>OV702296.1:7747524-8152544 GCA_916181665.1 Avena sativa | reverse complement strand
CGGTCCAGGACGATTTACAAATTTGAGAGGTATGACCAAAAAGTCATCGTTTTCGTGTTTTCTGGCCATTTTCATGAGCTATTGACCATAGATTTTGGAGTTCCAAAGTGATTTACAACGATCGTAAGGCCAAATAAATGTTTGAGGGCATGACCAAGAACTCATCGATTTCGTGTTTTATGGCCGTATTATGAGCTATTGCCCACAGTTTTTGGGGTTCAAGGGGGATTTGCACGACCCGTAAGACTTGATACATGTTTGAGAGTTATGACGAAAAACTCATCATTTCCGTGTTTTCTCGCCATTTTCATGAGTTATTGCCCATCGTTTTAGGGTTCTAGGGCGATTTACATGTTCGAGAGGTATGACCAAAAAGTCCTCGATTTTGTGTTTTATCGTCGTTTTCATGAGTTATTGCCCAAAGTTTTGGGGTTCAAGGGCGATTTACAACGACCGTAAGGCCCGATACATGTTTGAGGGAGTGACTAAGAACTCGTCGTTTTCATGTTTTATGGTCTTTTTCATGAGTTATTGCCCACAATTTTGGGGTTTCAGGGCGATTTACATGTTTGAGAGGTATTACCAAAAAGTCATCGTTTTTGCATTTAATGGTCGTTTTCATGAGTTATTGCCCACATTTTCGGTGTTCCATGGCGATTTAGAACGACCGTAAGGCCAGATACATGTTTGAGGGTATGACCAAGAACTCGTCGTTTTCGTGTTTTATGACCGTTTTTTATGAGCTATTGCCAATGGTTTTGGGGTTCCAGGAGGATTTGCATGGCCCATAAAAATCGATACATGTTTGATAGTTATGGCCAAAAACTCATCATTTCCGTGTTTTCTGGCCATTTTCATGAGCTATTGCCCATAGTTTTGGGGTTCCATGGAGATTTACATGTTTGAGAGGTATGACCAAAAAGTCCTCGTTTTTGCGTTTTATCGTCGTTTTCATGAGTTATTGCCCACAGTTTTCGGGTTCAAGCACGATTTACAACGACCACAAGGCCCGATACATGTTTGAGGGAATGACTAAGAACTCGCTGTTTTCATGTTTTATGGCCGTTTCCATGTTTGAGGGAATGACTAAGAACTTGTAATTTTCATATTTGAGAGTTATGACCAAAAAGTCTTCGTTTTTTTTGTTTTATGGTCGTTTTCATAAGTTATTGCCTATGGTTTTGGGGTTCTAGGGTGATTAAAATGACCATAATAACCGATACATCTTTGAGGGCATGAGCAAATACTCGTGTTTTTTGTTTTATTTACGTTTTCATGAGCTATTGCCCACAGTTTTCGTGTTCCAAGGGGATGCGCATGGCCCGTAAGACCCAATACTGTGTAGGAATAATGACCAAAAATTCATCATTTTCGTGTTTTATGGCTGTTTTTATGAGCTATTGCCAACGGTTTTGGGTTCCAAGGGGATTTGCATGGCCCGTAGGACTCGATACATCTTTGAGGGCATGACCCATTACTCATAGTTTTTTGTTTTATGATCGTTTTCCTGAGCTATTGCCCATAGTTTTGGTGTTCCAAGGGGATGCGCATGGCCCGTAAGACCCAATTACATGTTTGGGAACAATGACCAATAATTCATCGTATTCACGTCTTATATGGCCATTTTCACCAGCTATTGCCCACAATTTTGGGGGTCCAGGAAGATTTACATGTTGAGAGGTATGACCAAAAAGTTACCGTTTTTGTGTTTTATGGCCGTTTTCATGAGTTATTGTCCACAATTTTGGGGTTCCATGGAGATTTTCATGTTTGAGAGGTATGACCAAAAAGTCATCGTTTTTGCCTTTAATGGTCGTTTTCATGAGTTATTGCCCACATTTTTGAGGTTCCAGGTCGATTTACAATGACCGTAAGTCCAGATACATGTTTGAGGGCATGACCAAGAACTTGTCGTTTTCGTGTTTTATGGACGTTTTTATGAGCTATTGTCAATGACTTTTGGGTTCCAGGGGGATTTGCATGGCCCGTAAGATTCGATACATGTTTGAGAGTTATGACCAAAAAATCATCATTTCCGTGTTTTCTGGCCATTTTCATGAGCTATTGCCCATAGTTTTGGGGTTCGAGGGAGATTTACATGTTTGAGAGGCATGATGAAAAAGTCCTCGTTTTTGCGTTTTATCGTCGTTTTCATGAGTTATTGCCCACAGTTTTGGGGTTCAAGCGCGATTTACATCGACCGCAAGGCCCGATACATGTTTGAGGAAATGACTAAGAACTTGTCGTTTTCATGTTTTACGGCTGTTTTTATGAGCTATTGCCCGATGTTTTGGGGTTACCGCGGGATTTTAATGGCTCGTAAGACCCGATACATGTTTGGGAATAATGACCAATAATTGATCGTTTTCACGTCTTACCAATAATTCATCAGCTATTGCCCACAATTTTGGGGGTCCAGGAAGATTTACATGATCAGAGGTATAACCAAAAAGTTACCGTTTTTGCGTTCTATGGTCATTTTCATGAGTTATTGCCCACAATTTTGGGTTTCCATGGCAATTTACATGTATGAGAGGTATGACCAAAAAGTCATCGTTTTACATTTAATGGTCGTTTTCATGAGTTATTTCCCACATTTTTGTGGTTCCAGGCGATTTACAGCGACCGTAAGGCCAGATACATGTTTGAGGGCATGACCAAGAACTTGTCGTTTTCGTGTTTTATGGCTGTTTTTATGAGCTATTCCCAACGGCTTTGGGGTTCCACGGTGATTAGAATGCCTCGTAAGACCCGATACATGTTTGAGAGGTACGACCAAAAACTCTCCATTTCTGTGTTCGGGCTATTGTCATTAGCTATTGCCTAGAGTTTTGTGGTTCCAGGGCGATTTACATGTTTGAGAGATATAACCAAAAGTCACCATTTTGCATTTAATGGTCGTTTTCATGAGTTATTGCCCACATTTTTGGGGTTCTAGGGCAATTTACAATGACCGTAAGGCCAGATACATGTGTGAGGGCATGACCAAGAACTTGTCGTTTTCGTGTTTTATGGCCGTTTTTTATGAGATATTGCCAACGGCTTTGGGGGTTCCACGGGGATTTGCATGGTCCATAAGACTCGATACATGTTTGAGAGTTATGACCAAAAAAATCAGCATTTTCGTGTTTTCTGGCCATTTTCATGAGCTATTGCCCATAGTTTTGGGGTTCCAGGGAGATTTACATGTTTCAAAGGTATGGCCAAAAAGTCCTCGTTTTTGCGTTTTATCATCGTTTTCATGAGTTATTGCCCACGGTTTTGGGGTTCAAGCGCGATTTACATCGACCGTAAGGCCCGATACATGTTTGAGGAAATGACTAAGAACTTGTCGTTTTCATGTTTTATGGCTGGTTTTTTATGAGCCATTGCCCAATGTTTTAGCGTTCCCGGGGGATTTTAATGGATCGTAAGACCCGATACATGTTTGAGAGGTATGACCAAAAACTCTCCATTTCTGCGTTTTCGGCTGTTGTCATTAGCTATTGCCTAGAGTTTTGTGGTTCCAGGGCGATTTACATGTTTGAGAGATATAACCAAAAAGTCGCCGTTTTTGCGTTTTATGGTCGTTTTCATGAGTCATTTCCCATAGTATTGGGGTTCCATGGTGATTTACGTGTTTGAGATGTATGACCAAAAAGTCATCGTTTTTGCATTTTATGGTCGTTTTCATGAGTTATTGCCCACAATATTAGGGTTCCAGGGCAATTTATAACGACCGTAAGGCGCGATTCATGTTTGAGGGCATGGCCAAGAACTCGTCCTTTTCGTGTTTTATGGCTGTTTTTATGAGCTATTCCCCATAGTTTTGGGGTTCCTGGGGGATTTGCATGGCCCGTAAGACCCGATACATGTTTGCGAGTTATGACCAAAAAGTCGTCGTTTTTGTGTTTTATGGTCGTTTTCATGAGTTATTGCCCATGGTTTTGGGGTTCTAGGGTGATTACAGTGACCATAATAACCGATACATCTTTGAGGGCATGAATAAATACTCATATTTTTTGTTTTATTGACGTTTTCATGAGCTATTGCCCACAATTTTCGTGTTCCAGGGGGATGCGCATGGCCCGTAAGACCCAATACTGGTTAGGAATAAAGACAAAAAATTCATCGTTTTTGTGATTTATGGCCGTTTTTATGAGCTATTGCCAACGGTTTTTGGTTCCAAGGGGATTTTCATGGCCCATAAGACTCGATATATGTTTGAGAGTTATGATAAAAAACTCGTCATTTCCGTGTTTTATGGTCGTTTTCATGAGTTATCACCCACGGTTTTGGGGTTCCACGACAATTTACAATGACCGTAAGGCCCGATACATGTTTGACGACATGACCAAGAACTCATCGTTTTCGTGTTTTATGGCCGTTTTTATGGGGTATTGCCCATAGTTTTAGGGTTCCTAGGGCATTTGCATGGCCCGTAAGTCTCGATACATGTTTGAGAGTTATGACCAAAAAATCAGCATTTTCGTGTTTTCTGGACATTTTCATGAGTTATTGCCCATAGTTTTGGGGTTCCAGGGAGATTTACATGTTTCAGAGGTATGACCAAAAAGTGCTCGTTTTTGCGTATTATCGTCGTTTTCATGAGTTATTGCCCACGGTTTTGGGGTTCAAGCGCGATTTACATCGACCGTAAGGCCCGATACATGTTTGAGGAAATAACTAAGAACTTGTCGTTTTCATGTTTAATGGTTGTTTTTATGAGCCATTGCCCAATGATTTGGGGTTCCCGGGGGATTTTAATGGCTCGTAAGACCCGATACATGTTTGAGAGGTATGACCAAAAACTCTCCATTTCTGTGTTTTCGGGCTGTTGTCATTAGCTATTGCCTTGAGTTCTGTGGTTCCAGGGCGATTTACATGTTTGAGAGATATAACCAAAACGGCGACCGCTTTTGCGTTTTATGGTGGTTTTCATGAGTTATTGCCCATAGTTTTAGGGTTCCATGGTGATTTATGTGTTTGAGATGTATGACCAAAAAGTCACCGTTTTTGTGTTTTATGGTCGTTTTCATGAGTTATTGCCCATGGTTTGGGGGTTCTAGGGTGATTTACAATGACCATAATAACCGATACATCTTTTAGGGCATAAGAAAATACTATTAGTCTTTTTTTATTGACGTTTTCATGAGCTATTGCCCACAGTTTTCGTGTTCCAAGGGGATGCGCATGGCCCGTAAGACCCAATACTGTTTAGGAATAATGACCAAACACTTATCGTTTTCGTGTTTTATGGCCGTTTTTATGAGCTATTGCCAACGGTATTGGGTTCCAAGGGGATTTGCATGGCCCATAAGACTCTATACATGTTTGAGAGTTATGACAAAAAACTCGTCATTTCCGTGTTTTATGTTCGTTTTGATGAGTTATCGCCCACAGTTTTGTGGTTCCATGACAATTTACAATGACCGTAAGGCCCGATACATGTTTGAGGGCATGACCAAGAACTCATCGTTTTTGTGTTTTATGGCCGTTTTTATGAGGTATTTGCATGGCCCGTAAGACCCGATACATGTTTGAGAGTTATGACTGAAAACTCGTCATTTCCGTGTTTTCTGGCCATTTTCGTGAGCTATTGCCCATAGTTTCGCGGTTCCAGGGGGATTTACATGTTTGAGAGGTATGACCAAAAATTCACCATTTTTTTGTTTTACGGTCGTTTTCATGAGTTGTTGCCTACCGTTTTTTGCGTTTTATGGTCATTATCATGACTTATTGCCCACAATTTTGGGGTTCCATGGCAATTTACATGTTTGAGAGGTATGACCAAAAAGTCATCATTTGGCACTTAATGGTCGTTTTCATGAGTTATTGCCCACATTTTTGGGGTTCTAGGGCGATTTACAACGACCGTAAGGCCAGATACATGTTTGAGGGCTTGACGAACTCGTCCTTTTCGTGTTTTATGGATGTTTTTATGAGCTATTCCCCATAGTTTTGGGGTTCCTGGGGTATTTGCATGTCCCATAAGATCCGATACTTGTTTGAGAGTTATGACCAAAAATTCGTCGTTTTTATGTTTTATAGTCGTTTTCATGAGTTATTGCCCATGGTTTTGGGGTTCTAGGGTGATTTATAGTGACCATAATAACCGATATATCTTTGAGGGCATGAGAAAATACTATTAGTTTTTTGTTTTATTAACGTTTTCATGAGCTATTGCCCAAAGTTTTCATGTTCCATGGGGATGCACTTGGCCCGTAAGACCCAATACTGTTTAGGAATAAAGACCAAACATTCATCGTTTTCGTCTTTTATGGCCGTTTTTATGAGCTTTTTCCAACGGTTTTTGGTTCGAAGGGGATTTGCATGGCCCATAAGACTCGATATATGTTTTAGAGTTATAACAAAAAACTCGTCATTTCCGTGTTTTATGGTTGTTTTCATGAGTTATCGCCCACAGTTTTGGGGTTCCATGTTTTCTGGCCATTTTCGTGAGCTATTGCCCATAGTTTTGTGGTTCCAGGGGGATTTACATGTTTGAGAGGTATGACCAAAAAGTTGTCGTTTTTGTGTTTGATGGTCGTTTTCATGAGTTATTGCCTACGGTGTTGGTGTTCTAGGGCGATTTAAAATGACCATAATAACCGATACATCTTTGAAGGCATGACCCAATACTTGTAGTTTTTTGTTTTATGATCGTTTTCATGAGCTATTGCCCACAGTTTTGGTGTTCCAAGGGGATGCGCAAGGCCCGTAAGACCCAATACATTTTTGGGAATAATGACCAATAATTCATCGTTTTCACCTCTTATATGGCCATTTTCATTAGCAATTGCCCACAGTTTTTGCGGTCCAGGACGATTTACAAATTTGAGAGGTATGACCAAAAAGTCATCGTTTTCGTGTTTTCTGGCCATTTTCATGAGCTATTGACCATAGATTTTGGAGTTCCAAAGTGATTTACAACGATCGTAAGGCCAAATAAATGTTTGAGGGCATGACCAAGAACTCATCGATTTCGTGTTTTATGGCCGTATTATGAGCTATTGCCCACAGTTTTGGGGTTCAAGGGGGATTTGCACGACCCGTAAGACTTGATACATGTTTGAGAGTTATGACGAAAAACTCATCATTTCCGTGTTTTCTCGCCATTTTCATGAGTTATTGCCCATCGTTTTAGGGTTCTAGGGCGATTTACATGTTCGAGAGGTATGACCAAAAAGTCCTCGATTTTGTGTTTTATCGTCGTTTTCATGAGTTATTGCCCAAAGTTTTGGGGTTCAAGGGCGATTTACAACGACCGTAAGGCCCGATACATGTTTGAGGGAGTGACTAAGAACTCGTCGTTTTCATGTTTTATGGTCTTTTTCATGAGTTATTGCCCACAATTTTGGGGTTTCAGGGCGATTTACATGTTTGAGAGGTATTACCAAAAAGTCATCGTTTTTGCATTTAATGGTCGTTTTCATGAGTTATTGCCCACATTTTCGGTGTTCCATGGCGATTTAGAACGACCGTAAGGCCAGATACATGTTTGAGGGTATGACCAAGAACTCGTCGTTTTCGTGTTTTATGACCGTTTTTATGAGCTATTGCCAATGGTTTTGGGGTTCCAGGAGGATTTGCATGGCCCATAAAAATCGATACATGTTTGATAGTTATGGCCAAAAACTCATCATTTCCGTGTTTTCTGGCCATTTTCATGAGCTATTGCCCATAGTTTTGGGGTTCCATGGAGATTTACATGTTTGAGAGGTATGACCAAAAAGTCCTTGTTTTTGCGTTTTATCGTCGTTTTCATGAGTTATTGCCCACAGTTTTCGGGTTCAAGCACGATTTACAACGACCACAAGGCCCGATACATGTTTGAGGGAATGACTAAGAACTCGCTGTTTTCATGTTTTATGGCCGTTTCCATGTTTGAGGGAATGACTAAGAACTTGTAATTTTCATATTTGAGAGTTATGACCAAAAAGTCTTCGTTTTTTTTGTTTTATGGTCGTTTTCATAAGTTATTGCCTATGGTTTTGGGGTTCTAGGGTGATTTAAAATGACCATAATAACCGATACATCTTTGAGGGCATGAGCAAATACTCGTCGTTTTTTGTTTTATTTACGTTTTCATGTTTTTCGTGTTTTTCGTCCTTTTCGTGTTTTATGGATGTTTTTATGAGCTATTCCCCATAGTTTTGGGGTTCCTGGGGTATTTGCATGTCCCATAAGATCCGATACTTGTTTGAGAGTTATGACCAAAAATTCGTCGTTTTTATGTTTTATAGTCGTTTTCATGAGTTATTGCCCATGGTTTTGGGGTTCTAGGGTGATTTATAGTGACCATAATAACCGATATATCTTTGAGGGCATGAGAAAATACTATTAGTTTTTTGTTTTATTGATGTTTTCATGAGCTATTGCCCACAGTTTTCATGTTCCATGGGGATGCACTTGGCCCGTAAGGCCCAATACTGTTTAGGAATAAAGACCAAACATTCATCGTTTTCGTGTTTTATGGCCGTTTTTATGAGCTTTTTCCAACGGTTTTTGGTTCGAAGGGGATTTGCATGGCCCATAAGACTCGATATATGTTTTAGAGTTATAACAAAAAACTCGTCATTTCCGTGTTTTATGGTTGTTTTCATGAGTTATCGCCCACAGTTTTGGGGTTCCATGACAATTTACAATGACCGTAAGGCCTGATACATGTTTGAGGGCATGACCAAGAACTCATCGTTTTCATGTTTTATGGCCGTTTTTATGAGGTATTGCCCACATTTTTGGGGTTCCTAGGGATTTGCATGGCCCATAAGACCCGATACATGTTTGACAGTTATGGCCGAAAACTCATCATTTCCGTGTTTTGTGGCCATTTCCGTGAGCTATTGCCCATAGTTTTGCGGTTCCAGGGGGATTTACATGTTTGAGAGGTATGACCAAAAATTCGCCATTTTTGTGTTTTACGGTCGTTTTCGTGAGTTATTGCCTACTGTTTTGGGGTTCTAGGGCGATTTACAATGACCAGAATAACCGATACATCTTTGAGGGCATGACCCAACACTCATAGTTTTTTATTTTATGATCGTTGTCATGAGCTATTGCCCACAGTTTTGGTGTTCCAAGCGGATACACATGGCCCGTAAGAGCCAATAAATGTTTGGGAATAATGACCAATAATTCATCGTTTTCACATCTTATATGGCCATTTTCATCAGCTATTTCCCACAATTTTGGGGGTCCATGAAAATTACATGATGAGAGGTATAACCAAAAAGTTACCGTTTTTGCGTTTTATGGTCATTTTCATGAGTTATTGCCCACAATTTTGGGGTTCCATGGCAATTTACATGTTTGACAGGTATGACCAAAAAGTCATCGTTTTTGCCTTTAATGGTCGTTTTCATGAGTTATTGCCCACATTTTTGAGGTTCCAGGGCAATTTACAACGACCGTAAGGCCAGATACATGTTTGAGGGCATGACCAAGAACTTGTCATTTTCGTGTTTTCAGGCCATTTTTATGAGCTATTGCCAACGACTTTGGGGTTCGACGGGGATTTGCATGGTTCGTAAGACTCGATACATGTTTGAGAGTTATGACCAAAAAAATCAGCATTTTCATGTTTTCTGGCCATTTTGATGAGCTATTGCCCATAGTTTTGGGGTTCCAGGGAAGTTTACATGTTTCAGAGGTATGGCCAAAAAGTCCTCGTTTTTGCGTTTTATCGTCGTTTTCATGAGTTATTGCCCACGGTTTTGGGGTTCAAGCACGATTTACATTGACCGTAAGGCCCGATACATGTTTGAGGAAATGACTAAGAACTTGTCGTTTTCATGTTTTATGGCTGTTTTTATGAGCCATTGCCCAATGCTTTGGGGTTCCCGGGGGATTTTAATGGCTCGTAAGACCCGATACATTTTTGAGAGGTATGACCAAAAAATCTCCATTTCTGTGTTTTCGGGCTGTTGTCATTAGCTATTGCCTAGAGTTTTGTGCTTCCAGGGTGATTTACATGTTTGACAGATATAACCAAAAAGTCGCCGTTTTTGCGTTTTATGGTCGTTTTCATGAGTCATTTCCCATAGTTTTGTGGTTCCATGGTGATTTATGTGTTTGAGATATATGACCAAAAAGTCGTCGTTTTTGCATTTTATAGTCGTTTTCATGAGTTATTGCCCACAGTATTGGGGTTCCAGGGCGATTTACAACGACCGTAAGGCGCGATACATGTTTGAGGGCATGTGGCATCCCGCAAAACCACTACTAGAAAATCGTGTTGTTTTTGTGCATTGCATCATCATGATCGCATGCTCATGTCAGCATGTCACATTGCATTTGAGCATCGTCATCATCTTGCATTTGCTTGCATAAAACTATTTGCGGAAAACCTGTTCTTGTTTTCTAAACGCCCCGTCTTTGTTCAAACGCAAAACCCGGGTCTCCGGATTATTTTGTTTTGTCTGCTATCGGTTTGCAAAAGTCCTGTTTGAAATAAATAAAATATTCAATTATCTTTAGTGGGGCAGTCGAACGGGCCGATTCGACCCAGTCGACCACCCCCAGTATTAAAACGGTCCACCAGAATCCTAAAAATACCCAACCTAATCTACCCACCCATCCAACCACATCACCCCCACCAATCTCTGGCTGCCACCTCACCCTCTTCCTTCCCTCTACCCAATCACAGCCCGCCACCTGGCCAGCCTCTCTCTCCCCACCCCAATGCCTCTTACCCACTCACTCTCCCCCCTCACCGCCACCTTGGCCCCACCCCTTGGTCAAGCCCACCCCTCCTCTCTCTTCTCCCTGGCCACTCACTCCACAACCCCCCCACCAACCCTGGCCTGCCCCACGTCCCGGATCCCACCCCACCTGGGCGCGCCCTCCCACACCCCTGGGTCCCACCCCTCCGGCCCCACCACTCCCTCTCCTCTCCCCTGACAACCTCCCTCCCCCCCCCGCATCCTCTCTTCTTCCTCCTCACCGGCAGCCGCGACCGCCCCCTCCGACGCCCCGCTTCCCACCTCCCTCGCCGACGCCGCGCCTCCACCCGTCGGCCGCCGCCTCCTGCCTCCCCACCGCGCGCTCTCGCTCTCCCCCGCTCGCCAGCCCTCTCCCGTTCCCCGCTTCGCCGCTCAGCCCGCGGCCCCGCGCCGGCGCCCCCGTCGAGCTCCCTCGCCTCGGCCTCCCGAGCGCCACCGCCAGCTCGCCGCCCCACCGCAAGCTCCGCCGGCCTTCTCCACCTCTCCGCCGCGCCGCTCCCCCACCAACCCCGCTCCTTCCTCCCTCCTCTCCCGAGCTCGCCTCACCGGCCTCGCCCCCGTCGCCCCCTCGAGCACCTCCCCGCCACCGGTCTCTGCTCCTCCTCCTCCTCGCCGCGGCAAGCCCCGCCCCGGCCGACCTCGTCCTCCGCGCGCCCCGACGTCCGCGGCCTCCCTCCGCTCAGCTCTGGCCTCCACCGCCCGGAGCCGGCCCGTCGTCCGCCGCCGCCGCGCGGGCCCGCCCCGCCGTCCACCACTCCTCCAGACGCCGCCGCCCTTCCCTCCTGCAGCCGCCCTCGCCTGTGACCTCGCTGCATCGCCGCCGATGCATCGTCCTCCTCGGCTCGAGCTCACCATCCGCTGTCCCGGCCGGTGCCCTGCACCTATGTCTTGCCGTCCTCGCGTTGTGCGCACGCAGAGCCCAGGAAGCCGATGTGTGCCTCGATTGCTGTGAGCATGAACATCGCTCGATGACCCGTCCCGGCCCAGACCAAGTTCCTAACGCGAAGATCTTCCGAGAAGCATGTACCATGTGCCGATGTCGAATCAAGTTCTCCACGGAAACCGCAAGACCTCCTTCCCGGGCGCGCCAAGTTCTTCGAACCGAGACCCCGGTGCGACAAGTACTTCATCCCGGACGCCATGACCTCCTTCAAGGATCCGATGGCCGAGGCCCTGAAGACCGATCTAGAGCGCCAAGGCCTTCGCATGGAGTCGGCAAGGTCATCCGGAAACACCAAGATCTACTGCGCGGGCCCGACAAGATCGACACCAATCGGCGCGAATCCGATGCCCCGACGCTAGAACAAGTACTTCCTCCCGGAACGCCAAGAACTCCTCGTGAGACGTCAAGACCGACAACATGGCCCGACCACCGCGGATGCGGCAAGACCCACCTCCGTTATCCGAGACCGAGGCCGTCGAACCCTGAACCCTGAGACCGGACCCCGAACCCCGGAACCCCAAGATCGTCAAACCCTAATGTGTGAACCCGAACCCGAGACCTTATTTTTATTAAATGATATATAATTGTTGCATATCAAATTGTTCATGCATGCATGCTTGTCTGTGGTTGGGGGGCACTATGCCGATTCACTGCATAATTAAAAATGGGGCCCTATGCGGGCAAATCTAGCCTTATATTGGCCTCATTTAAATTTGTGTAGCGAACCGGTAACTTATCTTGCCTTGTTAATACAACATTTAATTTGCGGGGTAGATAAATAACTCGAACCATATAATTAATTGTCGGGACCCCGGTTCCACTTAATATGACCTAATTGCATCGCATCTTTGCCATGGCATACATCATACATGCATCATGCCGATCTTCTGTCGTAGTATTAAATATTGCATCCGGTGTTATTCTAGTGTTTTGCTTCTTCGCGGATAAGGCCGTTGAGTTGATGTGAGCTTCGCCCCGATCTTCGGATGAACCTTCGACAATGTTTTCAGGCGAGCATCTCCCCCTTTTCTACCTATCTTACTTTTATAGTATTTATTCCCTCCTGTTGATCTATTGCTATCTGTGTTGTGATGCTCTAGTTTTCGTACCCGAGATATCCCTTGCCTCCTTATATTGCCTTGGACACATCCTATTACCTGTTGTTTGGTAGATAGTTGGACTTGCGCGTCGTAGTCGCTTGCTCAAGTGCTGTTGCGTGTCGTCCAGTACCACAGTTGTTGGAGTACTGCCGCCTGTTTAATGTTGCAGATGATCATGGCTTTATTTATTGCTCACTTTAATTATTGTTTAACAACTAAAATTGAAGTAGGTAAGCAGAGGCACAGTTGGGCAATAGATGTTATTTGGTTGTTAACCGTCCACTTGTGTCCCGTAGGACTCCGAGTGCTTGATACCTGTTCCTTGATTTATCGCGCTATCCACATACGGGGAATTATGGGCCCCCCTTAGTCAGAGCTTGATTCAGTCTTATTTCTTGGGGCCACAAACTAGTTTGGGGTTTTATTACTATCCTGTACTTATGCCATGCTTTACTGCTTTATTTACGATTGTGCGAGGAGCACACTGTACTGTTTAGGATCGGGACACGATTCCGCGGTGTCGACAAGCTCAGTTTTGGGTTCCCAGTCGTTCACAGCCGTCCACCCAAACCTTGAGGCCATCTCGGAGCCGGCCGACTTTGTTGCGGGTCTACTTTAAGGGGTGGCCCCCTGAAATATTTCTGAATCCTGTGATTGCTTTGTCGTGAAAGCCTCGTTGGGTTTTGATTTGGTTTTTCCGAGGTTGATCGTGTGTGTGTTGCTATTGGTGCACCCCGGCCGGGTTAAAACTTTCTGAAAGCCGTGTCCGCGGTTATGGACGACTTGGAGCACAGTATCTCGATCATAGACAACTATAACTAAAGTAGTGCTATAAATTTGACTTTATAATGACTAGTAATCAGCTTCACAATAATGGAATGGCTAAATAAAACTGCCAACAATTGCTTGTTTGGGTTGTCGCTTGCGACCGTTGTACCTGACTAGTAAGTATTGCAACTACAACGGAATGGCTAAATAAAAGTACCAACAACTGTCGGGTTTTGGGGTTATCTCATGCTAATTGTATCGGACTAGTAAGTGTCGCAACTACAACGGAATGGTTAACTAAAACGGCTCACTGCTTATTTTATCAGGATGATTATCTATAATTGACTAGTAATTGCTGCAACGAGAACTGAATAAATAAAACTGCCAACTGTGTGAGTTCCTCGGTTGACTTCCTCGTTTGGTCTCGAGGGGGAAACACCAGGATGGGTTTGTTTGGGTGTTAGCTTCAGGTTGGTTCCGAACAGGTCTTTCTTAACCCTCTCTGATAGCCGCCAGTTGTATCGAGTCTCTATAGGTTGTTTAGTGCATGCTGCCGCTGCCGCTTCAGTCCACCATACCTATGTAGGCGAGGACCGCCGAATTCTAGTCTCGCCGTGTACTGGCCTCAGTACTGACGCTCCTCTTTTTCCTTTGCCCTTTGTCGGCACCCCTTTTGTTTAAGCAGGTTTGAGATCGACGTCGTTAGCAGGGTTACCCTTCCGGCTTGGCCTGGGCAGGGTTATGGACGCCATTGGTTATTCTTCAGGGCTCTTAGCCCCATTTGCATCTTGTCCGTAGTCGGACGCTCTATCGTTTCAAGGTGATTTGGATCTTTGTATGTCATATCTGTATTCTTGACTGATGGAGTCGTGTTGTATATATCTGTTCTGTGGGTCCCATCGAGGACTGTTGTGTAATGTTATTACTTCGTTTTCCACCCACACGAAAGTGCCTGGTGGGCACCTTTGAATCGTTTCTATGCGGGTTTGGCGGGTTTCGCTAAAACTTGCGTAGGTCCGATTCTGAGGGTGTTACAGGGCATGACCAAGAAATCGTCTTTTTCGTGTTTTATGGCTGTTTTTATGAGCTATTCCCCATAGTTTTGGGGTTCCAGGGGGATTTGCATGGCCCATAAGACCCGATACATGTTTGCGAGTTATGACCAAAAAGTCGTCGTTTTTGTGTTTTACGGTCGTTTTCATGAGTTATTGCCCATTGTTTTGGGGTTCTAGGGTGATTTACAATGACCATAATAACCGATACATCTTTGAGGGCATGAAAAAATACTCATAGTTTTTTATTGACTTTTTCATGAGCTATTGCCCACAGTTTTCGTGTTCCAAGGGGATGCGCATGGCCCGTAAGACCCAATACTGTTTAGGAATAAAGACAAAAAATTCATCGTTTTCGTGTTTTATAGCCGTTTTGATGAGCTATTTCCAACGATTTTTGGTTCCAAGGGGATTTGCATGGCCCATAAGACTCGATACATGTTTAAGAGTTATGACAAAAAACTCGTCATTTCCGTGTTTTATGGTCATTTTCATGAGTTATCGCCCACAGTTTTGGGGTTCCATGACAATTTACAATGACAGTAAGGCCCGATACATGTTTGAGGGCATGACCAAGAACTCGTCATTTTCGTGTTTTATGGACGTTTTTATGAGGTATTGCCCACAGTTTTGGGGTTCCTAGGGATTTGCATGGCCCATAAGACCCGATACATGTTTGAGAGTTATGACCGAAAACTCGCCATTTCCGTGTTTTCTGGACATTTTCGTGAGCTATTGCCCATAGTTTTGCGGTTCTAGGGGGATTTACATGTTTGAGAGGTATGACCAAAAATTCGCCATTTTTGTGTTTTACGGTCGTTTTCATGAGTTATTGCCTACTGTTTTGGGGTTCTAGGGCGATTTACAATGACCATAATAACCGATACATCTTTGAGGGCATGACCCAATACTCGTAGTTTTTTTCTTTTATGATCGTTTTCATGAGCTATTGCCCACAGTTTTGGTGTTCCAAGCGGATACGCATGGACCGTAAGAGCCAATACATGTTTGGGAATAATGACCAATAATTCATCGTTTTGACGTCTTATATGTCCATTTTCCTCAGCTATTTCCCACAATTTTGGGGTCCAGGAAGATTTACATGATGAGAGGTATAACCAAAAAGTTACCATTTTTGCGTTTTATGGTCGTGACCACAATTTTGGGGTTCCATGGCAATTTACATGTTTGAGAGGTATGACCAAAAAGTCATCGTTTAGCATTTAATGGTCGTTTTCATGAGTTATTGCCCACATTTTTGGGGTTCCAGGGCGATTTACAACGACCGTAAGGCCAGATACATGTTCGAGGGCAGGACCAAGAACTTGTCGTTTTCGTGTTATATGGCCGTTTTATGAGCTATTGCCAACGGCTTTTGGGTTCCACGGGGATTTGCATGGTCCGTAAGACTCGATACATGTTTGAGAGTTATGACCAAAAAAATCATCATTTTCGTGTTTCCTGGCCATTTTCATGAGCTATTGCCCATAGTTTTGGGGTTCCAGGGAGGTTTACATGTTTTAGAGGTATGGCCAAAAAGTCCTCGTTTTTGCGTTTTATCGTCGTTTTCATGAGTTATTGCCCACGGTTTTGGGGTTCAAGCGCGATTTACATCGACCGTAAGGCCCGATACATGTTTGAGGAAATGACTAAGAACTTGTTGTTTTCATTTTTTATGGCTGTTTTTATGAGCCATTGCCCAATGTTTTTATGAGCCATTGCCCATGGTTTTGGGGTTCTAGGGGATTCGCGTGGCCCGTAAGACTCGATAGATGGTTGAGAGTTATGACCAAAAACTCGCCATTTCCTTGTTTTTTGGCCGTTTTCATGAGCTATTGACCACATATTTTGGGTTCCTGGCGTTTTACATGTTTGAGAGGTATGGCCAAAAAGTCGCCGTTTGCGTTTTATGTTCGTTTTCATCAATTATTGGCCATAATTTCGGGTTTCGGGGCGATTTACAACGACCATAAGGCCCGATACATGTTTGAGGGCATGACCAAGAACTTGTTGTTTTCATGTTTTATGGCCCTTTTTATGAGCTATTGCCCACAGTTTTGGGGTTCCCAGGGGATTTTAATTTCTCGTAAGACTTGATACATGTTTGAGAGGTATGACAAAAAACTCATCATTTCCTGTGTTTTCGGCCCGTTTTCATTAGGTTTTGGCTATAGTTTTGGGGTTACAGGGCGATTTACATGTTTGAGAGATATGACCAAAAATTCATCTTTTTTGCATTTTATGGCCGTTTCATGAGTTATTGCCCATAGTTTTGGGGTTCTAGGGCGATTTATAATGACCGTAAGGCCCTATACAGGTTTCAGGGCAATACCAGGAACTCATCGTATCATGTTCTATGGCTATTTTTATGAGCTATTGCCCACAGTTTTGGGGTTCCTGGGGGATTTGCATGGCCCGTAAGAGCCGATACATGTTTGAGAGTTATTAGAAAAAGCTTGCCATTTCCGTGTTTTATGGCCGTTTTCATGAGCTATTAACCGCAGTTTTTGGGTTCCAGGGCGATTTACATGTTTGAGGTATGACCAAAAAGTTGCCTTTTTGTGTTTTATGGTCGTTTTCATCAGGTATTGCCTACGGTTTTGGGGTTCTAGGGCGATTTACAACGACCATAATAACCAACACATCTTTGAGGGCGTGACCCAATACTCGTAGTTTTTAGTTTTATGGTCGTTTTTATGAGCTACTGCCCACAGTTTTGGTGTTCCAAGGGGACACGCATCGCCCGTAAGAATCAATACATGTTTGGGAATAATGACCAATAATTCATCGTTTCACGTCTTATATGACTTCATCAGCTATTGCCCACAGTTTTGGGAGTCCAGGACGATTTACATGTTTGAGAGGTATGACCAAAAAGTCATCGTTTCCGTGTTTTCTCGCCATTTTAACGAGCTATTGACCACATATTTTGGGTTCCAGGGAAATTTACATGTTTGAAAGGTGTGACCAAAAACCATCATTTTTTATGTTTGATGGTCGTTTTCATGAGTTATTGCCAGTGTTTTGGGGTTCCAGGGTGATTTACAACGACCGTAAGGCCAGAACATGTTTGAGGGCATGACCAAGAACTCATCGTTTTCGTGTTTCATGGCCGGTTTTATGAGCTATTGCCCATGTTTTTGGGGTTCCAGGGGGATTTGCATGGCCCATGCGAATCAATTCAAGTTTGAGAGTTATAACCAAAAACTCAACATTTCCGTGTTTTCTAGCCATTTTCATGAGCGATTGCCCATAATTTTGGGGTTCCAGGGCGATTTACATGTTTGAGAGGTATGACCAAAAAGACCTCGTTTTTGCGTTTTATCGTTGTTTTTATGAGTTATTGCCCACAGATTTGGCGTTCAAGGGCGATTTAACATGACCATAAGGGTCCATACATGTTTGAGGGAATGACTAAGAACTCGTCGTTTTCATGTTTTATGGCCGTTTTTATGAGCTATTTTAATGGCTCGTACGACCCGATACATGTTTGAGAGGTATGACCAAAAACTCTTCATTTCCGTGTTTTCGAGTTATTTTCATTAGATATTGCCCACAATTTTGGGGTTCCAAGGAGATTTACATGTTTTACAGGTATGACCAAAAGGCCGTCGTTGACAACATGACCATATACTCGTAGTGTTTTGTTTTATGGCCGTTTTCATGAGCTATTGCCCACAGTTTTGGTGTTCTAAGGGGATGCGCATGGCCCGTAGACCCAATATTGTTTAGGAATAATGACCAAAAATTCATCGTTTTCAGGTCATATATGGCCATTTTCATCAGCTATTGCCCTCAGTTTTGGGGGTCCAGGACGATTTACATGTTGAGAGGTATGACCAAAAAGTCAAAGTTTTTGCATTTTATGGTCGTTTTCATGAGTTATTGCCCACAATTTTGGGGTTCCATGGCGATTTACATGTTTGAGAGGTATGGCAAAAAGTCGCCATTTTTGCGTTTTATGGTCATTTTCGTGACTTATCACGCATATTTTTGAGGTTGCACGACAATTTACAACGACAGTAAGGCCCGACCATGTTTGAAGGTATGACTGAGAATTCATCGTTTTCATGAGTTATTGCCCAAAGTTTTGGGGTTCCACGAAAATTTACAATGACCGTAAGGCCCGGTACATGTTTGAGGGCATGACCAAGAACTCATCGTTTTCGTGTTTTATGGACATTTTTATGAGATATTGACCACATTTTTGGGGTTCCTGGGGGATTTGCATGCTCCGTAAGACCCGATACATGTTTGAGAGTTATGACCAAAAACTCATCATTTCCGTGTTTTCTGGCCATTTTCGTGAGCTATTGCCCATAGTTTTGCGGTTCCAGGGGGATTTACATGTTTGAGAGGTATGACCAAAAAGTTGCCGTTTTTGTGTTTTATGGTCGTTTTCATGAGTTATTGCCTACAGTGTTGGGGTTCTAGGGCGATTTAAAATGGCCATAATAACCGATACATCTTTGAAGGCATGACCCAATACTTGTAGTTTTTTGTTTGATGATCGTTTTCATGAGCTATTGCCCATAGTTTTGGTGTTCCAAGGGGATGCGCAAGGCCTGTAAGACCCAATACATTTTTGGGAATAATGACCAATAATTCATCGTTTTCACCTCTTATATGGCCATTTTCATTAGCAATTGCCAACAGTTTTTGCGGTCCAGGACGATTTACAAATTTGAGAGGTATGACCAAAAAGTCATCGTTTCCGTGTTTTCTGGCCATTTTCATGAGCTATTGACCATAGATTTTGGAGTTCCAAACTGATTTACAACGATCTTAAGGCCAAATAAATGTTTGAGGGCATGACCAAGAACTCATCGATTTCGTGTTTTATGGCGTATTATGAGCTATTGCCCACAGTTTTGGGGTTCAAGGGGGATTTGCACGACCCGTAAGACTTGATACATGTTTGAGAGTTATGACCAAAAACTCATCATTTCCGTGTTTTCTCGCCATTTTCATGAGTTATTGCCCATCGTTTTGGGGTTCTAGGGAGATTTACATGTTCGAGAGGTATGACCAAAAAGTCCTCGATTTTGTGTTTTATCGTCGTTTTCATGAGTTATTGCCCAAATTTTTTTGGTTCAAGGGCGATTTACAACGACCGTAAGGCCTGATACATGTTTCAGGGAGTGACTAAGAACTCGTCGTTTTCATGTTTTATGGTCTTTTTCATGAGTTATTGCCCACAATTTGGGGTTCCAGGGCGATTTACATGTTTGAGAGGTATTACCAAAAAGTCATCGTTTTTGCATTTAATGGTCGTTTTCATGAGTTATTGCCCACATTTTCGGTGTTCCAGGGCGATTTAGAACGACCGTAAGGCCAGATACATGTTTGAGGCTATGACCAAGAACTCGTCGTTTTCGTGTTTTATGACCGTTTTTATGAGCTATTGCCAATGGTTTTGGGGTTCCAGGAGGATTTGCATGGCCCATAAGACTCGATACATGTTTGAGAGTTATGGCCAAAAACTCATCATTTCCGTGTTTTCTGGCCATTTTCATGAGCTATTGCCCATAGTTTTGGGGTTCCATGGAGATTTAGATGTTTGAGAGGTATGACTAAAAAGTCCTTGTTTTTGCGTTTTATCGTCGTTTTCATGAGTTATTGCCCACAGTTTTTGGGTTCAAGCACGATTTACAACGACCACAAGGCCCGATACATGTTTGAGGGAATGACTAAGAACTCGCCATTTTC
Organism: Avena sativa; assembly: GCA_916181665.1. Classification (NCBI taxonomy): domain Eukaryota; kingdom Viridiplantae; phylum Streptophyta; class Magnoliopsida; order Poales; family Poaceae; genus Avena; species Avena sativa. The sequence goes on along the minus strand of OV702296.1, from coordinate 8,132,269 downwards.
ATATTTTATGGCCGTTTCCATGTTTGAGGGAATGACTAAGAACTCGTCATTTTCATATTTGAGAGTTATGACCAAAAAGTCGTCGTTTTTGTGTTTTATGGTCGTTTTCATGAGTTATTGCCTATGGTTTTGGGGTTCTAGGGTGATTTACAATGACCATAATAACCGATACATCTTTGAGGTCATGAGCAAATACTCGTCGTTTTTTGTTTTATTGACGTTTTCATGAGCTATTGCCCACAGTTTTCGTGTTCCAAGGGGATGCGCATGGCCCGTAAGACCCAATACTGTGTAGGAATAATGACCAAAAATTCATCATTTTCGTGTTTTATGGCTGTTTTTATGAGCTATTGCCAACGGTTTTGGGTTCCAAGGGGATTTGCATGGCCCGTAAGACTCGATACATCTTTGAGGGCATTACCCATTACTCATAGTTTTTTGTTTTATGATCGTTTTCCTGAGCTATTGCCCATAGTTTTGGTGTTCCAAGGGGATGCGCATGGCCCGTAAGACCCAATACATGTTTGGGAATAATGACCAATAATTCATCGTATTCACGTCTTATATGGCCATTTTCATCAGCTATTGCCCACATTTTTTGGGGTCCAGGAAGATTTACATGTTGAGAGGTATGAACAAAAAGTTACCGTTTTTGTGTTTTATGGCCGTTTTCATGAGTTATTGTCCACAATTTTGGGGTTCAATGGAGATTTTCATGTTTGAGAGGTATGACCAAAAAGTCATCGTTTTTGCCTTTAATGGTCGTTTTCATGAGTTATTGCCCACATTTTTGAGGTTCCAGGTCGATTTACAATGACCGTAAGTCCAGATATATGTTTGAGGGCATGACCAAGAACTTGTCGTTTTCGTGTTTTATGGACGTTTTTATGAGCTATTGTTAACGACTTTGGGGTTCTAGGGGGATTTGCATGGCCCCTAAGAATCGATACATGTTTGAGAGTTATGACCAAAAAATCATCATTTCCGTGTTTTCTGGCCATTTTCATGAGCTATTGCCCATAGTTTTGGGGTTCGAGGGAGATTTACATGTTTGAGAGGCATGACGAAAAAGTCCTCGTTTTTGCGTTTTATCGTCGTTTTCATGAGTTATTGCCCACAGTTTTGGGGTTCAAGCGCGATTTACATCAACCGTAAGGCCCGATACATGTTTGAGGAAATGACTAAGAACTTGTCGTTTTCATGTTTTATGGCTGTTTTTATGAGCCATTTCCCAATGTTTTGGGGTTCCCGGGGGATTTTAGTGGCTCGTAAGACCCGATACATGTTTGAGAGGTATGACCAAAAACTCTCCATTTTTGTGTTTTCGGGCTGTTGTCATTAGATATTGCCTAGAGTTTTGTGCTTCCAGGGTGATTTACATGTTTGAGAGATATAACCAAAAAGTCGCCGTTTTTGCGTTTTATGGTCGTTTGCATGAGTCATTTCCCATAGTTTTGGGGTTCCATGGTGATTTACGTGTTTGAGATGTATGACCAAAAAGTCGTCTTTTTTGCATTTTATGATTGTTTTCATGAGTTATTTCCCACAGTATTGGGGTTCCAGGGCGATTTACAACGACCGTAAGGCGCGATACATGTTTGAGGGCATGACCAACAAATCGTCATTTTCGTGTTTTATCGCCGTTTTTATGAGCTATTTCCAACGGTTGTTGGTTCCAAGGGGATTTGCATGGCCCATAAGACTCGATACATGTTTGAGAGTTATGACAAAAAACTCGTCATTTCCGTGTTTTATGGTCATTTTCATGAGTTATCGCCCACAGTTTTGGGGTTCCATGACAATTTACAATGACCGTAAGGCCCGATACATGTTTGAGGGCATGACCAAGAACTCGTCGTTTTCGTGTTTTATGGCCATTTTTATGAGGTATTGCCCACAGTTTTGGGGTTCCTAGGGATTTGCATGGCCCATAAGACCCGAACATGTTTGAGAGTTATGACCGAAAACTCGCCATATCCGTGTTTTCTGGCCATTTTCGTGAGCTATTGCCCATAGTTTTGCGGTTCCAGGGGGATTTAAATGTTTGAGAGGTATGACCAAAAAGTCACCATTTTTGTGTTTTACGGTCGTTTTCATGAGTTATTGCCTACTGTTTTGGGGTTCTAGGGCGATTTACAATGACCATAATAACTGATACATCTTTGAGGGCATGACCCAATACTCGTAGTTTTTTGTTTTATGATCGTTTTCATGAGCTATTGCCCACAGTTTTGGTGTTCCAAGCGGATACACATGGCCCGTAAGAGCCAATACATGTTTGGGAATAATGACCAATAATTCATCGTTTGACGTCTTATATGTCCATTTTCATCAGCTATTGCCCAAAATTTTGGGGGTCCAGGAAGATTTACATGATGAGAGGTATAACCAAAAAGTTACCGTTTTTGCGTTTTATGGTCGTTTTCATGAGTTATTGACCACAATTTTGGGGTTCAAGAACAATTTTCATCAAACGTAAGGCCCGATACATGTTTGAAGAAATGCCTAAGAATTTGTCGTTTTCATGTTTTATGGCTGTTTTTATGAGCCATTGCCCAATTTTTTGGGGTTCCCGGGGGATTTTAATGGCTCGTAAGACCCGATACATGTTTTAGAGGTATGACCTAAAACTCTCCATTTCTGTGTTTTCAGGCTGTTGTCATTAGCTATTGCCTAGAGTTTTGTGGTTCCAGGGTGATTTAATGTTTGAGAGATATATCCAAAAAGTCGCCGTTTTTGTGTTTTATGGTCGTTTTCATGAGATATTTCCCATTGTTTTGGGGTTCGATGGTGACTTACGTGTTTGAGATGTATGACCAAAAAGTCATCGTTTTTGCATTATATGGTCGTTTTCATGAGTTATTGCCCACAGTATTGGGGTTCCAGGGCGATTTACAACGACCGTAAGGCGCGATACATGTTTGAGGGCATGACCAAGAACTCGTCCTTTTCATGTTTTATGGCTGTTTTTATGAGCTATTCCCCATAGTTTTGGGGTTCCTAGGGGATTTGCATGGCCCGTAATACCCGATACATGTTTGCGAGTTATGACCAAAAAGTCGTCGTTTTTGTGTTTTATGGTCGTTTTCATGAGTTATTGCCCACGGTTTTGGGGTTCTAGGGTGATTTACAATGACCATAATAACCGAAACATCTTTGAGGGCATGAGAAAATACTCGTAGTTTTTTGTTTTATTGATATTTTCATGGGCTATTGCCCACAGATTTCGTGTTCCAAGGGGATGCGCATGGCCCGTAAGACCCAATACTGTTTAGGAATAATGTCCAAAAACTCATAGTTTTCGTCTTTTATGGCCATTTCTATGAGCTATTACCAACGGTTTTTTTTGGTTCCAAGAGGATTTGCATGGCCCGAAAGACTTGATACATGTTTGAGAGTTATGACAAAAAACTCGTCATTTCCGTGTTTTATGGTCATTTTCATGAGTTATCGCGCACAGTTTTGGGGTTCCACGATAATTTACAATGACCGTAAGGCCCGATATATGTTTGAGGGCATCACCAAGAACTCATTGTTTTCGTGTTTTATGGCCGTTTTATGAGGTATTGCCCACAATTTTGGGGTTCCTAGGGGATTTGCATGCCCGTAAGACCCGATACATGTTTGAGAGTTATGTCAAAAAACTCGTCATTTCCGTGTTTTCTGGCCATTTCCGCGAGCTATTGCCCATAGTTTTGCGGTTCTAGGGGGACTTACATGTTTGAGAGGTATGACCAAAAAGTCGCCACTTTTGTTTTTTACGGTCGTTTTCATGAGTTATTGCCTACTGTTTTGGTGTTCTAGGGCGATTTACAATGACCATCATAACCGATACATCTTTTAGGGCATGACCCAATACTCGTAGTTTTTTGTTTTATGATCGTTTTCATGAGCTATTGCCCATAATTTTGGTGTTCCAAGGGGATGCGCATGGCCCATAAGACCAGATACATGTTTGCGAATAATGACCAATAACTCATCGTATTCACGTCTTATATGGCCATTTTCATCAGCTATTGCCCACAATTTTGGGGGTCCAGGAAGATTTACATGTTGAGATTATGACCAAAAAGTTATCGTTTTTGCGTTTTATGGTCGTTTTCATGAGTTATTGCCCACAATTTTGGGGTTCCATGGAGATTTACATGTATGACAGGAATGACCAAAAAGTTATTGTTTTTGCATTTAATGGTCGTTTTCATGAGTTATTGCCCACATTTTTGGGTTCTAGGGCGATGTACAACGACCGTAAGGCCAGATACAAGTTTGAGGGCATGACCAAGAACTTGTCGTTTTCGTGTTTTATGGCCGTTTTTATGAGCTATTGCCAATGGCTTTGGGGTTCCACGGGGATTTGCATGGCCCGTAAGACTCGATACATGTTTGAGATTATGACCAAAAAATCATCATTTCCGTGTTTTCTGGCCATTTTCATGAGTTATTGCCCATAGTTTTGGGGTTCCAGGGAGATTTACATGTGTGAGAGGTATGACCAAAACGTCGTCCTTTTGCGTTTTATCGTCGTTTTCATGAGTTATTGCCCACAATTTTAGGGTTCAAGCACGATTTATGTCAACCGCAAGGCCCGATTCATGTTTGAGGAAATGACTAAGAACTTGTCGTTTTCATGTTTTATAGCCGTTTTTATGAGCTATTGCGCAATGTTTTGGGGTTCCCGGGGGATTTGAATGGCTCGTAAGACCCGATACATGTTTGAGAGGTATGACCAAAATCTCTCCATTTCTGTGTTTTTGGGCTATTGTCTTTAGCTATTGCCTAGAGTTTTGTGGTTCCAGGGCGATTTGCATGTTTGAGAAATATGACCAAAAGGTCGTCGTTTTTTGCTTTTTATGGCCGTTTTCATGAGTTATTGCCCACAGTTTTGGGGTTCCATGGCCATTTACGTGTTTGAGAGGTATGGCCAAAAAGTCGTCGTTTTTGCATTTTATGGTCGTTTTCATGAGTTATTGCCAACAATATTGGGGTTCCTGGGCCATTTACAACGACCGTAAGGCGCGATACATGTTTGAGGGCATGACCAAGAACTCGTCCTCTTCGTGTTTTATGGCTGTTTTATGAGCTATTCCCCACAGTTTTGGGGTTCCAGGGGGATTTGCATGGCCCGTAAGAGCCGATACATGTTTGAGAGTTATGACGAAAAAGTCATCGTTTTTGTGTTTTATGGTCGTTTTCATGAGTTATTGCCCACGGTTTTGGGGTTCTAGGGTGATTTACAATGGCCATAATAACCGATACATCTTTGAGGGCATGAACAAATACTCATAGTTTTTTGTTTTATTGACGTTTTCATGAGCTATTGCCCACAGTTTTCGTGTTCCAAGGGGATGCGCATGGCCCGTAAGACCCAATACTGTTTAGGAATAATGACCAAAAATTGATCGTTTTCGTGTTTTAAGGTTGTTTTTATGAGCTATTTCCAACAGTTTTTGTCATGGGAATGGACACGGTAGATGCTGCAATCGGCATCAAGTAGTAAAACATGGGGAAAGGGCGGCCAGCCATCTGCGGTGCGAGATGAGGCGGAGAAACAAGGGTTTACCCAGGTTCGGCCCCCGCGAAGGGTAAAGACCTACTCCTGCTAGATGGTATTATGGAGAGAGTACAAGGGCGAGCTCGACGACTAGGCGGCGAGTCGCTGGGGTGTATGATGGAACGTGTCCTCTATGCGTACCCTAGGGATGTTTATATAGGCTCACCTCTCTAGGGTTTACAGATCTACAACCGAATTGGTTAAGTATTCGGAGGGTCTTTGACCTAGTCCGACTGGGCCTAGCTACGCTTCTAGGCATATCCCCATCAGTAGTCCCCGAGGCCGTCGTTGATTCATCATAGGTGTTCGTTGGCAGTCGGAGTATGCGGGTCCAATTCGGACGCCCAGTCGAATCAGCGGTGGACTCCTGAACAAAGGAAATAACTAGTCATTTGAATCGCAATAACCACATCTGATCAAATTGCTGCTTGGCGAACAGGTCGGCGAATAGTCAAGTCACTGTTATAGTGATCAGGTCGGTGAATCATCGAGTCGCTGAAGATAGTGAGTCGAGTGGACGAAGTTGGACCGTCAGCTTGGTAAAACTAGCCGTTGGGTAATATCGGCGTAATTACCTCATGGTAACGGTTCTCCGAAAATGGCGTGTAACAACCACTATATAAGGAGAGTGACGGGTGAGGGGAAAATGCTTCCCTCACTTCCTCCGAACTTGCGCATTCTCGTTCCTCCATTCCGCGCAGCGACCAGAGCGATTCGCAACCCCCGATCCCCTAGTCGATGGCCCTTCCTGCGGAACCATGGGGCAGATCCAAGTGCACGAAGGCGCTGCTGAAATCGTTCGAGGAGGCAGGGATCCTCCACGCCGGGAGATGGCGCATCCCTGCTACCGGAGAAGTGATTCCAGATCCGCGCGAAGGGGAATTCATTTGCTTCACCAGCCACCTGGAGCGCTGCTTGGATTCCCCACTTCCCTCTTCTTCCGGCGCTTCTGCGCCTACTACGACATCCAGCCGTCGGACCTGGGACCGCATAGCATCGAGCATCTCGCCATCTTCATGGCGTTCTGCGAGTGCTACCTAGGCTATCGGCCATACTTTCCCCTATGGCAAGATCTATTCCATGGGAGGATCAGCCACGAAGTGGCGGCCGACCCAATGTTAGCCGCGGGCGGCCTGACCTTCCAGCTGAAGTCGAAGGCGTCGTTCTTCAATCTGATGCTGCCCGCCAAGGCAGCGAATGAGTGGAAAAAGAGCTGGTTCTACGTGACCGAGTCGACGCCGGGCGACGAGGTGGCGCTTCCAAGGTACTCCGCCGACCGGCCCGAGCCGCGTCGGCTCCAAGTTACCAAGCTTCCGCTGGACCAGTGGTTGGTCGTCGACGAGATGTTGCAGACCATCCACAACTTGAAGAAGAAAGGCCTCCAAACCATCAACCTCTACAATTGTTGGCTCGGGCGACGGCTCGTGCCTCTAGCCAGCGGTGCCCACTATATGTATGAGTACACGGGCAAGGACGACCCGACGAAGTCCTGTTACGACGAGTGGAGACTCAACGGCTACACCCAGGCCCTGAAGAAGATCACCTAGGCAGTGTATCTTGATGCAAAGGCCAGGGTCGCACCTCATACCGCAAAGCTCCCAACTCCAACGGTGAGTTTTTATTTCCCTTGCACTCGCAGTCGCAGTTTTGTGCATTCGCGGTTGTGCTAATGTTCTTTGATTGTTGTAGTTATTCTAGGTGGTGGAAGGTTGGCTTCCACCCGCAGATGATGAGAACTCTAACTCGTCCGCAGAGGATGAGAGCGATTCATTGCCTGACAAGGGAGATGTCAGGAGTGACGGGGGTGGCGATGGTGATGACGATGGCGACGAAGCCGTGGAGGTTGCTGCCCCCACGGTCCACAAGACTCGCGGGCAGAACCAGCGCGAACTCGAGGCCAACAAAAGCCTCGAGGCCCATGACGACGACGAGCTCCCCGAGCATACCTCACAGCGTGAGGCCACGCCGTCAAAGAAGAAGAAGCCGCCACCACCCAAGAAGAAGACGAAGCCGGCCAAGACGGCGTCTCCACCTCAGTCTGCAAGTAGCTCCGATGCTACCAGCGCAGTCGAAGAAATAGCGGCGCACACGGCTACAGCGACTGGTGCGACCATCGTGGAAGATGAAGCGCCGCTGGCATCACTGCCGCCGCCGTTCTCCCTAGTCACCGGGTTGGTGGCCGCTCCAGCTGCAGGGGCCTCGCCACCGAGAGGATATCCCGCGGCGATTGCCACTGAACCTCCTGCCGCGGCCTCATCCTCGATGAAGCCGTCGGTGTCTTAGGCATAGAGCATGTTCGAGACGGGCCTCAGTCAGAAACTGGGGCCAGAACTGGAAAAGCCGACCATCATTCGCACTGGCCTACGATTTATCCCAGTCGCCAAGTGAGTATTCCTCAACATTTTATCTGTCTGTTTGATTCGTGTTTCGATTGGTGAGTGTTATTAACGGAGTCGTCTCGCGAGACTGGAGTAAAGAAGATAGGTCACCCCTCGGTGGCCAAGGTTCCATCGGTCGCCGCAGAGGTGCCGGCTAGTCCCTCGAAGAAGAGGAAGGGCGAAGAGATTGAGGCTCCCACTGAAGGCACCAAGAGAACAAAACGCGATGAATTTGTCATGATCTTGGACGAGCCAGCGGCTGCACCGAGCGAAGCCCCGATTGTGGTGGACGTAGCTTTGAAGGCGTCGGAGGACGTGGGGTCGCAGCAGGCATGCCCCATGGTTTTGTTTGAGGCGACCGGACCACCTTCGGGTGGCGCGGGGGCCGCGGTAGCGACGTTCCCTCGCTTTGTAGCGAGGGCCACCACGGCGAGTGCCTCGGTGCCATCGAGCCAATTCCCTGGGGCCGCCGGTATGGAGGTCGAACAGCGTCGCAGGCACACTCCGCTTGTTCTTTCATAGGTGGACGTGATGGAGCTTCATGGCATGCTAGGTGCCGTCATCCAGGTATGACCAGTCCCCGAGGATCTGGCCACTGAATTTCAGTGGTCGGATTCTTACTCTTTTTTCGCCATCCAGTCCCCGAGTGTCTAGTCGCTGAATTTCAGCGGCTCGACACTTAGGAATTTTGTCATCCAGTCCCCGAGTGTCTAGTCGCTGAATTTCAGCGGCTGGGCACTTTGGAATTTTGTCATCCAGTTCCCGGGTGTCTAGTCGCTGAATTTCAGCGGCTGGGCACTTAGGAATTTTTGTTGCTGACACTGTGATTGTTGCACAGGGCTTGCAGCGCGAGTCGGCCGAGCGGCTTGCTGCCAAGCACCACATGGAAAAGGAGCTTCTCGTTGTTTAGGATACGAACGAGAAGCTTCGAGCGACTGTAGGTGAGTATTTGTCTTGTTTAACGCTTGTCAAGAACTTGTTGCATTTGTGACCGTTTTGTTGTGGAAGCAGAGGATAGTGCAGCCGCAGTGAGGGAGGCTCGCCAGGGCTTTGTTCCGACTGGTGAGTTGACGGCGGCTCGATATTCCTTGAGCGCCGCGGAGAAGTGAATCGCCGAACTGGAGCGTGACGAAGGCGAAAGCGAGCTCGGCGGAAGGACGAGCCAAGGCGGCCGTCACTTCTGCTTCTAAGGAGCGGAAGGTTTCAGACGCACTCGTCGCCGGGTTGCAGAATGACTTCTTGGCTCTTCAAAATTTCATCACGGACCTCTGCCGCCCGCTGATTGGTGAGTTTTCCTTCAGCCACTTCCCAAGCGCGCGTACCACATTGTGATTTTAGTGCCTCGCTCACTGCTTGCTTGTGTGTTGCAGGCCTGATCACTGATAACGCCGAAGATGCGCAGTCGTACGACGCGCGGCAATGCATGACCACCCTGGTCGATTCAGCCGCGCTGTCAGCGACCTGCCTCCGGGCGTATCTTCAGGAGATATCGCCCACGGAGGTGATCCCCAGCGACCTCGTCGACGTATGGCACTATCTGCAGAAGGCCCCGTCGGTCATGGAGTTCATGACGCGGTCGGCCTTCCTTCGTGGAGCGGCGACTGCGCTGAGCCTTGGGCTCGCACATTTTCCCGACGATTTCGACCTTGACGACGTCACGAGCGGGTACCCCTCGTCGACAGGCTCGGTCGATATTGCCGAGGTGTTGAGGCTGACGGAGCGATCCGCGATGTACTCCAACCGTGTGTGGGCGATGGGCGACCTTATTCCCTATTAGGAAACAGTCGTCACCCCCAATGACCCCAAACCGGCGCACCATGACTTTAAGGTGGAGCAACCATTTCGTGCGGCGATGGCGGGTGAGCTCACGACGTACCCATCGAATCCCTAGGTTCCCTTTATCCGCAACCGCAAGGATGGTGGCTCCTCCTCTTCGAACATGTAATGGAGTGTTTTGCCATTCGGCGTTAGCGTAAGATAAACATGTAATTCTCCTTGTATGAGAACAAATTTTGCTGCTATGAAGGAATGTGCGTGTTATTTTGTCATTGATTTTGTGGTTTGAGTGTTGGTTGTATGAGTCCCCGAGCACGTCCGCCCTTTTTATGGGGTTAACCTCGTTTTTATATGTTGTGTGACCTGTTAGTGAGTTAGGGTCGACTCGCCATGGCTCGGGAAGCCAGTCGCATGGCGAATCCTAGGGGTGCTCTTTACTTGTCCGTTTTCCCGGGCGCGAACGGGGTCGGGTCGTTGAGTCCCCGAGCGTGGTACTTGGCCGTTCTAGTCGCATGCCTGAGGTAGGTGAGGACTAGGCGCGTTGTGTTAGGCACGTCACTCCGCCTGATACGTAAGACCAGTCGCATGGCGAGTCCTGGGCACGCTCTCTTACTTGGCGTTTTTCCCTAGCCGCTCTTCTTTGGGCTGGGTCAGTCCCCGAGCGTGGTACTTTGCCGTTCGAGTCGCTGCGCCGAGGGTATGGAGGACTGGGTTGCTGTGGGAAGCGAATGCAGTCGTCTTGGCTCGGGGAGCCAGTCGAGCTAGGCGACTCTAATGGGGCTCCGGGTTAGCTTTTTTCGTTGACGGTGCGAGGCCTGAATTTTTCGAGTGCCCTCGTACCGCACTACTTAGCCGTGCCCGTCACGTTACCAAAGGTTGAGTTCTGCAAATAGCGTAACGCTGTTATTACGAGTGCGAGTGGCACAAGGCATGGAGAGTAGATGCAATTTGCGCGAATCGATCTACTTTATTTCATAGAGGGTAGGGGGTACATGTCTGGAGTTCTAAGAGTAGAACTTCCATAGGAGGATTACATTCCATGGCCACTTGACGTCGATTTTTCCGTCACCTCGGACGTTGGTGAGGTAGTAGGCGTCGTTGCCCAGGACTAGCCCAATGGCGAATGGTCCCTCCCAAGGGGGAGAGAGCTTGTGCATGCCTTTCTTGTCCTGGATTAGACGCAGTACCAAGTCGCCCTCCTGGAAAGTGTGAGTCCGTACTCGCCGGTTGTGGTAGTGGCGAAGCCCTTGCTGGTATATGGCGGTGCGGGAGCGAGCTAGGTCGGGAGCTTCGTCCAGCTGGTCGACTCTGTCCTGGTGTGCGAGCTCGTTCTCAGCCTCCATGTAGTTGACCACCCGAGGTGAGTCGTGCTCGAGGTCGGTTGGCATGACTGCCTCGGCACCGTACACCATGAAGAAGGGGTTTAACCCCGTCGACCTGTGGACGGAGGTGCGGATGCCCCAGATGACGGAGGGGAGTTCTTCGACCCAGCACCCGGTGGTGCGCTCGAGTGGGACTTGTAGCCGTGGCTTCAGGCCGTGGAGGATGCTCCGGTTGGCGCGTTCCGCCTGGCCATTGGACTCCGGGTGGGCGACTGAGGCGAGGTCGAGTTGGATGTTGTGCTCCTCGCAGAACTCGGCCATGGCTCCTCTGGCAAAGTTGGTGCCGTTGTCCGTGATGATGCTGTTTGGGAACCCGTAGCGATAGATGAGGTCGCGTAGGAATTTTTTACCGGTCTTCCCGTAAAACTTGCGGACTGGCTTGGCCTCCACCCATTTTGTGAATTTATCGACTGCGACTAGGAGGTGGGTGAAGCCAGAGGGGGCCTTCTTGAAGGGGCCTACCATGTCCATGCCCCATACGGCGAACGGCCAGGTGATGGGGATTGTCTTGAGCGCCGAGCTCGGTACGTGAGTCTGGTTGGCGTACTTCTGGCACACGATGCATCGCTGGACGATGTCGACCGCATCGGCGTGTGTGGTGAGCCAGTACAAGCCATGTCGCATGTCCTTGGCGACCAAGGAGTGGGCGCCAGCGTGGTGTCCACAGTCGCCAGAGTGGATGTCCTGGAGGATCTTACGTCCTTCAGCGGATTGGACGTAGCGTTGGAACACGCCGGTCACGCTGCGCTTGTGGAGCTCTCCGTTGATGATGACGAAGGATTTGCAGCGGTGTGCTATCATCCGGGCCTCCGTCTCGTCTGCGGGTAGGGTGCCTCCCTCCAGGTAAGCCACGTATGGCATGGTCTAGTCGCTTGGCTCGGCGATTAGTGCGACCAAGGCTATGTCTGGTTGCAGCGGAATTCTGATGTCGATCTCCCTTGGGGGAGAGACGGAGGGCTTGGTGATGGTTTCGAGGAAGACGCCGGCGGGTGGTGCGAGTCGAGCCGATCCGATGCGGGAGAGTGTGTCGGCCTCCTCGTTCTTCCGCCTGTCGATCCACTCGAAGGAGAATCCTTCCAAGTGGCCTCCCAGCTGGTCCACTACTTAGAGGTATGCCACCATGGTGGGGGAGACTGCATCGCAGGTGCCGACGACTTGCCCGGTGACAAGGTCGGAGTCTCCGTAGCAGCGCAGGCAATTGATGTTCATCTCCTTGGCTGCCCGCATGCCGTGGAGTAGCGCCTCATACTCGGCCATGTTGTTGGTGCAGGGGTGAAGTCGAGGTAGAGGACGTAGCGTAGCTTGTCGCCCTTCGGAGATGTTAGCACGATCCCCGCTCCTGCGCCATCTTCGTTCTTGGAGCCATCAAAGTGTAGGCTCCAGTAATGGAGGTATGGCAGCTTCTCTGGCTGCTGGGCCTCCTCCCAGTCGGCAAGGAAGTCTGCGAGAGCCTGCGATTTGATTGCTTTGCACATCTCGTACCTGATGTTGTGGACGCCGATCTCAATGGCCCACTTAGAGACTCGCCCGGTCGCCTCACGGTTGCGGATGATGTCCTGCAACGGTGCTGAGGAGACGACCGTTATTGGGTGCTCCTGGAAGTAGTGCGGCGTTCGCAGCTGTTCTCTGAAGACCGCATATACCAAATTTTGGTACTACGGGTAGCGCTGGCACGACTCGGTGAGGATTTCGCTGATGTAGTATACGGGTCGCTGCACCGGGCACTAATTGCCTTCCTCTGGTCGTTCGACGACCATGACGGCACTGACGACGTGCTCGAAATCCGCGACGTAGACGAGCAGGGGCTCCTTGTCGACGGGGGCGGAGAGTACCGATGCTGCGAGTACACCTCCTTGAGAGCGTGGAGCGCGTCATCTGCCTCCTTGTCCCACTGGAAGGTGGGGTTCTTACGCATTAGGCGGTAGAGGGGCATCGCCTTCTTGCCTAGCCGGGGGATGAAGCGACTGAGAGCCGCAACTCACCCGACCAACTTCTGGACATCGCGCAGGCACTCGGGTATGCCGAGCCGGGCGATCGTGTTGATCTTGGCAGGGTTCGCCTCGATCCCGTGCTTGGAGACGACGTATCCCAGCAGCTGTCCAGTAGGTACACCGAAGGTGCACTTTCCTTAGTTTAGCTTTATCTTGTACCTCCGCAGGTTGGCGAAGGTTTCCGCCAGGTCGGCGAGTAGATCGTCCTGGCGAGTGGATTTTACCACCATGTCGTCGATGTAGACGTGGATGTTGCGGCCAATTTGGCTCGCAAGGCACTCCTGCATGCACCTCTGGTAGGTCGTCCCGGCGTTCTGAAGGACGAAGGTCATGGCGGTGTAGCAGAAGTCTCTGAATGGCGTGATGAACGCCGTCTTCTCTTCGTCCTCGACTGGCATTTTGATCTGGTTGTACCCAGATTAGGCGTCGAGGAAGCATAGCGACTCCGAACCCGCGGTTGAGTCTATGACACTACTAGGAAAACGGCTATAGGTAATCAGCACATCCGTGGCTCACATGGTTGAAGTGCCCCACGGCTAAAACAGGCGTGGCTCACCTGTGGGCAGTGCCCTACTAATAACTAGAACAACTGTGGCGCACATGACTATAGTGCGCCACAGATGTGTGTGGGCCAGGGCCCTGTTGGCCGCACGCCAAACATCTGTAGCGCACTATAGTCACGTGCGCCACGGTTGTTAGGGTCATCTGTGGCGCACATGGGCTGGTGTGCTACGCCTAAGCGCATGCCCCCCTCTGCTCTGAAACGGCCACAAACTTCTGTGGCGCACTCGGCCTAGTGCGCCACAGGGAGTAGGAGCATCTGTGGCGCACATGGCATAGTGCGACACAGATGTTTGTACTCCCTGTGGCGCACTAGGGCCGTGTGCGCCACGGATGTGTCGATTTCTTTAGGGAAGCACTTTATGTGCACATGTGTGACCACATCCACCACCCCACACTTCACTTTCCCCTTCTTCTTCCTCCTTAGATCTAGTCGGGATCTTCTCCTTCCCACCTCAATTTCTCCACACATTCACCATTTTTAGCATGTAAAACTTGCTTTGGATGTTACATAAGTAATAGAGGAGGTCTCCGGTCTCTCATCTATCCTTCTCCGGTCGACGCGCGCACCTCTCCTTTCCATCTTTCTCGCGATCGGTCTCTCATCTCGGTAAGTTGTCCATGTAAGGATGTGTTCATGTGTATATGGATGATGTGCTCATATGTATGTAGATGATCGATGCTCATGATGTGTGTATGTGGAGAGGATCGATGGTCATATGTGTGTGTATATGGAGAGTATCGATGATGCTCATGCATGTGTGTATGGAGAGGATAATGATATGTTCATGTGTGTATGGATCGGTCTCTCTCTCTCTCTTGTTTTTGTATGTGAACAAGTTGCCATTTGTTTTGCCAAAATGTTGATTCATTTCCATTTTGGCAAGACTTTGGCATTTCGCAAAGGTCCTAATTTTAGGATAGGTCATGCCGAAATTTTCTATCGACCATTGCATGCATGCATTCATTATGTGGTTCTAATAGACTTCAAAATTGTACCGTGTACATCGTGCAGGCAAAAATGGTCCGCATAATGAGCGAAGGCATTGTGGCTAGATTTTTGAAATGTGCGACGGCCGACATGATACGAAATAACAAGACAGATATAAGATGTCCGTGCAGAAGATGCAAACTCAACTGGGTGATCGACCCAGATTCCGGGAATCTGCAGGCGCACCTGCTCCGCCATGGTTTCATGGATGGATACACTCGTTGGATAAGCGATGACGTAGATGATGGAGACGGTGAAGAAGGTGGCCAACATGACGATGATCATCATCACGGCGAGAACGGGCGAGATGATGAAGAGTCTCCTGGAGATGGTGAAGGTGCGGAAGCAGACCGGGATGATGATGATCTAGATGCCGGAGGAGCAGACGACGATGGAACAACGTCAGGCTGGGTGCGGGACCCTTATGTGCAAGAGCTGCTTCTCAAGCATACGAGTAACGCCAGGGCTGCCGCTAGAGAGAAATCCAAGCTTGCGCAACTTGAGAAAGACGCGGTTACTCCATTGTATGAAGGATGCAGGCCCGATGATACCCGGTTGAATGTAACGCTCAAGGCTATGGAGATGAAGGCAAAGCACAAATTGAGCGACGCAAGCTTCGACGATATGATGGCATTCTGGCACGATCGTCTCCCGGAGGGGAACACATGTCCAACTAGTATCGAGGATGACAAGAAAATCGTTTGTCCTCTCGATCTACCGCACGTTAGATATCACGTATGCATCAACGATTGCATCATTTATCGGGGCGAGGACGCGAAGAAAACCACATGTCCGGTGTGCGGCGTGAGTCGATACAAGAAAGGGAAGAAAGCACCTCGAAAAGTGGTATGGTACTTTCCTATCACTCCTCGTCTGCAGCGCTATTTCGCGGACCCTAAGGAAGCGAAGCTCATGCGATGGCATGCGGAAAGGAAGAAGCCAGGAGATGATGATGACCCCGAAAAGGATGAGCTGCTGACGCACCCTTCAGATGCTAGCCAGTGGAAAGCATTGGACCTCGAATTCCCAGAATTCGGTGGAGATTCGAGGAACATCAGGCTTGGTGCGAGCACCGATGGACTCAATCCGTTCGGTAGCCAGAGCAGCACGCACAACACTTGGCCCGTGTTTGTATGGATGTACAACCTCCCTCCATGGTTGTGCATGAAGAAGTACATACAAATGAGTATGCTAATTCAAGGGCCGAAACAACCTGGTACCGACATCAATCTGTATCTCGGGCTGTTGAAAGAGGAGCTAGCCACGTTATGGGAATCTGGAGCCAATACTTACGACGCTGTCGCACAAGATTATTTCACTATGAGAGCCGCGTTGATCACTACGGTGCAAGACTATCCAGGTTGCGGGTATATCTCGGGGCAGGTTATCCAAGGATTCTGCGCATGCGTTAGGTGCATGGATAACACAAGCTATCTCCAACTAGAGAAAGATCCAGGGTCATCGAAAACCGTGTTCATGGCGCACCGGAGGTGGCTCGGCAAGAATGATCCATGGAGAAAACGTGGAGACCTGTTCGATGGCAAATCAGAGACCCGAGGAATCCCAGAGCGTAGGAGCAGCGAAGAAGTGGAAGAGTTGCTGAAATACTAGAAAGATTGTCCTAAGCCTAGAAAGAAGCGAAAGAGGCAGCAACAAGACAAACCGCTGATGAAGGTATGGAAAACAAGGTCTGTTTTCTGGGATTTGCCATACTGGAAGTTTCTCCGCACGCCTCATAGCCTCGACATCATGCATATCACGAAAAACATGTGCGAGAGTCTGGTCGCCACCATAATCAACATGCCAGATAGGACGAAAGATGGTCCGAAAGCAAGGCACGACCTGATATGCTTGGGTATCCGGAAGGAGCTTCACGGAGGACGCACTACTCCTGATGATCAGGAAGATGACGATGATCATGAGTCGGAGACGACACAAGGTCGTCGGAAGGGTAAAAAGTTCAAGAAGAACGAATATTACTGCCCTCCTTCTTGCTTCACTCTAAGCCAGGATGAGATCAAACAGTTTTTCAAGTGCCTTCTAGGAGTCAAATTTCCTTACGGCTACGTGGGCAAGATAAGCAGATACCTAGACGAGGTGAAGCAGAGGTTCAGTGGCATGAAGTCTCACGACTGTGCCGTGCTAATGACGCAGGTACTTCCGGTCGCACTAAGAGGGATAATGGACGAGCACGTCCGTGAAACGTTATTTGGCCTATGCAAGTTTTTCGACGTCATCTCTAGGAAGTCGATTGGCTTGAATCAGCTCGGAAGGCTATAGGAGGAGATCGTGGTGATACTATGTGAGCTTGAGGTCTACTTCCCACCCGCATTCTTCGACATTATGGTGCATCTGCTGGTCCATGTCGTGGAGGACATCGTACAACTCAGGCCGATGTTCCTCCGCAGCATGATGGCGTTCGAAAGGATGAACGGACACATCAAAGGATACGTTCGCAACAGGTCCCGTCCAGATGGAAGCATAGCCAAGGGCTTTCTGGCCGAAGAGTGCATCTCTTTCTGCACGAATTATCTAGACATCGAGAACCCTGTCGGTCTTCCCGTCAACAGACACCTTGGCAAGCTCGACGGATCTGGTCACCGAGAGGGTCGTCGCATACTACATGCAGACTTCGATTTTCGACGCGCAGACTTTGATCGAGCAAACCTCGTCGCGCTACAGCATTTAGAACTGGTCGATCCTTGGGTACAGAAGCACAAAAGGTTAATCGAGAAGAAGTACAGTGACCGGGGCATACAGAGGACGCAGGGAGAAATAATCAAAGAGCACAACTCAGATTTCACGCGTTGGTTTAGGCAAACGCTCCTTGATAATCCCCCGCGCTCGCATTCTTCTGACACGGAAAAGATCATATTCACCTTGTCGCAGGGACCGATGCAAAACCTGGTGACCTATCAGGCGTATGATATCAACGTCTACACATTCTACACGGAGGAAAAGGACAACAAGTGTGATTATCAGAACTCAGGCGTAACGTCGGAATTCTACACCGATGACAACGTGAAGGAAAGATTCTACGGAAGAATCGAGGAGATCTGGGAGCTCGACTACTGTGGAGAAAAGGTGACGATGTTCCGTGTCAGATGGGCAAAGAGCGTCGAAAGAGAAGACCGGTATTTCACAACCATGGTTATACCTGAAGCAGCCAAATCCAAGGCCACCGGTGCAAACGTGGCCGCGAAAAATGAACCGTGGGTATTGGCTACCAAAGTGGACCAATGTTTTTTCATTACCGACCCGACAAAGCCTAGCCGTGCTGTCGTGAGGAGAGGAAAAAGAAACATCATCGGAATGGATGGAGTCGCCAACGAGCAAGACTTCGACCAGTACGGCGATCCAAAGATTGAAGATGACGACGACTACGATGCAGCAACATACATCACAAGAAGAAAAAGGACAACCCTACCCAAAAAGGTAGCCCGTTCGAAAGAAGAAACATTAAAGTGCCGGGGCTAAATTATTCAACCGCGACAAAGAAGGGAAAAAAGATTGTAAAATGCTAGCTCAAAAAATATTGTAAAACGCGTGGTCGAAAAAGATTGTAATATTTATGGACAAATTATTATGACATATTTGAATCATGTACAAATTATTATGACATATTTTGAATCCTATTTGTACCACTTTTATGACATATATTATCACCTTTGGGAATTTTTGGAATATATAAAAGTATTTTAAAAACAAAACAAAACTTTTATGGCATATATCACCACTTTTGGGCATTTTTTGGAACATTTAAAAATATTTTTAAAATAAAAATAAAAAAGGTGGGCACCAGGATTCGAACCTAGGTGCTCACAGGTTTATAGAATAAAGGAGTGGCTGGAACCAGTGGGATAAGGCGAGCTAGTGGTAACTATCGGGGTGGCAGCCCTCTTATCAGCTAGTCCTACCCACTTAGGCGTAGCGCACCCTGGCCAAGTGCGCTACGGTTTATCCGTAGTGCACTTGGCCAGGGTGCGCTACGCCTAAGTGGGTAGGACTAGTTCAGCCAAGCCCTCCCCATTGTCCTCAGACACAGCTAGATCGTCTAAGTCCCTCCCCGCATCGTCCCCATCCCCATCGACGACGCGCCGCCGCCGCTGCATCCCAGGAGGAGGAGGCCGCCGCATCCTAGGAGGAGGAGACCGCCACGCCAGGAGGAGGAGGAGGCCGCCATGCTAGGAGGAGGAGGAGGCCGCCTTGCCCACGTGCTCGTTCTATGGAGGAGGAGGTTGGTGGCGGCGAGGTTCCTGCAGCGTCGGCTCCGCTCCTCCGGCGGCAAGGTGCTCTGCCGCTCCCTCCTTCTCGTTACCTCGTCCGCCAGCCCTCGTCATCCTCATCTCAGAGGTGAGTGCCGCCCCTCCCCTCTCTCCTTCTCTTCCTCTCTCCTCGAGCAATGGTTAGGGTTAGCACCTGATGATTCAATTGATGCCTCTGATGGTTAGGGTTAGAAATGGTTAGGGTTAGGGTTAGCACCTGATGGAATTGACATTTTTTCCTAATGATTGGTGGTTGTCTGACAAAATGAGATGGCCATGGGAGTTCAGAGAAGAACATGGGAATTTTCTGTCACAAAAACGAGCAAACATGGGAATCTAGCAAAGCACATGTAGGTGTCCCTGGCTGGCTAGATCAGTAACACAACATGAACATTTGGCTAGATCAGTAACAAAAATGAAGAACTAAACAGGTACCAAGTAGCTAAGAATTGACATTATGTTTGACAGTGAGCTTACAGTGATCTTCCACTGTGTTAGATAAATCTTGATGGTCGATTGGATGTTAGATAAAATTTGGCCTAACATGTTACTTTCATCATACAGTGGGCATACTGTTATCTTTCACAAGTAGATAAATGACCCATGATCTAAGACATGTTACTGTCGAGGCAATGTAGATGCTACTGTCATAAAATCTGGAGCTTTGGGTTCTACTTGGCCAAATTTAGAAATCTAGAGCTTTGGGTTCTACTTAGGGAAGGGGAATTGGGAAACAATGGCTCATCTGCTCATGTAGCTCTAGATTTTAATTGTTCGTGCTTAATCATCACTTGATGTTGCCATTGCCGTCGTGTTTGTATGAGGTCTCAGTCAGATGTAGTTGAGTCTGGATGCAGTAGTTTGCTCCTCTACTAGTCAAGCACATGCCAAGGTTAAGAGTAGCAAGCTGAAGGTTAGGGTCCGGAGTTTATTCTGTGTAGCAAGCTTCAGGTTAGGTTCAGAGTAGCAAGATTCACTACTAGAGAAAAGGCTATAGGAGACATGCTTATGCGAGGCACATTTAGCATATGCGCCTCCTATAAAAATAGGCGAGGCGCACTTTGCGATATGCGCCTCTAGTATAAAAATAGGCGAGGCGCATATGATAAGAATGTGCCTCCTATAATCCCTGTACGGACAGAATCTAGCAGCCCCATATTATGCGAGGCGCATTCTAGTCGTATGCGCCTCCTATATATAAGATAGGCAAGGCGCATATAGACAGAATGCGCCTCGCATATTTTGTGTGGGCCCGCGTGTTGGTAGGTGCACGAATATGCGAGGCGCATATGGCTATATGCGCCTCCTATATTGGACAATATGCGAGGCGCATATGGCCAGAATGCGCCTCGCATATTCTGTGTGGGCCCGCGTATTGGTAGGTGCACGAATATGCGAGGCGCATATGGCCATATGCGAGGCGCATATGGCCATATGCGCCTCAAGTAACTCATGCGGGCCCGGGCGCTGGTAGGTGGCCGCATATGCGAGGCGCATATTGCACAATATGCGCCTCCTATAGTTTGAATTATAGGAGGCGCATATTGTGCAATATGCGCCTCGCATAAGCTGCACCACTTTTTTTCCAGCTTTTTGCACATGGAGGCAACTAGCACCCCACTCACTTGTGTCACTTCTTCCTCCTCCACCAAACAAATCTGGTCGCCCCCCTCCTCCTCCCCACCTCATTTCCCCCATTGATTCACCTTCGAATCTTGCTCAACATCCATTGGTTGACACCCATATGTAAGTGAAGTCTCTTGCTCCTCTAGATCTACAACATGTCCATTTACTTCTCCTCCGGCTCTTGCGCAAGTCGTTGTTGGAGGAAGCGTGAAGGCGTTGCTTGCATGTATGCGCGTTGTCGGAGACACCGACTATATGATTGTGTTGTGGTGCTACTTTTTTTGCAGGGATTTCATTTGAGATGCCAATGTTTCGCCGGAATGTCGATTTATTTCTTTTCCGGCGAATTTCTGGCACTCGCGGATGTCCTCTTTTTAGGGGAGGTCATGCCGAATTTTTCCGGCGATCCACGTCCATATATGCTCTAATTATTCTCTTGCTCTTTGTACCACGCAGGCGGCCATGGTCCGACCACTGATCAACAAAGCCCGCGTGGATAGGTGGATGACATGCGCGAGGGCCGACATGGAACGTGCAAACAAGACAGAGATAAGATGTCCATGTCGGGACTGCAAGCTGATGTATCTGATAAGGCATGATTCCGGAATGCTGGAGTCACACCTGCTTCGACGTAGTTTCATGGATGGCTACACTTGATGGATACGTGATGATCACGAAGATCAAGATGCCAGTGATGATCACGAAGATCAAGACGCCAGTCACGATCACGAAGATCAGGGTGGTGGCACTGGACATGGACACGAAGATGATCAAGGTGGCGTCGGGCATGGACACGAAGATGATCAAGGTGGTGCCGACCATGATTCGAGCTGGTTGCGAGACCCTCATGTCCAAGATCTGCTTCTCAAGGAGACGAGTAACGCCAGAGCCGCCGGTAGAGAGAAGGCTAAACTGGAGCAAATGGAGAAAGACGCGGTCACTCCATTGTTTGACGGATGCAACGACGGGGATACCCGTCTAAATGTAACGCTTAGGGCTCTGGAGATGAAGGCGAAACACAAAATGACCGACGAATGTTTCGACGACAACATTGTATTCTGGCACGATATTCTTCCCAAGAAGGGGAACACATGTCCGACTAGTATCGCTGAGGCGAAGAAAGTCGTGTGTCCTCTCAATCTACCGCACGTGAAATACCACGTCTGCATAAATGATTGCATCATCTACCGGGGCGAGGACGCGGAGAAGACCACGTGTCCGGTGTGCAAGACCTCTCGATACAAGAGAGGGACCAAGAAAGCTCCTAGGAAGGTGGTGTGGTACTTTCCTCTAACTCCTCGTTTGCAGCGGTATTTCGCAGACCCTAAGGAAGCACAGCTCATGCGCTGGCACGCGGAAAGAAAGAGGCCGGAAGATGATGATCCGGAGAAGGAGGAAATGTTGAGGCACCCTTCGGATGCTTGCCAGTGGAAGGCGTTGGACCTACAATATTACCAACATTTTGGGAAAGAGTCAAGGAACCTCAGGCTGGGCGTGAGCACTGACGGACTCAATCCGTTTGGAAGCCAGAGCAGCACACACAGCACCTGGCCCGTGTTTGTATGGATCTACAACCTCCCTCCCTGGTTGTGCATGAAGAAGAAGTACGTAACCATGAGTATGCTCGTTCAAGGGCCAAAACAACCTGGTACAGACATCAATCTGTATCTCACGTTGTTGAAAGAGGAGTTGGCCACGTTATGGGAAGAAGGAGCCCGTACATGGGACGCCTCGAGACAAGAGTACTTTGACATGAGAGCGGCGGTGATCACGACGGTGCAAGACTATCCTGGTTACGGATACTTCTCGGGGCAGGTGGTCCAAGGATTCTATGGGTGCGTTAGGTGCAAGGATAATACAACGTACCGCCAGCTACAGAAAGATCCCGGGTCCGGGAAAACCGTGTTCCTTGGGGCTCGGAGGTGGCTTCCCAAGAATCACGCCTGGAGAAAGCTAGGACACCTATTCGATGGGACGATCGAGCTCCGAGGAATCCCACACCAGAAGAGTGGCGCGGAAATCTAAAAGCTGTTGAATAACTGGAAGGAGTGCCCTGCGCCAGGAAAGACCCAGAAGAAGCCAGAGCCGTTGCTGAAGGTATGGAAGGCGAGGTCTGTTTTCTGGGACTTGCCATACTGGAAGATCCTCCGCGTGCCTCATAGCCTTGATCTCATGCATATCACGAAGAACGTGGGCGAGAGTCTGCTTGCCACCCTCCTTAACACCGACAAGACCAAAGATGGGCCGAAGGCAAGGAACGACTTGAAGCATATGGGCATCAGGGATGAACTTCAACCACCACCTAGCGATGATGAGGAGGAGGATGAGGTGGAGGAGACAGAAACACAGAATAGCCGTCGTCGCAAGGGGAAAAAGGTTAAGAAGGGAGAGGTCAAGCTCAAGGCCTCATGCTTCACTCTGAGTAAGAAGGAGGCCATACAGTTTATGAAGTGCCTCCTCGGAGTCAAATTTCCGAACGGCTACGCGGGGAAGATAAGCAGATGGCTAGACGAGGCGAAGCAGCGCTTCAGCGGGATGAAGTCTCACGACGTCGCCGTGCTAATGACGCAGGTACTCCCGGTCGCGATCCGAGGTATAATGGACAAGCACATCCGTGAAACACTGTTTGGCGTCTGCAACTTTTTTGACGTCATCTCTCGGAAGTCGATAGGCATTAAGCAGCTCACGAGGCTACAGGACGAGATTGTGGTGATAATGTGCGAGCTCGAGATCTATTTCCCACCCGCTTTCTTCGACATCATGCTTCATCTGCTTCTCCATGTCGTGGAGGATATCGTCCAGCTCGGTCCTGCGTTTCTGCGAAGCATGATGCCGTTCGAAAGGCTCAATGGACACATCAAGGGATACGTTAAGAACAAGTCCCGTCCAGATGGAAGCATAGCAAACGGCTTCCTGGCCGAAGAGTGCATCTCTTTCTGCTCGAACTTTCTACAAACCGAGACCCCTCTTGGTATGCCATTCAACAAGCACCTCGGGAGGCTCGCTGGATGGGGTCACCGCGAGGGTCGACGTGCAAAGCATGTCGACATGGAGGGCCGAACCAAGGACTTTGAAAGAGCAAACCTGGTCGCGCTGCAACACCTGCAGGTGGTTGATCCATACATACATGAGCACAAAGAGTTTATCAAGAAGAATTATGCTGATCAGGGGCGCCAGGTCCCGAGGGAGGAACATGTTATCAAGGAGCACAACTCCGGTTTCACGCGGTGGTTTAGGGAGAAAGTCATAGCTAATCCACCGCAGGGCGAGTACTCGGAGGAAGATAAACTCATATTCTCATTGTCACAGGGCGCCTCGCACAACCTCATGACCTATCAGGCTTACGATATCAACGGATACACGTTCTACACAGAGGAAAAAGACAATAACTGCGATTACCAGAACTCAGGGGTAACAGGGATATTCTACACCGGCGACATCCCGGAAAGATACTACGGAAGGATCGAGGAGATTTGGGAGCTCGACTATGTTACGGAGAAGGTGCCGATGTTCCGTGTCAGGTGGGCCAAGAGCGTCGAGAAAGAAGACCGGTATTTCACCAAGATGGTTATACCGTCAAAGACCACCAGCGCGAACGCACCCCCAAGAAATGAGCCTTGGGTTTTGGCTAGCAAAGTCGACCAATGCTGGTACATCAAAGACCCGTGAAAGCCTAGCCGGGTTGTCGTCAGGAGAGGCAAAAGGAACATTATCGGAATGGACGGAGTCGCCAACGAGCAAGAATTTGACCAGAACGGCGACCCGAAGATAGAAGACGGGTATGGAAACCAAACACCGTACACCACAACCCTACCTAAGAAAGGACTTCCGTTCAAGAGAAGTAGTGAAGACGTCCCGGACCTAACCTATGCAACCGCAACAAAGAAGGGCAAGAAGACGACCATTATCAAGAAACGCTAGCGCGCTCCGACCATTGTCAAGAACCGTCGTGTGTGTGGCCTACTATTATGTATCAAAACATTCTTAATTTTCATTATGTGTGTGTTATAATAATATTGCATTGAGAATATTATGTATCGACCAGACACATTCATTGAGAATACTCACTTTTGTTGTTTTAGCAATATTTGAATATTTAAAATATTTGTAGTATATTTTATAGTTCATATTTGTATGCTTTTACATGAAAATTGGCCTTTAAAAAAAATTCCAAAAATTTGGCCCCCTTAGGATTCGAACTTGGGTGGCCTGCAGTGAAGGACAAGGCATGTTACCACTAGGCTGCTGTGTGATAGTTGATAGAAACATGCGCACTGCCCTATTTGTCTAGGATTGCATATTACGCGAGGCGCATCTGGGATAAATGCGCCTCGCATAATATTATGCGAGGCACATTTAGCCCAGATGCGCCTCGCATAATCCGGTATAGATCAAAGCCGCGTCTCACGCCCGAGTCTCACATCTTTCTGCACATCTCACGCACGCGTCTCATCTCAGATCGCGAAGCCGCCGCCGCCGCAGCCCCCCGTCCGTGCCCGGAGCAGCCCGCCGTCCGCGCCCGGAGCAGCCCGCCCGCGCCGCGGCCGGAGCAGCCCGCCCGCCGGACCTGCAACCTCGAGGCGCTCGTCGGCCACGACTTCCTCCCGAGGAACACCGTCACGATCAACATGGAGAACCTGAAGGCCGAAGAGAACAGGGGTTTCCTCATCCAGCTTTTCCGGAAGCTGCACGCAAGATACGCGTTCCCGGGTGATGAGGAAAACAAGTATAATAATGACAATCTCAAAGGGAATCCGGTGAACAAGTATGCCCTCGGGAGGATGACCAAGGCCTTGTCAAATTGGAAGGCTCGAGTGAAGAATCTGATTTTCGAGGAGAAGCTAAGTTATCCAGAGCTCGTCAAGAAGGAGCCTCTGGTCAAGGAAGAAGACTACAATGTTTTCAAGGCCAGATGTAACTCCGCCTTGGGCAAGGCCAGGACTGAGAAGGGCAAGAATATGAGATCCAGAAACATTGGTACCCACCATCTCGGCTCCGGCGGTTATAGAGCCGCGAGGCCCAAATGGGATAAGGAGGACGCCGACGCTCGTGCAAAGGGGTTGACACGTCCCTTTGACGACATAAAGGAGGAGCAGGCAAAGAATTTCGTCAGGGCCCGGTTTGCCCCGCCGAAGAAAGGGGGTTCTGATTATTCTTCGGAGCCCGCCGGCCCCTTTGCTCCGAGGGTGACGGACTTCATGCAAAAATATGTAAGTAGTTTGCATGCAAGTCGATTAATTGCATTCATGATTAATCAATGAAGTCCAGTTTTCTGATCAAATGCTTCGCGTTCCTTGTGCGCAGGACGAGGAGTGTAGGAGCTCCTCATCCCAGGGGTCAGCGCCACCGCCTGTCGCCAAGTGGGACACCACTTTTAATAGGGCGCTGAACCGGACCAAGAGTGTCGATCCCCTGGCGGCCCCGTCGGCTGGTCGTGTGGTCGGCTTTGGCGGCATATCATGGTCCGAGTACTATGGCACCCCGGAGCGGAAGGGCAAGAAGGCCGAAAGCGCCGAGGTAAAACTCCTAAGGGAACAGGTGGAAGCCTTTCGAAATATAGTCCAAGATGCCGTGAACAAGGCTGTGTCAGCTGCCGAGACAAAGTTCCAAGAACAAGTCCAGTCACAAGTCCAGTCACAAGTCCATTCACAAGTGAACGAGAAGCTCAACACCATCCTTCCCGTCTACATGGAAAAGTACAACAAGTGGCAGAAGGGTGGTAAACGGGGGCCGCCACCGGTTCCCAACCTCAACAGCGCCCAATCGGACAATGTGGCGCGGCCGGAGGCGCTGGTGACTCCTCCAGCAGGGCCGGTGGTGGTGGAGACTCCTCTAGCTCCGGAGCTTAACTTGCCCACTGCGGCGAAGGCGCCGACCCGCACCATCGTGCCATCAGGCAGCCACTCTGCCACTTGCGTGCTCAAGCCTGTCGGCGTCGGTGCCTCGACATTGGCCGAATTTGACGCCCTCAAGGTAACTAACTAATTAAAGCGAGAGTTGGGCGAGGCTCAACCACACTGATGACTTGATCTATGTTTTTCTAATGCTCGGCCTACATGTCGATCTTTCGCAGGGAGACACTCCTTGCACTCTAATGCATTGGGTGGGCGGCCAGTTGATGGATGTTGCCAAGGGTACTATTGTTCAACCAGAGAACCGCAAAATGCACAATGTCACAATGCCACCTGACATGATGAGGGTCAAATACAGTATGGTGCTTCCGGGATACGAGCAAGTGGAACCTCCCTCTCAACCTCAAGGATGGGATGATGAGGACACGGCAGCGGTCCTCAATACCGGCTTCGGCTACTTGTACCTATGGCTGAAGAGCCAGATCCGTTTGGGGACAGAGGACCAGCTCAACATCACCCTAGAGGCAGCACAACCAGCACATGATGAAGACTTCGAGATGGGAGACTTGGACAACATGGCACAGAATCCCGATGATGATGAAGAAATTGACCCGAACTACGGTGACCAGTTTGTTAACACAAGGTTTTCTGATTTGTATGAGCCGGGACCATCAGGCACACATCAAGTTGCCGAGACCCAACCAGCACCAGCGAAACCCCCTTGCAAGGTGCGTCTCTTCCCAACTAGTCAGGAGACGCCGCCACCTGTCCCCTTCACCGAACCTCCAAGGCCAGTAGTTCCTTTGATCAGCCCCGGCACCCTCCATAAGACGGTCGGTGAGGTGAACGCAGTGGCCGAAGCCGTAAAGAGCAAGAAGGGTCGCAAAAGGAAGCCTAAGGGTGATCGGGGCCAGGATCCAAATCCTCTTTTCCGGGACGGCGCTGTGGGGCAAGCCAGGAATCAGCAGCACGTGGCAGGTGTACCGATGATGTGTAAATCGATGCTCGAGGTCGTAGGCTCGCATATGCGTAGTATTCATTATGGATGTCTCACAATTGAGCAGTGCCGCATTCGCGACAACGATCAGTCGTACCTCGTTTTCAAGGCTAAGGTGCCTTCTCACATGCCGTGCTTCGTCACTGTACCCCCCGGGGATATCTTCTACTTGCGGCATACCGACCTGTTTGACATGTTGAACGGGTTTCGACTGCACAATACCCTGGTCCGGTTGTTCTCCCTCAATATGGCCATGGAGATCACCAGAGACAAGATCCCGGGCATCCAGATAGTGGATCCCTACTTCATGCGTGACGCCGTCCTGAAAGATGCTGAGGCCATAGATCTGGCAACCGACTACCTCTCAAACTTCCTGCAAACATACTCGGACAAGGATGTGATTCTCCTTCCCTACCATCCCATCACGGAGGATGATCGGACAGGCTGTGTGCTCATAAGCTTGAATTTGAAACACTCAACAGCCTTGTACCTCGACTCAAATAGTGCGATCCAAAAAAACTACACCAATATCAAGAAAATTCTTGATGGCGCTCTCACCGGCTACGTCGCAGCGGGAGGCGTCAAACCGGCAAGGCCACATGTAAAGTTCGGCGCGCACGTGTTCCGCCACACGACGAAGTTTGCCTGCGTCAAGCAGCCGCCTGGCAGTGGGAAGGATGCCTTCTACGCCATTTACCACATGAAGGCGTTCTTCAATGACATGGAGACTAAAACGCTGCCATCTGACCTCGTGAAGTGGGCTGAAAAGCTTGCATGCATACAGGCTCGCAACCTCAGGCAACACTTCTTCAACATCCAGGAGGAGATCGCGACAATCGTGTACCAGGGAGTCATAAAAGCCGGAGGCACCTTCCACGGCGGCTATACACCGTCCAACAGGGAGATAGACGAACGCTTAGCGCAGCAGGGTGACGGCAGGATGTTCATGCAAATGGCGAAAACTCGGTCGGGCTTCATCAATGCCCCCCCAAAGCCGACTCAAGAGCCGAAGAAGACTTCATGATTGCATTGCCTGGGTACCTAGCTGTTAGTTCCGAACTCGTGTTGTAACCTCTTATCACTGTGTTAAACTTGCCTAGCAAAACCTCTAGAATATGTTTCGTCAACCGTTGAACTTGATTGTGAGAGACACTAGCTAGTTATTTGTGTTACGAACTATTTTAAGTGCTTGTTGCTTTTGATTTGTCATTGCTTCCCTACTTTCTTGTGGTTTGCTTTCTTTGTCTTTCTTCGAAATGCCGATGATTAGAACGTGTTGTGGTGTCACGTGTATGACTATGCCGCTGTTTGATCTTGTGTGCCAAGTAGACTAGGAATTTGGGCATATACTCTACTTGCCGCACGAGATCAAACAGCGAGCATTGTTATTTCCGTGCCCAATCTAAGTATGAGGCACTAATCCAAGTCATTCTTGGTTTGCTTTCTTTTGGTCTTTCTTCGAAATGCCGATGATTAGAACGTGTTGTGGTGTCACGTGTATGACTATGCCGCTGTTCGATCTTGTGTGCCAAGTAGACTAGTAATTTGGGCATATACTCTACTTGCCGCATGAGATCGAACAGCGAGCATTGTTATTTCCGTGCCCAATCTAAGTATGAGGCACTAATCCAAGTCATTCTTGGTTTGCTTTTTTTTGGTCTTTCTTCGAAATGCCGATGATTCTATCTTTGTGAACTGCTAGCTATTGCTTTCCACTGACATAAGTAATATCATCTTTATTATGTGTAGGAGATGCCGAGGTGTTATGTCGTGTACGTCGGTCGGGTTCCAGGTGTGTACGAGGAGTGGAAAGACTGCCAGAAGCAAGTGAACAACTTCTCGGGCAACAGCTACCAAGGCTATGAGAGTAGAGAGGTGGCGGAAGAGAAGTGGAGGAGGCATGGAAGGAAGAAATGGAGGAACTTCCTCGTGATCACCACCTTGTTGCTCTTCATTGCAGGTTGTGTTCTACTTCATCTAGGTAGAGCTACGTCGTTGGAGTTGTAATGTGAATTGTGAACTTGTACTCGAAGGTGTAATGTGATTGTGAACTTGTACCGATCGGAGGTGTGAACTTGTGGCACAAACACTTGATGTATGAACTTGTATGTCATGATTGATGTGTATTCATGTTGGTTCTATTATGCTTTGGCAAAATGCAAGTTTCTGAAAAATTCTGTGGACTATATTGTATATTTGAATATCTGTATATTATTTATATATAGTGGTCTGTAAAATTTGAATTTCGAAAATATTACCGGAGGCGCATATAGGATACTATTGGAGGCGCATATACTATAAATACCCGAGGCGCATTCTGAAACATATGCGAGGCGCATATACTATAAATACCCGAGGCGCATTCTGAAACATATGCGAGGCGCATATACTATAAATACCCGAGGCGCATTCTGAAACATATGCGAGGCACATCTGATATGCGCCTCCTATACTTCACATATGCGAGGCGCATATCGATATGCGCCTCGCATATTATTATGCGAGGCGCATATCGATATGCGCCTCGCATATGTGAAGTATAGGAGGCGCATATCAGATGCGCCTCGCATAAGAAATACCCGAGGCTTGAAGCTAGAGGCACATGTGATATGCGCCTCGGATAGGCTTTTTGGTGCGCCTCGGATAGGCTTTTCTCTAGTAGTGATTCAGGTTAGAGGTTTAGGTTAGGTTCTTCTATTGTATATCTGCTTGATAAAATAATTAGGCCCAGTGTATGTGGTCTGGAATAGCCTGGTTCAGCTGCATTGATTGGGCAGTGGTGACAGGTTTTAGGTGATGCCGGTTTATGGTTTGGAAGCATGGTGTGTGAATTGGTGCACTAAACTTGTTTTCCTGGGATATTAGCTCGTTTTCCACCACTATAATTGGTTCATCATGAAATAGAGGAACTTAGGAAATAGGGGTCATCACCATAATGCAGTTAGAAGTACAGCAGTAACACTGATGCAGTTAGAAGTAATTTGACATATATAAAATTGACACTGGGGCCACATGATGCTTCACCATAAATACACTCTGTGATGTCTGATTAAGCCCAGCCCCAAGTACAAAGATGGTTGTTCAGGAGGAAACTCCTCTATAGTTGGGCAGTCAATAAAATCATGAGTATTTTACTTACATGAGTGATCATGCAAATTATGAAAAGTATGGTTTTAGTACTGATCCTGGTGATGGTCTAGTAGTGCTGAAAAGGCACTACTACAAACAATATGTTGCAGTGAATATATAAAATGAATATGTGCTGAACCAAATGTGTGAATATAAACTTGTATTTGCTTCTTTGTCGCGGTTGTGTATTTGCTTGCTGTCATATTTATTATCATATAAACTTGTATTTGCTTGATGTCATATAATGACAGGTGCTATAATCTGCATGTATTTGCTTGATGTCATCAATGACAGGTGATATAATATGTGGTGATATAATTTTAGCACTTGAAATTGTGCTTGTGCTTGTATGAAACACTTTATTATGTGTGTATGCAGGTTCTTGTATGAAACGAGTCCCGATTTTTGCCGGAATGTTGATTAACTTCCGTTTCGGCAGAAATCGGGCACTCCTAGTTTAAGAAAATTAGCAAAGGTCATGCCGGATTTTTCCGTGCATTTAACCAATTATTTGTTTTTTATTAGTGCAAAGATGTGTGACAACGACGAGGCTGGATGTTCTAAGCGCATCAGCGCTGAAGGAGAACTCAGACCTCCGAATAAACAATTGACATTCTGGGAGGCGGCCCAGCGGCTAGAAGACGATGAAGAATACCATCCCCAGGAGAGCGAGGATGATGAGATGGAAGACGCGGAGGAAGAAGCCGAAGGAACGGCGGACGATGAAACCACTGATGGCGGCGAGGGCATAGGGAGTGGTAGCAACCCTCCTAAGAAGAAGAAGAAGCCGAAGGACCAGCGCCCGAACACGGTCGGCACGGTCAGGGAGGAAATTACCGAAGTGAGCCCATCAGGGGTTCCTTTGGAGCCCGCCCTTGTCGCCAAAGGGTACGGTGGGCAAGTGGCGGCGATCACCCGGACAACCATCTCGATCAACACCGAGAATCTCCGGCATAAAGATAATGGCCACTTGCGCACACTCCTCTTCGAGAAGCTGCACGCAAGATACAAGTTCCCCGCTAAGTATCAGAACACAAATTATCATGGGAACGAAGTAAACAAATCCGCCCTCACAAAGATGAGCACCGCCCTGGCCAGCTGGAGAACCCGGATAAAGAAGAAGATCTATAAAGAAGGCAAAAGTCTCGAGGAGATCCAGAAGATTGACCCGCAGATCACCGAAGATCAGTTCCGGGAGTTCAAGGAGAGGTGTGAATCCGAAAGAGCCCTGGCCAATAGTAATCGGGGAAAGGTGCTACAGGCGATGAATATATGTCATCACCATCTCGGATCTGGTGGATACAGAACCGCGGAGGCCAAATGGAATAAGGAGGACGAAGAGTATAGATCCAAGGGGATAGAAAACCCCTTTGCTAAATTCGAACCCGGGCAGGTTCGAAACTTCATCAGGGCCCGTTACCATGTGGACCCAAAAACCAAACAACTCACCGCGGATCCTGCGGTGAAGGAATTCGAGGAAATTGTGGTAAGTATAATCTAATTACCGCGGATCAACACGATTGCAATCTAATCAATGATCTAAATGATTCACTATTACTTCTTCTGCAGGAGGAGGAAATTGTTGCTAGTCATGGATCCCAGGGTTCCTCATCCCAGGGGTCGACGGCGGCCACCCGGTGGGATAACCCTTTTAACAGGGCGATGAACCGGGCCAAGAAAATAGAGCCGGTTACGAAGAAGTCGTCGTCGGCTGGCCGTCTGGCCGGCCTCGGGGGTAAGAATTGGGTGGATCATTTTGGTCCACCGCCGAGGACGCATGTGGCGCCGTCGGGAAGGAGCGAGGAGGAAAACCGCGAGGTTCAAGAACTTAAGGCACAAGTGGCGCGGATCCCGCAGATCGTCCAAGACAACCTGGCAATCACCCTCACGTCCTTCCTGCCTACCTTGGTGGAGTCAATAGCGAACTGGAGTGCGGGTGGTCGAGTAGGGCCGTGCCCGATTCCAAGCATGGTCAGCAGCCACTCGAATAACGCGGCGCCGACGAATCAGGCGAACTACGTGTTCGTGACTCCGCCCACTAGCACCGCGGCGCCGCAAGTGTTGGTGACTCCCCCTGCCATCACCGCGGCGCCGGAGTACATGTTGGTGCCCCCCTGCCATCGTCGCGGCGGCAGCGGAGCTCCAAGCACCCGTCGGTAGGGAGAATACACCGGCGGCCAGCACCGCGCCATCAAGCAGACCTTCCGTCTCTTGCACGCCCGTCGCCGTATGCGGTGCATCGACATTAGCTAATCTCGACGCCATCACGGTAAACAAAATGCTTTAATTAACGCCCTTCATGCCATCTATATATTACTCTTATGGCATCTCGCTCTGACGACGCCGTACATGTTTTCTGCAGACGGATGTTCCTTGCACTCTCTTATGCTACGTGAACAACGAGCTGAGGGATGTTGCCAAGGGCACCATCGTTCAACCCTTGCAGCGCACGTTCCACTCAAAGCCGATGCCAGATAGCGTGCACAGGGTTAAAATTAGTCGGGTGCTAAGGGGCTGCGACGACCTGGAAACTCCCATTCAACCCCCAGGAGCGGATGAAGAAGAGCCATCTGTCCTCAGAAGTTGCTTCGGCTTATTCTTGCAATGGCCAAAGAGCATGATCCGTTTGGGGACGGCGGTGGCCATCACGCCACAGACAACAGCACCGCCTGTCGTGCCAGCGACAAGCGGTGGCAAGGCCCCCTTACTGCCCTCGCCGTCACCTCCACGCGGTGGGTCGGATGATCATGTTGATGATATGCACATGGCGCAGGATCCGGCCGAGGACGACGAAGACTGGAATGATCACTTCTTCAGCACTCAGTTTGGCAACGAAGAAGACCTAGCTGGTGGCCCCACAGAGAAAGCCACTATCACCAAGCGTCTGTTTGGTTCTCAGGAGATGCCTCCAGCTTGCGCCTTTACAGAGCCAGCTGATACAACCAACCGGCCCTTTATTCTAAGCCCTGACACACTACATAGGGCGGCCGGTGCTCAGATTGCGGTGCCTGCCCGCTCTCCAAAAGGAAAAAAGGGCAGGAAAAGAAAATCTAGCAGCTCGAGCCAGCCGGTGGCGTCAACAACTGCGAATCCGATCAGGTTTCGGGACGGGCCACCAAGACCCGAGGGAATTATGTGCAGGATTCATGTGGCGGGTGAGCCCATGCTACCTAAGAATTTGCGGATGCTCGCCAGTTCGGAACTGCAGAGTGTGCATGGCGGCGTGCTGACGATAGAGAGACGCCTTCTATCGGAGAAAGATCCCTCGCACCCGGTATTCGTGGTTAAGGTGCCACCAGGCTTGGGCTTCGTCGACAATGCCCCTGCGGATCTGTTGTTCCTGCGGTTCGACGACATCTTCAATATGTTCCACCTATACCCGCTGCACTATACCATGGTCCGTCTGTTTTCTCTCAGCCTGGCCATGCAGATCATTAGAGAGAACACACCGGGCATCGCTATAGTGGACCCCTACTACATGCGTGACGGCTGCTTGGGTTCCCCCGCCGAACGACGTATCGTGGCCTCGTACCTAAAAAGAATCCTCGTGGAGAACAAGACAAAGGAATGCATTCTCGTGACTTACTTTCCCGAGTAAGTCGTTATTCACTCGCCACCGTCGATTGGCTTTATTAGATCATCATCATTCTTTTTCCAACACATTCCATTTGAATTTTTTGCGCAGAGATGAACACTGCATGCTCATCTCCTTATCGCCGAAGCATTCCCACGCCACGTATTTCGACTCGGGGAGTCTAGAAAAGAAGAAAAACTACGACAAGATCAAGGAAGTTCTGGATGATGCTCTCACTGGCTTTGCCTCGACGGAAGGCACTAGCTTCGTGCGTCAGAAGGTCAAGTTCGGCAGGCACGTCTTCAACCACGTAACGGAGTTCCCCTACGTGAAGCAGCCGGAAAACAGTAAGAAGGAAGCCTACTACGCACTCCATCACATGAGGGCGTTCCTACTTGACCAGCAGAATTCTACGCTGCCAGATCATCTCAAACAGTGGGCCGAAGCAAAGGCCAAGATCAATGATTCGGATATTAGACAAGAAATGTATCGCATCCAGCAGCAGTTTGGGGCAATCATCTTTCGTGATGTCATGACTTCGGGGGGGATCTTCTACGGAGGAAATATCCCGAATAACCGTGACATAGAAGATCGCCTAGAGATGCAGGGTGACTATAGGAAGTTCATGACGAGACAAGGCGTCCTCCCGTTCCCTAAGCCGAGCCAGAAGGCTTGATGTTCTCCTAGTTGTAGTTACAAACTATAGATGACCTTTGTGTGTGTGTGTGGACGACAAGTGAACTTATTTTGCTTATTATTATTATATATCAATCAATGCTTGGTTTTTTTGCTTACTCTTTGGTCCTTTGCTCAATTTGGTCCTTTTTTTCCTTACTCTTTTTTCGAGAATAATGCCGATGATTGAAAGTCGTGGCACACTATATATGTGAATGTGCTACGATGGGACTATGAGCCTTGTGATATGCACAAGTCCAGGTCTTGTGCATCCTACTTGGCTCACCGTTCCATCGTAGCATATTCCTGTGTCCAACGACCTATGTATATATATGAGGCATTCTTTTCGAGTTATTTTTGTATTTTTCGAGAATATGCCGATGATTGAAATGTCGTGGCACAATATATATATGAATGTGCTATGACGGGATAGTTAGCCTTGTGATATGCACAAGTCCAGGAATTGTGCATCCTACTTGGCTAACCGTTCTATCATAGCATATTCCTGTGTCCAACGACCTAGCTAGTTATATATGAGGCATTCTTTTCGAGCTACTTTGGTCTTTTTCGAGAATAATGCCGATGATTGAAATGTCGTGGCACACTATATATGTGAATGTGCTACGATGGGATTGTACGCCTTGTGCTATGCACAAGTCCAGGTGTTGTGCATCCTACTTGGCGTACGGTTCCATCGTAGCATATTCCTGTGTCCAACGACCTATGTATATATATGAGGCATGCTTTTTGAGTTACTTTGGTCTTTTTCGAGAATAATGTCGGTGATTGAAATGTCGTGGCACACTATATGTGAATGTGCTGCGATGGGATTGTTCGCCTTGTGCTATGCACAGGTCCAGGTGTTGTGCATCCTACTTGGCGAACAGTTCCATCGTAGCATATTCCTGTGTCGAACAACCTAGTTATATATGAGGCATGCTTTTTGAGTTTGGTATTTTTGATTTAGGAGTACTTTCTATAAGTGTATCTTCATATGCGAATTTAATTATATATGTTTTTTTCAATAATCGGTTAATTATTATTGTCAACTTATAGATGACGTGGTACGTCGTGTACAAGGGACGGGTTCCCGGAGTCTACGATGATTGGGAAGACTGCTGGAGACAGGTGCACCGTTTCAGCGGCAATAGCTACAAAGGGTACAACACTATGGCGGAGGCGGAAGCTAGATACACGTGCTATCTAGCGGGAGTTAGGACAAGGAACCGGATGAAGACCTACACCTTCGTCGCGGCGGTGATCATGCTTATCTTCTTTCGTTATTTATCCCGCGTTTGTGTCTAGCTAGCTAGTTTAGATGTCTAGGCGAGCTTTCGAGCTCTAACTTGTTCGATCGACACATGTATTCGCATGTCACCAACTACTACTTTGTAACATGATCGAAACAATGTAATTAACTTAGACTATGTATTCATGTATGAGACTTATCTATATGTATTTGTTTCAATCTTGTTTTTCATATTGAGTATTTATATATATAATTGTATATCTTGTATCTGTGTGTGTAGATCTGCTGTAATATTGTATATAATCTGTATTGCATATAATCTGGCTCGGAAATTAAAAAAAAACAAAAAATACATCTGTGGCGCACATGGTCTACCTTCTGTGGCGCACTACACCTAAAGCGCACTATGGAAGTTTAGTGGCGCATTAGGTAGTGCGCCACAGAAGATCCCAGGGGTAGCGCACCATCCCAAACTTCTGTAGCGCACTAGGAGGTGCGCTACGCCTATCTCTACACAACCGTGGCGCACTAGCAGTGCGCCACGGCTGAGAGATAGCCGTAGCGCAAGGCCCGTGGCGCACTGCTAGTGCGCCACGGATGGGCATTTCGGGTGCGCCACTAACAGCCTGTTTCCTAGTAGTGTGATTTGGTCGATCCGCGGATGGACGAACTGCTCCTTCGGGCAGGTGCTGTTGAGGTTTGTCTAGTCAATACACATTCTCTAGGTCCCGTTTTTCTTCTCGACCAGGACTGGGTTTGCAGCCATTTGGAGTATTTGATTGGCCGGATGAAGCCTGCAGCGAGTAGATGTTGCACCTCCTCGGTGATTTCTCGGCGTCGCTCTTCATTGAAGGGCCGCAGCGACTGCTTGACAGGTTGCACTTTGGGGTCGGTGTTGAGTTTGTGCTCCGCGAGTTCCCTAGGAACACTAGGCATGTCGGATGGCTTCCATGCGAAGATGTCGCGATTCTCACGTAGGAACTCGATGAGCGCGCCTTCCTATGCTGGGCTCATGCCCGTCCCGATTGTGACCGTCTGGCTGGAGTCGCCTGGGACCAGCTTGACGGTGCGAGTGTGCGTCATTGCCTCGAAGGCGGTGGATCTGCCACCCTCCGAGTTGGGCTTCTTGAGTATGGAGGGGTCGTCGTTGTTGACCCCGCTCGTGTACTTGGCGAGCTCCTCGGCGTGGTTGGCTTCTACCGCGATGATGGCGTCAGCGAGTTCGGCGCCTTTGGCCTCGCATTCTGCAGCCATGTCGGGATCGCCATGGACAGTGATCATGCCACACGGCCCGGGGAGCTTCATCGCATTGTATGCGTAGTGGGGCGCTGGAATGAATTTGGCGAACGCCTGGCGCCCCAGGACGAAGTGGTAGGGGTTGTTGAACGACATCAGCTCGAAGAAGATCTGCTTGGTGCGGAAGTTTGATGGTGTGCTGAAGGTGACTGGCAGCGTCACCTTGCCGATTGGGTACGCCTTCTGACCAGGGACGATGCCGTGGAAGGTGGTGTAGGTCATCTGGATCATCGACTACGGGAGCCGCAGTCGCCTGAATGTGTCCAGGTATAGTATGTTGATGGAGCTTCCGCCGTCCATCAGCGTCTTGGGGAGACAATAGTCCCCCACCTTGGGCTTGACCACCAAGGCAACTCGGCCCGGATATTCGATCTGTAGCGAGTGGTCCTTGCGGCTCCAGGTGATTGGTTGCTTGGACCAGTTGAGGAATTGGGGGATGTCTATCTGGGACACCGCGTTGATGGCAACGGTGCGGGCGATGACCTTCTTCTCGCGCTTCGTGTTGAAGCCTGTGAAGGTGTGGAGCGATCCGGCGACGCTACAGAATTTTCCGCCATTTGGCGGGTTATTGTCGGGGTCTTCCCGTGCGCGCCGTGCCTTCTCAATCTCCTTTAGGGAGTGGCAGTCGGCGGTCGTGTGCGTAGCGGGCTTCCCTTTCCTGCTGTGAAACACATAGGGTTGATAGAAGAGAGCCGTGGGGTCGAACCTCGGCTTCGCCTGGTAGTTGCCGCCATCACGGCGCTGGCCTCCGTCGCGGAGGAAGCTCTTTGGTTCGCGCGGCGCGTATCCGACGTTGGCGACGAAGTCTACTCGCCCATCGCCACAGCGCTTGCCGGTGAGGCGAGTGTTGCTGTAGCGTAGTTCGGGTCGCCTCCCGTTGTCGTGGTCGCTCGTATGGCGATTCCCTCCCGACTCATCGTTGGTTTCTTGGTTCGGGTCCTCTTCCGCGTACCTCTTGGCGATCTCAGGAGGTCCGGTATGTTGTCGAGTGTTCTGTACACTCGCTTGAGCTTGGCGACCAGAGGCTCGTAGTGGCACGAGGTCTTGAAACAGTGGATCGTGGTGTCCGGGTGGATTCCGGCCGCGTTATACCACAGGTCTTGCCACCGATGGACCCAGCTGCGGGTCGACTCGTGGGGTCCCTGGACGCATCGCTCCAGGTCCTTGATGGTGGTGGCGCGGGTATAGGAACCCTCTAAGTGCCTGATGAAGGCGTCGCGCATTTCCTCAAAGGAGTCGATGCTGTTCGCGGGGAGGGTGTTGATCCATTGCCTACACGCTCCCTCCATCATCAGGGGAGGTAGCGGGCGGCAAGCAGGTCGGTGTGGCCAGTGATTCCCATTGCCATGAGGTAGGTATCCAGCCACACGGACGGGTCGTACGAGGGGTAGTACTTCTCGATCTCCTTCGGAGCCTTGAAGTTTGCAGGGTATTTTTCGCCTCAGATCATTGGTCTGAAGCACTGGGGTCCGACTCGACTCAACGATCCCCTTGGTTCGCTGTCGCGGCGGTTGGTGAGGGTATACCACAGGTCGTCGGGCTGGCATGCGCGCCAGCTCTGATTGTTGATGATGTGGGTGAGCACGTCGACTGGCTTCCCGTTGACGGAGACGAAGTAGTTCGCCGGCCGCGGGTCGTTGGTGGAGAGTGCCGCGTGCGCGGGTCGATGTTGGAGCTGCAGGGGCTCGGGTGGTGGGCAGTTGAGGGTGTTCGCCACCATTGGGCAGCCTCTCGAGGCCGCCCTGCTGCTTGACGAACGCAAGTACATGCGACCCTGTGAGTCGGCACCCGCATTTTGTTGCTCGACTGCCTTGGAAAGTAGAGCCTTGGCGTACTGGATCTGCAGGGCGCCTTCCCCAGTTACGTTTATGTTGTCGAACGCTGCGCGGCTCGCGACGACATTGTCCATCGGAGTGGAGAACAACGGGAGGCCGTTAGCGTCTCTCTCCCGCGAGGAGACCGCGATTCTTGGTTGGTCCCTGGGGGCGTGCGGCTGGGTGGTGGTGGTGCGCCGTTGGCCGTCACGACTGGTGGGGGCCGGGAGCTCCCTCCTGGCGGCACGTTCTCGCAGATCGCGCGCTCGGCTGCACGAGCCGGGTCATTCTCGTTGACGAAGTTCAGGGCGTGTCCCTGAATGGTGGGGTT
Organism: Avena sativa; assembly: GCA_916181665.1. Classification (NCBI taxonomy): domain Eukaryota; kingdom Viridiplantae; phylum Streptophyta; class Magnoliopsida; order Poales; family Poaceae; genus Avena; species Avena sativa. Next base: position 8,092,831 of record OV702296.1, on the reverse strand, counting down.
CAAGCGCGACCTGATTCGTAGTTGGTGGTAACGCGAGAGTTCCTGCGCTGTCACCTGCTCGAGGCGAAAATTTTCGCGCTCGGCTTGTTCTTTGCGGACCGCCTCCTCCAGCCGCAGGAGGAGTTCCTCGACCTCTGTTGCTGTTGCGTTCGGTGGGATCGGTGTGGAGAAGGGGTCTGGCGGGGGGTCGGCACCATTCGCCATGTAGGCCGCAACATGGCGACCAGACCCGTCGTGGAGGTCGGTGGAGTTCTCCGACCCAAGGTCGAAGTCGAAGATCCCAAGGATGGAGGGGTCCTCGAAGTCTCCCACGTTGGAGACCTGGGTGATGGAGCCCGCGGGCAATGCGGCGATGATGGATCCGGAAGCCGACGCCGGGGTCGCCGAGTCGGCGTCGTCGTTGTGGGCTGCGTCGTCCACGACCATGTCGGTTTCGGCCACGTTGCTGTGGGCCGAGTCGTACTCGGAGGCGAGGCGGTGGATTGTGCGGACCTGGTTCTCAGAGAGTTGGTCGCGTGGTGGCGACTTGCGGATGCGAGCCGGGTCCTCCGAGGTGATGGTGTCGATGATGCCGACGAAGAGGCTGATCGTGCCGACCGGCATGATCACGCTGTGCGTGACGGGGCGTGCCGCCGGGACGTAGATGCTTGGCAAGATCTGGAGGATCTCGCCGATCGCGATCATGCGGCCGGTGGCGATCGTCTCGTTGATGGGTAGATTGGATCTCGCCGCAGAACACCGGCCTGACCAGCCAGGCCCCATGGTGGGCGCCACTGTCGTGGGAATGGCCACGGCAGATGCTGCAATCGGCAGCGAGTAGTAAAACATGGGGCAAGGACGGCCAACCATCTGCGGTGTGAGATGAGGGCGGAGACACAAGGGTTTACCCAGGTTCGGCCCCCGAAGGGTAAAGACCTACTCCTGCTAGATTGTATTATGGAGAGAGTATAAGGGCAAGCTCGACGACTAGGCGGCGAGTCGCTGGGGTGTATGATGGAACATGTCCTCTATGCGTACCCTAGGGAGGTTTATATAGGCTCACCTCGCTAGGGTTTACAGATCTACAATCGAATTGGTTAAGGATTCGGAGGGTCTATGACCTAGTCCGACTGGGCCTAGCTATGGTTCTGGGCCTCTAGCTTCCAGTCTCCTGAGTCCTCGCCAAGTCTCGATCTAGTCGCCGTCCTGCAGGCCCACTCGCTGGCACCTTGGGCCGATAGGAAACGTCCTGCTAGGCATACCCCGGTAGGCATAACCCCATCAGTTTTGGGTTCCAAGGGGATTTGCGACTCGATACATGTTTGAGAGTTCTGACAAAAACTGGCACCTTGGGCCGATAGGAAACGTCCTGCTGGGCATACCCCGGTAGGCATATACCCCGTGTTTTATGGTCGTTTTCATGAGTTATCGCCCACAGTTTTGGGGTTCCACGACAATTTACAATGACCGTAAGGCCCAATACATGTTTGAGGGCATGACCAAGAACTCATCGTTTTTGTGTTTTATGTACGTTTTATGAGGTATTGCCCACAGTTTTGGGGTTCCTAGGGGATTTCCATGGCCCGTAAGAACCGATACATGTTTGAGAGTTATGAACAAAAAACTCGTCATTTCCGTGTTTTCTGGCAATTTTCGTGAGCTATTGCCATAGTTTTGCGGTTCCAGGGGATTTACATGTTTGAGAGGTATGACCAAAAAGTCGCCATTTTTGTGTTTTACGATCGTTTTCATGAGTTATTGCCTACTGTTTTGGGGTTCTAGGGAAATTTACAATGACCATAATAACCGATACATCTTTGAGGGCACGACCCATTACTCGTAGTTTTTTGTTTTATGATCGTTTTCATGAGCTATTGCCCACAGTTTGGGTGTTCCAAAGGGATGCCCATGGCCCGTAAGACCCAATACATGTTTGGGAATAATGACCAATAATTCATCGTTTTCATGTCTTATATGGCCATTTTCATCAGCTATTGCCCACAATTTTGGGGGTCCAAGAATATTTACATGTTTAGAGGTATGACCAAAAAGTTATCGTTTTCACGTCTTATATGGCCATTTTCATCAGCTATTGCCCACAATTTTGGGGGTCCAGGAAGATTTACATGTTGAGAGGTATGACCAAAAAGTCATCGTTTTTGCGTTTTATGGTCGTTTTCATGAGCTATTGCCCACATTTTTGTGGTTCCAGGGTGTAACATCCTAGCATTAGAGCTTAGAAATAAGATGAACCCAGATGTGTGCATTGCATTCATGCATAGAAAATCCGAATAATTTTCGCGCTTTTAAATAAAAAACCTGTCAAAGTGTTTGAAGCTTCTCTCAACTTGATGGAATTGAAGTAGATCATCAAGTTGACTGCGATAAGTTTCAATATAACCTTTTCTAAAACCTTATTTTGGGTAAACATGAATTGATCTAAGGGTAGATCAAATGTAATAAAAGTTAAACCCTAATACATGACTTAATGGATTATATTTGATCCTTAAGTAATCATATCCCAGTATTGATTACACAACCCATGAATACCAAGTTATAAATATAACTTAAGTAATAAGAATGTAACAACTAATTCTTGATCTATCTTAATCTCATATGTTTATACTATGAGTATCATGGTAATACCTAACCCTAACTCTTTAGTTATTTGGAGTAGGAGGGAAACCAATTCAAAGATCATTCACCATCTATCTTTTTATCCATATCAATCTTTACCATTCCTATTGGAATTATATTCCAATATCTGTTGTTCATCAATGTTGAGTAATCAACTATTGATTCACCAATTCTTAATCTATCAATTCTTGACCTATCAACTCTTGTCCTTATCATATCATTCACTTCATTCCTTTAGATAAGAAGTAATAAGAGGTAAATAGTAATGCTAATTTTAGGTATCATCTATAGGATGAGAGTGATTGAAGAGAATCAAATCAATGTGTTAATTGATGGAGTTAATTCACTCCTGTAATGATAGAAGAGTTAATTGGAATATATATTCATATGGTAACAAAGAGGATTCCAAGGGTGAATATTGAAGATAGTTACCAAGGAGCAGTCCTATTGGATCAAGTAGGTATAGTCAATGAATTATATCTCTTAATCCAATAGAGCTAAATAGAAGATAATTATAATACAACTGTCATGTTGTATGGACGGAAGCCTTGATTAGCCAACTGGAAACCTAAACCATAAAGGATCAAAGAATTATAATTATCATGCCTTACTCACCAAGATTGAGTGCTTATATCCTGTATAAGTGGCATTGGTGGATATAACATGATTAAACCCTAGTCTAGATATATTATCCTTGATTAGTCATTACATGTCACATTAATAAAATGTGAGGTTGGAGTATTTATTACTGGAGTTTAGTAGAGACAAGATAGTATGATTAAGATGATGTTAGAGCAACATTGGATTAAATAAATAGTATTCTCCTCTTTGGAACTACTAAGCACTTGAGGTGAAGTAGGATGTGATGTATACATCTATTGAAATGATATTAGTGAAGGATGATAAGGGGAGAGCATGAATGGAAGTAACTGTAAAACAATTGTTTGATTGGAGGTTATCAGCAGTAAAGTAGTTGATATAACCATGTATAGATATGAGAAGATCATGAAAATCTTTAGTGTCAAGCTCATTGGATTTATAAATGGATTAATAAGAATAAAAGGTGGATAAGAATATTTCTGTAAAGCAAAGCTCATCATGTTAGCACATGATCATGGATATAGAGAAGTAATATATCTAGGAAAGGAATTCCTTAATTAGAAGTCCACGATTGTGAATTATGGAAGATAGGAATTCTTGGTAAACATTAAACCCTAAATCTTTAAACAAACCTAATATCCATATCAAATGAGTGATCTATCATCTTATTTCTACAATGGTTTATATGAATATTTTCCTAGAGGAAATCACTTAAGCACATCTTTGTCATTTCCAACTATCATGATCACATGTGCTTACGAGCTATCTTTATCAATTCTTTCTAATAAGTTAGCCTAGAAAACAATCCCACTATTTTACTTTAAAGGGTGATATCATTAAAAAATCACACACTTAAGGACAATGTGTTTAGCCATTAATATTTATTAACATTAACAAAAGAATATAAGTATATTAAGAAACCTAAACCTAGGGTAGGCATTTCCAATTCAAACTCTAACTCTTTTGTTAGTTATAATAAAATATTTACATTCCTATTTCCTAAATTTATGAGAATAATATTAACCATATTAATTACTCAAACTTTATGTATCAAATATTAATGAAGGATCAATATATATAAAAGTTTCTTTAATATTATAAATCAATAAGAATCAAAACTCATGGATTAATAGTAATATATTCTTTAATAAGTTTATGGATATTAGATAAATTAAATTCATATCAAAATACCCTACAAATACAAAAAGAAAATATATACATATATGTATAAGAAAATAAAGAAGTGATAATCTTATATAATAAAAACTCACAAAATGATTTTAAATACTATTTATCATTGCTGCAAGTATTAGCAAGGTAATTCCATAAAGATAAGTCTAAATTAGTGCTTAAATAAAAGCGTAAGAAAATAAAACAGAAAATATAAATCGAAAAAGAAAAACAAACAGAAAGAAAAAATAACAGAGGAATCAGATCTGGCCCATGGCCCATTCCTCCTCTCTCTTACTCGTCGCTCGCGAGCAGCCAACCGCGGCCCACCTGGCCCAGCACCAGCCCGCTAGGAGCCCATACCCCTTCGGCCTCTAATCTTCGTCATCTTCCTCGCCGGCGAAGCTGCTGTCTAGTGTCCCGACCGCCGTCGATCCCCACCGCGTCAAGATGCACGCTGTTGTCGTCAAGGAAGGATAAGGAGGCCACGACAACGTTTCCCCTCGGTCTCATCCTCATTTTCCCCTTCTCAGCAATCCTCCTCTCTATTTTCTCTCGGTGACCAAAACCCTAGCTACCACCATCGTAAGAAAAGTTCACCCCGGAGGCCGTGGTCCGGTCGAGGAGGTGCGCCAGCGAGCGTAGATCCTCTATGAAGAATGCAACACTAAGGGGAGCTCGGAGACGATCGAATTTTGTCGTTCCCCTCCACCGTGGTTTGTCGGAAATCATGTCGAATAGCTCACCTCCGACCGCACCTGTCATCATCAACCTCTTCGCAGCAATCACGGTGAGCTTGCGATGCTCACGCACCATTTAATTTGCTCGCTCTCGTCCCAGTTTGTTTCACCAACGAGCATCTGCCACCGCCGTCATTAGCCACCGTCGCCACCACTGTTCCGGCGACCTAAATCGAGCGGTGCCGCCACTATAAGGCTCCCTACGACGTTCTCTTTCCAACAAGCCCAGAAACAACCCCCCGCGCGCACTCAATCGCGAGCTTCATCATCAACCAGAGATATTCGAACGCGTGTGACGTCAGCGTGGTATCACGTTGATGTCATATTCATTTTTTATTTTTATTATTTTAGAATTTGTGATAATGTTTCCTGTAATAAGTTAAAACTATAGATACGACGTGGCACAGACCCCACCAGTCAGTGACTGGGGGTGAGAATTTACCTAGTGAGAAAAACCTTTCACCCCATGCTGACATTAGCATTACATTGTAAACTATTTAGTGTATTAATTCCAGAAATGAAATAAAATGGTTAAATCTTGTTTAATTAATAACTGTTGTTTCGTAGTTCAGAAAAATGTGTATAATATATGAAAATTTGTAGAAAAATAAAATCTATAACTTAAAACTATTATCAAACATTCTTATGTTAATAATTTAAATTATTATGATTTAATAAGGATTTTATAAGTTATAAAACTTTGATAATTCATAATTTAATAATGGTAAATGTTAAAAATATAAATAAAATACCAACAATATTCGAAAAATAAGAACTATAATTTAAAAATATAATCATGCATTATAATTTCACTTATTAAATATTTATTATTTAGTAAGTATTTTTAAAAGTAATAAACCTTGTAAAAATCATATCATATTATTTATATGTCACAAAAATAAATGTAATATACCAAAATGATCACAAAAATAATACCTACATGTTAAAAATATAATATTACACTTTTGAGGTAAATGAAAATTTAAATAACTTAATAACTTGAATTTAAACCTATTTTCTTAATTGATAATTCCTATAAGGGTAAATAAAATTGGTTAATATTTCTAAAATTGCCAATTTAGATCTAATAATAGTGTTAGTCTTAAATATTGATAATAGGAAGTCAAAATGATTTAACACACTTTAAATACAATTTTATTAAATTATCTCTCAACCATTAATGTAGATTATTTTATAAAAGAATCCTTATCCATTATAAAATCTCCAAGAATAATTTTGTAGTGAAATAAAACCTACTCCAATACTTCAACTACAAGTTATAAACAAACCAAAACACTATATTGAATCCATAATTAGTTAAGTAATATTATTTCCTTGTTTACAAACTATAACCACTCATCCATAAAGAGGAAAAATGATTCTATTCCACTAAACAATTAGGAAAGCACTATTCAAATGGAAGTGTTACCATTCTTAAAGTATCCTTAGAGAAACATTATAAAGTACACCTGGTAAAAATAACATAAGCAATATGCCTTAAGTCCATCTATGTTTTAAAATTAACTTTAGTCTACAAGACTTTAAGTATAATGCTAAAAACTTTATTATATACTTTATAGTTAACTTTGGTCTGTTATAATTAAGTTATAAAGCATCTTAATACCAAACTAACCAAGTTCAAAACCAAGATAGATAAGTCTTAAATACTACTAATATCATTATTCAAATAAAGCAATTCTTTCTTACTTAAAGACTAAAACTTGAAAGAACACCTAATAAGGTTAACTTAATATTTAAATACTTCTCCTTAGCTCAGTAAGATTTTCTTAAAAAGTTATTCTTTTAAGGAACATTATAAATCAAGACATACGCATTTTTATGAAAGCTCTAAATGATGAACAAACCTTATATACATAGTCTACAGATATATTTCCCACTTGAGTATTCCATTATTGTGTGTGCTTTATTATACTTACATATTGTTTCACACACACTCACAAGCCTTAATACTAAGCACAAGTTTGAAACTTATCTACAAGAACAACATATTCTAAAGTAACCATTTCCAGTATCCAAACCCTAGATCAACGTTATCCCCGGGATTCGAGTTTACGAAATTGCATTACATTACTTATGCATAATAGCATCTTGCTTCTTTAAACATTAGTCCTTACCAGACCAATGATGTTGATTTCAGATATTGGATCTTTTATATTGTCTCGAAGACTATGAGTGCATAATCTTGCAATCACAAAAGGCAAGTTCACACTTGCTCATGTCCTTTGATTATTTTCTGTAAAGTATTTTGAAAATCTAGTGTTGTCATCACCTGCATTTGAAAAAGGTCAAAAGACACTATTTTTTATAATAATGTGAACTATTGGTTACTGATCCAGGGTGATCATCTAATCTATTAAATCTAGCAGTTGGAATACCACAGTTAGAACTATATCACATAGGATTTAACAACCAATGTCACCAGTGATTCTTGCGCCGTATATTACACGTTGACCATGAGATTTGGAATGGGACAGAGAAGTTAGTTGTATCTTTTTCCTCTTGCATGTAGCCGGATGTGCAGGTCGTGGCTGTTATCACTCGTAGCGTGCATATTAATTGGTAATTCGTAGAGGATATGCAGCATATGGGTGGGAACCCTCAACATCCCACGATAGTTCTGGCATTTCACAGTCTATACAAACCATTCTCGTAATTCAATATGTGGGCATGGTGTACACCAAGGAGGCATGCGAGGTCGCGAAGGGGCAGTGATTGGCTTTGATATTAGGTTGGGCCTCAAACCAAGTAAGTTTGAACGGGAACATACTCCCGACCGTGCAACAAAGCCTAAGGTCTCTCATGGGTAAAGTGATGCACCTCTGCAGAGTGTAAGAACTATAACTTGTTACTCCATGTTCCGGGAAGGAGCGGTGAACGCAGCGGGAAAGGAACTCCATGAAAGTTCTGGTAAACCCGTGAAGGCTGACGGACATAGCTTTTTAGAATAAAATCAACCTTTGAAGAAAATGTTTATGAAAACTTGCATTGCCTACGACCTATGGTCCGTGGCTGTAGATATAGTGCATCAAACACTCCTTTTCAAGTGAACTTGCTGAGTACGCTGGTACTCAAAGTATCTTCTTAACCCTTGCTAAGTTCTAAAGCCAGTACAGACGATGTCTACATCAAATCATGCTCCAGGAATCATCATCAAAAGCTAAAGCTCTTCAATGAAGTCAAGAAAGTCAACATATACATCAACTCAAGTGAAGATGAAGTTACTGAGTAGATAGGAATATAATCTCTAGCCATAGAACCTATTGATATAGTGTATTGCAATAGCAGCAATGCCAGACCATTAGTTAATCTACTAGTCTTAATAGTATGATAGTTTTGGAGTTATTTATTTCTGAGTCTTCTTTGTAAGAAGTTTCTTTCTCTCTCTTTAACCTAGAGTGTTCTCTGGATCTTGTGTAAAGAGTTGAGTTGTAACCTATAGTCATGTCTTGGACCTGCTGTGTTTCTGTTATACCACTCTAAGGGATGTAATACTAGTGAACCGTGTTTCATTGGTGTTATGTCAACGACTATAGTGTACTACATCATGCATTGGTATGCTGGGTCACCGCACAGGGCGATTTACAATGACCATTAGGCCAGATACATGTTTGAGGGCATGGCCAAGAACTTGTTGTTTTCGTGTTTTATAGCCGTTTTTATGAGCTATTGACAACAGCTTTGGGGTTCCACGGGGATTTGCACGGCCCGTAAGGCTCGATACATGTTTGAGAGTTATGACCAAAAAAATCATCATTTCCGTGTTTTCTGGCCATTTTCATGAGCTATTGACCATAGTTTTGGGGCTCCAGGGAGATTTACATGTTTGAGAGGTATGACCAAAAATTCCTCGTTCTTGCGTTTTATCGTCGTTTTCATGGGTTATTGCCCATGGTTTTGGGGTTCAAGCGCGATTTACATCAATCGCAAGGCCCGATACATGTTTGAGGAAATGACTAAGAACTTGTCGTTTTCATTTTTATGGCCGTTTTTATGAGTTATTGCCCAATGTTTTGGAGTTCCCAGGGGATTCGAATGGCTCATAAGACCCGATACATGTTTTAGAGGTATGACCAAAATCTGTCCATTTCTGTGTTTTCGGGCTGTTGTCATTAGATATTGCCTAGAGTTTTGTGGTTCCAGAGCGATTTACATGTTTGAGAGATATGGCCAAAAGGACATCGTTTTTGTGTTTTGTGGTTCTAGAGAGATTTACATGTTTGAGAGATATGACAAAAAGTCACCATTTTTGTGTTTTATGTATCTGGCGATTTACATGTTTGAGAGATATGACCAAAAATTCGTTGTTTTTGTGTTGTATGGCTGTTTTTATGAGTTATTGCCACAGTTTTGGGGTTCCATGGCGATTTACGTGTTTGAGAGGTATGACCAAAAAGTCGTCGTTTTTGCATTTTATGTTCGTTTTCATGAGTTATTGCCCACAGTATTGGGGTTCCTAGGCGATTTACAACGACCGTAAGGCGCGATACATGTTTCAGGGAATAACCAAGAACTCATCCTTTTCATGTTTTATGGCTGTTTTTATGAGCTATTCCCTATAGTTTTGGGGTTCCAGGGGGATTTGCATGGCCCATAAGAGCCGATACATGTTTGAGAGTTATGACCAAAAAGTCGTCGTTTTTGTGTTTTATGGTCGTTTTCATGAGTTATTGCCCATGGTTTGGGGGTTCTAGGGTGATTTACAATGACCATAATAACCGATACATCTTTGAGGGCATGAGCAAATAATCGTAGTTTTTTGTTTTATTGACGTTTTCATGAGCTATTGCCCACAGTTTTCGTGTTCCAAGGGGATGCGCATGGCCCGTAAGACCCAATACTATTTAGGAATAATGACCAAAAATTCATCCTTTTCGTGTTTTATAGCTGTTTTTATGAGCTATTGCCAACGGTTTTGGGTTCCAAGGGGATTTGCATGGCCGGTAAGACTCGATACATGGTTGAGAGTTATGACAAAAAACTCTTCAGTTCCGTGTTTTATGGTCGTTTTCATGAGTTATTTGCCCACAGTTTTGGGGTTCCACGACAATTTACAATGACCGCAAGGCCCGATACATGTTTGAGGGCATGACCAAGAACCCATCGTTTTCATGTTTCCTAGACGTTTCATGAGGTATTGCCCACATTTTTGAGGTTCCTGGGGGATATGCATGGCCCGTAAGACCCGATACATGTTTGAGAGTTATGACCAAAAACTCGTCATTTCCGTGTTTTCTAGCCATTTTCGTGAGCTATTTCTATAGTTTTGTGGTTCCAGGGGGATTTACATATTTGAGAGGTATGACATAAAAGTCGCCATTTTTGTGTTTTACGGTCGTTTTCATGAGTTATTGCCTACTGTTTTGGGGTTCTGGGGCGATTTACAATGACCATAATAACCGATACATCTTTGAGGGCATGACCCATTTCTCGTAGTTTTTTGTTTTATGATCGTTTTGATGAGCTATTGCCCACAGTTTTGGTGTTCCAAAGGGATGCGCATGGCCCGTAGACCCAATACATGTTTGGGAATAATGACCAATAATTCATCGTTTTCACGTCTTATATGGCCATTTTCATCAGCTATTGCCCGCAATTTTGGGGGTCCAGGAAGATTTACATGTTGAGAGGTATGACCAAAAATTTATCGTTTTCACGTCTTATATGGCCATTTTCATCAGCTATTGCCCACAATTTTGGGGGTCCAAGAAGATTTACATGTTGAGAGGTATGACCAAAAAGTCAACGTTTTTATGTTTTCCGGCCATTTTCATGAGCTATTGCCATAGTTTTGCGGTTCCTGGGGATTTACATGTTTGAGAGGTATGACCAAAAAGTCGCCATTTTTGTGTTTCACGGTCGTTTTCATGAGTTATTTCCTACTGATTTGGGGTTCTAGGGCGATTTACAATGACCATAATAACCGATACATCTTTTAGGGCATGACCCAAATAATCGTAGTTTTTTGTTTTATGATCATTTTCATAAGCTATTTCCCATTGTTTTGGTGTTCCAAGCGGGTGCGCATGGCCCGTAAGAATCAATACATGTTTGGGAATAATGACCAATAATTCATCGTATTCACGTCTTGTATGGCCATTTTCATCAGCTATTGCCCATAATTTTGGGGGTCCAGGAAGATTTACATGTTGAGAGGTATGACCAAAAAGTTATCGTTTTTGCGTTGTATGGTCGTTTTCATGAGTTATTGCCCACAATGTTGGGGTTCCATGGCGATTTACATGTCTGAGAGGAATGACCAAAAAGTCATCGTTTTTGCATTTAATGGTCGTTTTCATGAGTTATTGCCCACATTTTTGGGGTTCCAGGGAAATTTACAACGACCGTAAGGCCAGATATAAGTTTGAGGGCATGACGAAGAACTTGTCGTTTTCGTGTTTTATGGCCGTTTTTATGACCTATTGCCAACGGCTTTGGGGTTCCATGGGGATTTGCATGGCCCGTAAGACTTGATACATGTTTGAGAGTTATGTCCAAAAAAATCATCATTTTCGTGTTTTCTGACAATTTTCATGAGCTATTTCCCATAGTTTTGGGGTTCGAGGGAGATTTACATGTTTGAGAGGTAGGACCAAAAAGTCCTCGTTTTTCCATTTTATCGTCGTTTTCATGAGTTTTTGCCGACAATTTTAGGGTTCAAGCGCGATTTACGTCAACCGCAAGGCCCGATACATGTTTGAGGAAATTACTAAGAACTTGTCGTTTTCATGTTTTATGGCCGTTTTTATGAGCTATTGCCCAATGTTTTGGGGTTCCCGGGGGATTTGAATGGCTCGTAAAGACCCGATACATGTTTGAGAGGTATGACCAAAATCTCTCCATTTTTGTGTTTTCGGGCTGTTGTCTTTAGCTATTTCCTAGAGTTTTGTGGTTCCAGGGAGATTTACATGTTTGAGATATATGACCAAAAGGTCGTCGTTTTTGCGTTTTATGGCCGTTTTCATGAGTTATTGCCCACAGTATTGGGGTTCCAGGGCGATTTACAATGACCGTAAGGCGCGATACATGTTTTAGGGCATGACCAAGAACTCGTCCTTTTCGTGTTTTATGGCTGTTTTTATGAGCTATTCCCCATAGTTTTGGGGTTCCAGGGAATTTGCATGGCCCGTAAGAGCCGATATATGTTTGAGAGTTATGACCAAAAAGTCATCGTTTTTGTGTTTTATGGTCGTTTTCATGAGTTATTGCCCACGGTTTTGGGGTTCTAGGGTGATTTACAATGACCATAATAACCGATACATCTTTGAGGGCATGAGAAAATACACGTAGTTTTTTTATTTTATTGAAGTTTTAATGAGCTATTGCCCACAGTATTCGTGTTCCAAGGGGATGCGCATGGCCCGTAAGACCTAATACTATTTAGGAATAATGACCAAAAATTCATCGTTTTTGTGTTTTATGTCTATTTTTGTGAGCTATTGCCAATGGTTTGGGGTTAAAAGGGGATTTGCATGGCCCGTAAGACTCGATACATGTTTAAGAGTTATGACAAAAAACTCGTCATTTCCATGTTTTATGGTCGTTTTCATGAGTTATCGCCCACAGTTTTGGGGTTCCACGACAATTTACAATGACCGTAATGCCCAATACATGTTTGAGGGAATGACCAAGAACTCATCGTTTTCTTGTTTTATGGCCGTTTTTATGAGGTATTGCCCACAGTATTGGGGTTCCTGCGGGATTTGCATGGCCCGTAAGGCCCGATACATGATTGAGAGTTATGACCAAAAACTCATCATTTCCGTGTTTTCTGGCCATTTCCGTGAGCTATTGCCATAGTTTTGCGGTTCTAGGGGTTTTACATGTTTGAGAGGTATGACCAAAAAGTTGCCATTTTTGTGTTTTACGGTCGTTTTCATGAGTTATTGCCTACTGTTTTGGGGTTCTAGGGCAATTTACAATGACCATAATAACCGATACATCTTTTAGGGCATGACCCAATACTCGTATTTTTTTGTTTTATGATCGTTTTCATGAGCTATTGCCCATAGTTTTGGTGTTCCAAAGGGATGCGCATAGCCCGTAAGACCCAATACATGTTTGGGAATAATGACCAATAATTCATCGTTTTCACGTCTTATATGGCCATTTTCATCAGCTATTGCCCACAATTTTGGGGTCTAGGAAGATTTACATGTTGAGAGGTATGACCAAAAAGTTATCGTTTTCACATCTTATATGGCCATTTTCATCAGCTATTGCCCACAATTTTGGGGGTCCAGGAAGATTTACATGTTGAGAGGTATGACCAAAAAGTCATCGTTTTTGCGTTTTATGGTCATTTTCATGAGTTATTGCCCACATTTTTGGGGTTCCAAGGCGATTTACAACGACCATAGGGCCAGATACAAGTTTGAGGGCATGACCAAGAATTTGTCGTTTTCATGTTTTATGGCCGTTTTTATGAGCTATTGCCAATGGCTTTGGGGTTCCACGGGGATTTGCATGGCCCGTAAGACTCGATACATGTTTGAGAGTTATGACCAAAAAAATCATCATTTCCGTGTTTTTTGGCAATTTTCATGAGCTATTGCCCATAGTTTTGGGGTTCCAGGGAGATTTACATGTTTGAGAGGTATGACCAAAAAGTCCTCGCTTTTGCGTTTTATCGTCGTTTTCATGAGTTATCGCCCACGGTTTTGGGGTTCAAGCGCGATTTACATCGACTTCAAAGCTTGATACATGTTTTATGGCCGTTTTTATGAGCTATTGCCCAATGTTTTGGGGTTCCCGGGGGATTTTAATGGCTCGTAAGACCCGATACATGTTTGAGAGGTATGACCAAAATCTCTCCATTTCTGTGTTTTCGGGCTGTTGTCATTAGCTATTGCCTAGAGTTTTGTGGTTCCATGGAGATTTACATGTTTGAGAGATATGACCAAAAGGTCGTCGTTTTTGCGTTTTATGGCCGTTTTCATGAGTTATTGCCCATAGTTTTAGGGTTCCATGGCGATTTACGTGTTTGAGAGGTATGACCAAAAAGTCGTCGTTTTTGCATTTTATGCTCGTTTTCATGAGTTATTGCCCATAGTATTGGGGTTACAGGGCGATTTACAACAACCATAAGGCGCGATACATGATTGAGGGCATGACCAAGAACTCGTCCTTTTCGTGTTTTATGGCTGTTTTTATGAGCTATTCCCCATAGTTTTGGGGTTCCACGGGAATTTGCATGGCCCGTAAGAGCAGATACATGTTTGAGAGTTATGACCAAAAAGTCATCGTTTTTGTGTTTTATGATCGTTTTCATGAGTTATTGCCCACAGTTTTGGGGTTCTAGGGTGATTTACAATGACCATAATAACCGTACATCTATGAGGGTATGAGAAAATACTCGTAGCTTTTTGTTTTATTGACGTTTTCATGAGCTATTTCCCACAGTTTTCGTGTTCCAAGGGGATGGACATGGCCCGTAAGACCCAATACTGTTTAAGAATAATGACCAAAAGTTCATCGTTTTCGTGTTTTATGGCTTTTTTATGAGCTATTGCCAACGGTTTTGGGATCCAAGGGGATTTGCATGGCCCGTAAGACTCGATACATGTTTGAGAGTTATGACAAAAAACTCGTCATTTCCTTGTTTTATTGTCATTTTCATGAGTTATTACCAACAGTTTTGGGGTTCCACGACAATTTACAATGACCGTAAGGCCCGATACATGTTTGAGGGCATGACCAAGAACTCATCGGTTTCGTGTTTTATGGACGTTTTATGAGGTATTGCCCACAGTTTTGCGGTTACTGGGGGATTTGCATGGCCCGTAAGACCCGATACATGTTTGCACTGTTCAAAAAATAGGCCGAATCAACGATTAATAGGCCGATTAATCTCTACTAGGGACCTGACCGTGTCGATTACCACTAATCCTTTGTGTTAATCATTTATCCCAATTAATAGGTCTGGCACTCCGATTACTAGGTATGTTCCGATTAACCACTACACTTGGTCCTAAAAGTTGCAAAATTATCAACACATATCGCCCATACATCCGCTAGCCCGCCCCAATGAAATAGGTTTTGCGAAGCTCCCGTTTGATCCCTGCCTCCAGGAGCTTGATTTCAGCCATCACCTACTAGTTCCTTGTCGTTGTTGACCAGTTCCTCGTAGTTGCCGACTAGACCTCAGATACAAGAGCTCGAGCGCCTTGAGGATCTCATTCGGGAGCTTAAGGCTGAGGATTCATACGTGTTTTAGGTGCTAATTTTTGTAGGATGCACCGATTAATAGCCGACCGATTAAATCAGTTAATCGTCTGAATTCCGATTAATCGCTACTCCCAAGCCAACCGAGCAGCTAACGATTACCGATTTCCTTAACATTGCATGTTTGAGAGTTATGACCAAAAAATCATCATTTCCGTGTTTTCTGGCCATTTCCTTGAGCTATTGCCATAGTTTTGCGGTTCCAGGGGATTTACATGTTTGAGAGGTATGACCAAAAAGTCGCCATTTTTGTGTTTTACGGTTGTTTTCATGAGTTATTGCATACTGTTTTGGGGTTATAGGGCGATTTACAATGACCATAATAACCGATACATTTTTGAGGGATGACGCATTACTCGTAGCTTTTTGTTTTATGATCGTTTTCATGAGCTATTGCCCATAGTTTCGGTGTTCCAAAGGGATGCGCATGGCCCGTAAGACCCAATACATGTTTGGGAATAATGACCAATAATTCATCGCTTTCACGTCTTATATGGCCATTTTCATCAGCTATTGCCCACAATTTTGGGGTCCAGGAAGATTTACATGTTGAGAGGTATGACCAAAAAGTTATCGTTTTCACATCTTATATGGCCATTTACATGAGCTATTGCCCACAATTTTGGGGGTCCACGAAGATTTACATGTTGAGAGGTATGGCCAAAAAGTCATCGTTTTTGCGTTTTATGGCCGTTTTCATGAGTTATTGCCCACATTTTTGTGGTTCCAGGGCGTTTTACAACAACCGTAAGGCCAGATACATGTTTGAGGGCATGACCAAGAACATGTCGTTTTCGTGTTTTATGGCCGTTTTTATGAGCTATTGCCAACGGCTTTGGGGTTCCACGGGTATTTGCATGGCCCGTAAGGATCGATACATGTTTGAGAGTTATGACCAAAAATATCATCATTTCCTTGTTTTCTGGCCATTTTCATGAGTTATTGCCCATAGTTTTGGGGTTCCATGGAGATTTACATGTTTGAAAGGTATAACCAAAAATTCTATGTTTTTCCGTTTTATCGTCGTTTTCATGAGTTATTGCCCACAATTTTAGGTTTCAAGCGCGATTTACATCGACCACTAGGCCCGATACATGTGTGAGGAAATCACTAAGAACTTTATGAGCTATTGCCCAATGTTTTGGGGTTCCTGGGGGATTTTAATGGCTCGTAAGACCCGATACATGTTTGAGAGGTATGACCAAAAACTCTCCATTTCTGTGTTTTCGGGCTGTCGTGATTAGCTATTTCCTAGAGTTTTGTGGTTCCAGGGCGATTTACATGTTTGAGAGATATGACCAAAAGGTTGTTGTTTTTGCGTTTTATGGTCGTTTTCATGAGATATTGCCCACAGTTTTGGGGTTCCATGGCGATTTACGTGTTTGAGAGGTAAGACCAAAAAGTCATCGTTTTTGCATTTTATGGTCGTTTTCATGAGTTATTGCCCACAGTATTGGGGTTCCAGGGTAATTTACAACGACCGTAAGGCGCGATACATGTTTGAGGGCATGACCAACAACTCGTCATTTTAGCGTTTTATGGCTGTTTTTATGAGCTATTCCCCATAGTTTTGGGGTTCCAGAGGGATTTGCATGGCTCGTAAGAGCCGATACATGTTTGAGAGTTATGATCAAAAATTCATCGTTTTTGTGTTTTATGGTTGGTTTCATGAGTTATTGCCCACGGTTTTGGGGTTCTAGGGTGATTTACAATGACCATAATAACCAACACATCTTTGAGGGCATGAGAAAATACTCGTAATTTTTTGTTTTATTAACGTTTTCATGAGCTATTGCCCACAGTTTTCGTTTTCCAAGGGGATGCGCATGGCCCATAAGACCCAATACTGTTTAGGAATAATGACCAAAAATTCATTGTTTTCGTGTTTTATGGCCGTTTTATGAGCTATTGCCAACGGTTTTGGGTTCCAAGGGGATTTGCATGGTCTATAAGACTCAATACATGTTTGAGAGTTATGACAAAAAACTCGTCATTTCCATGTTTTATGGTCATTTTCATGAGTTATCGCCCACAGTTTTGGGGTTCCACGACAATTTACAATGACCGTAAGGCTCGATTTATTTTTGAGGGCATGACCAAGAACTCATCGTTTTCGTGTTTTATGGCCGTTCTATGAGGTAGTGCCCACAGTTTTGGGGTTCCTGGGGGAATTGCATGGCCCGTAAGACCCGATACATGTTTCATATTTGAGAGTTATGACCAAAAACTCGTCATTTCCGTGTTTTCTGGCCATTTCCGTGAGCTCTTGCCATAGTTTTGCGGTTCCATGGGATTTACATGTTTGAGAGGTATGACCAAAAATTCGCCATTTTTGTGTTTTACGGTCGTTTTCATGAGTTATTGCCTACTATTTTGGGGTTCTAGGGCGATTTACAATGACCGTAATAACCGATACAACTTTGAGGGCATGACCCATTACTCGTAGTTTTTTGTTTTATGATTGTTTTCATGACCTATTGCCCATAGTTTTGGTGTTCCAAAGGGATGCGCATGGCTCGTAAGATCCAATACATGTTTGGGAATAATGACCAATAATTCATCATTTTCACGTCTTGTATGGCCATTTTAATCAGCTATTGCCCACAATTTTGGGGGTCCGGGAAGATTTACATGTTGAGAGGAATGACCAAAAAATTATCGTTTTCGAGTCTTATATGGCCATTTTCATCAGCTATTGCCCACAATTTTGGGGGTCCAGGAAGATTTACATGTTGAGAGGTATGACCAAAAAGTCATCGTTTTTGCATTTTATGGTCATTTTCATGAGTTATTGCCCATATTTTTGTGGTTCCAAGGCGATTTACAACAACCGTAAGGCCAGATACATGTTTGAGGGCATGACCAAGAACTTGTCGTTTTCGTGTTTTATGGCCGTTTTTATGAGCTATTACCAACGGCTTTGGGGTTCCATGGGGATTTGCATGGCCCATAAGGATTGTCAACACCCGGATTTTTCAATCCTAGATGCCTGTTATGCCATATATGGCAATCCCAGGATTACCATTTTTGCGAGACATAACAGAATTGGATACCATAGTACTTCATCCATTACAAACGATACATAAGTTCTTACACAAATAGGGATCTCATGATCCAGTTCTTAATACAACATCAAGCAGTGGAATACGTAATAATAATGGTAGCGTAGGCGAAGCTCCATCTTCGGGGTCACAGGCAATGCTGACGATGGGAGATGATCCTAGTTGTCGTAACCTTCCTGGGGTCCGTCTTCCAGGTACTCCTCTTCATAGTCTGGCCATGGGAATAGCCAGGGACAAAGCCATGAGTACTCTTTAGGTACTCGCAAACTAATACTAACAAGTAAAGGGGGTTTTTGGATAATAGGACACTAGGCTCTAGGGTTGTTTTGCAAAAGCCAGATTTATCTCTACTAGGTTCTGAAGCTAGTCATAATTTTATAAATCCTAAGTGGGAACTTGTATTTCAAGTCACAACACTGTTGTGGTCAAGTCAAAGTCTCAATTCATTTCACAAGTCATTTTGAAAAGTCTGACGGGGGAACAGTATGGCCACTCCTACTGTCCATATCCGCAGACGCGGCTATTCGAATAGTTTGACACTCTGCAGAGATTGTACACTTTCACCACAACATTCGATACATCCGCCAGGAACAAATCCTGAATTCACCATACTCAGTATGCGGATAATCAATCCTAACCTTTCAATTACACGCCCTAGTATAAGCACCTCTCCTGTGAATTTGGCCTCCCAACCATGACCAGCTGTCATCTTGGGTACTGCATAGGTGGACAATCTTCACAAGGTAGCCTCAGCTCAGACCTTGGCCGTGAGGGAACTAATACTAAGGTATATAAGTTTCCAGTCAAGCCCTACCCAATATTCGTGTATTGTGGTTGTACGCTAAAATTAGAATGGTACCGCATCCAGACAACCATCGGTTTTATAAAGGGCTAAGGCTCATGCCTCAACATTTTTATCACCAGAATCATCAAGTGTTTGGAAACACATGTCCAAAACATCTCAATAGAATGATCCATCATTCCAAGGTTTTCATAACCATTTTTCCACCAAGTATTCCCATCTAAAAGTTTATCAAGTTTTATGCTTAGCACTAGCATCTATAGGTGGGGGTAGTACTAATGAGGGGTGGTAACTAGTGGAGTTTCACTAAGTCCAACCTTATATCTTAGGCTGATATCAAGGTTTCTAGCTTAGGCCAAATTTTATGCTCTTTATGCAACCTTCAGCATCTTTCCAAAATCTACCAGTCACTTAAGTAAACTCTAAGTAAGCTTTGATAAAGAAAATAAAGTAAGAAGCTGGCACATAAAACTAGGATTGGTTTATCAAATGGGTATGATCACATATGCTTAAGGCATAGTAACAAGTAGGGGTTTGTTGCATCAGTAGGGTATCTTGCAAGTCTTAGCTTGCATCAATGTCAATATAAGCTTGCCTTGTGCAGAGCAGTGGTTGAAGTTCTCCCCGGCTTCTTCTTCGTAGTATCCTCCTTCCTCCTCGTAGCCTTGGTCGGTACTAGCGTCTATGAATAAATACGAGGTACACAATCACCAAACAATACTTAACTACTTGCAATCATCACACACAAGGGTCTTATAGATGATCTAACATCATCTCTAACCTTACAAGGTTAAGGCTTGATTTGATTCTTTTTATTTTTAGAAAAGTAATTTCTACTCATTGAAAAACTACTTAAGATTTAATATTCTCCAAACCAAATATGGGATCATGTTGACACATGTCATCACCACATATTTAAGTCCATGGGAATGTGATTTAAAGTGGCGTCACAATTTAATAAGGTTTTACCCTTTTATTTTAATTAATTAAAGTGGCTAGAAATGCTTATGTAGCATTCTTTTATTACTTGAACATTATTTCTGCAAGTAAACCTATATATTTTTATATATTCTGAAAGGTAAGGTTAAATGTGATTTTTGAGAGTTGGAATCAACTCAAAAGCTTTTATGGTTTAAATTTGAAAAATGTTTGAATGCAGAAAAGCTTTTGCCTTGTTATTTTTACTATGGGTGATCTACAGATCCAAATGACTTGAATCCAACGGGCTTGGATTCAGCATTCACAGACCTTTCCAAAAAAATTGGTTTCATCCAATTTGATGCATTGAATCGATCTGGGTTGATTTTTGAAGTTGGGTACAGAAGTGTGTTTGAATTTAAAAAGAAAAAGGTTTAATTTGAATCGCTGGGCTGCGCAGGAAAAGTTACTGGGCCAGCCGGCTAAGCGCAGTGCTCCCGTGGGCTGCTTAAGTGGGTGTCCCCACTGGTCAGTGACACGGGGCTGGGCGAAGCGGTATGGGGCAACGTGGATCGTTCGATCTAGTTCTAATCCAACGGCTGGGGGTCATCGTCGACGCGAGACAACTCCGGCGAGAACGAAACCTAGCGCGGCCAGTGAGGGGTGCTGGGGGCTCACCGGGGTACGGGCGAACGATGAAGTCGACGACGGCGAATCTCCTGGTACCGGTGTATTCTCCTGGGGCGGCTCCAATTGCTGGCTCCCTTCTTCTCCAGAGGCGTCGGGCTCCGGTGAAATTCCGGCGAGGTGGTGCTCGCCTTGCTCTAAGAACGGTGTGGCACGATCAGTGAGGAGAGGGGAGTGAGATGGTGTGAATAAATCGTGCGGGGGTGGCCTCTATTTATAGTCGAGCGAGGGGACCGTCAGGGCGCACGGTGAGCTCGTCGGGGGCGGGGTTACAGGCGGCTAAAGGCATGGGCAAGGGTAGGGGACGGTGCGGTGTCTCCTGGCGATGCTCAACGACATGGTCTCGAGGCATGGGGCGGTGCGGCTTGGTCTGGAACGGCCGGTGCTCTGCGCGGCAGAGGCGGCGTCTTCGACGGCGGGCGGTGGCTGTATGGCACGGGGCGGCACACGGGGATGTCTGGCGGTCTCCTGGGTCGGTGGTGATCGTGTGTGCACGCGGTGAGGGCGGCGCGCAGTCTGTGGATCATGGTCGAGGGTGGCGCTCTGTCGCACGCTCGGCATGGCCTCGGCGCGGCTTGTGCGCGTGGTCCAGGGCTTGGCAACGCTCGCGGCTGGGACAGGGAGTGGCGGTGGACGGTGGGCTGCCTCCCAGACATGCTGGCTAGGCTTGCTGCTGCCCCTAGCTTGCTGTCGACTATGGGGTGGCAAGAGGGTGCTCGGCTGTTCACCATTGATGACAATGGCAAGCTCACAGTGGTGCTAGTGCTTGGCTAATCTTCCTAGATGATCTACTGAGCTGGATGTGAGCTAACTAGGGAACAAGTTAGGCAAGAACCACTGCTCACAATAGTGTTTGATGTTTGTTTGATTTGTGTCTGCAACCTGTTTGATGAAATGGCCGCATGAAATCAAGTTTTGAATTTTAAAATGAATTTTGGTGGGTTTGCTAGATTGGTGCTGGTGAGTCTGCAGATGCTTGGGTTTTGAAAGTTGAGCTTGTTTGAGGGGTTTTTGAAAAAGTGGTATCTTCCCATATGATAAAGATTCATATTTGAATTGTCATTTAAACTATGCATTTGAAAGTTTCTTGATGATCACAAAGTGGGCCTTGATACCTTGTTATGAGTACATTCAAGGGGTGCAAAGATCCAGAAAAGTTTCTGTTAGGTTTTGAAAGTTTGAGACAGCCAAAGTAGGCATGGGAGTTAAATTGGCCAAAATGACCATTCACTTCATATATGTGTTTTGATTTACTTGTCTTTAGTAAAAGTGTGGGAAATGTTTTAGATGATGTTTATTTCACCTAAGAAACATTTTACAAGCAATGAAACAAACAAACAAGGTGGGTTTAAAAGAATTCAAAACCAATGCATACACATATGCATGCATTCATAATTTTATTTAGAAAAGTTTTTTGTTAACCCTAAATGTGAGGATTAGATTTTGATGATCCAAGTTTAATATTTTTGGGATGTTACAAGGATCGATACATGTTTGATAGTTATGACCAAAAAATCATCATTTCCGTGTTTTCTGGCCATTTTCATGAGCTATTGCCCATAGTTTTGGGGTTCCAGGGAGATTTACATGTTTGAGAGGTATGGCCAAAAATTCCATGTTTTTGTGTTTTATCGTCGTTTTCATGAGTTACTGCCCACAATTTTAGGGTTCAAGCGCGATTTACATCGACCGCAAGGCCCGATACATGTTTGAGGAAATCACTAAGAAATTGTTGTTTTCAAGTTTTATGGCCGTTTTTATGAGCTATTGGCCAATGTTTTGGGGTTCCTGGGGGATTTTAATACTCGTAAGACCCGATACATGTTTGAGAGGTATGACCAAAAACTCTCCATTTTTGTGTTTTCAGGCTGTCGTCATTAGCTATTGCCTAGATTTTTGTGGTTCTAGGGCGATTTACATGTTTGAGACACATGACCAAAAAGTCGTCGTTTTTGCGTTTTATGGTCGTTTTCATGAGTTATTGATCACAGTTTTGGGGTTCCATGGCGATTTACTTGTTTGAGAGGTATGACCAAAAAGTCGCCATTTTTGCATTTTATGGTCGTTCTCATGAGTTATTGCCCACAGTATTGGGGTTCCACGGCGATTTACAACGACCGTAAGGCGCGATACATGTTTGAGGCCATGACCAAGAACTCGTCCTTTTCGTGTTTTATGGCTTTTTTATGAGCTATTCCCCATAGTTTCAGGGTTCCAGGGGGATTTGCATGGCCCGTAAGAGCCGATACATGATTGAGAGTTATGAACAAAAAGTCATCGTTTTTGTGTTTTATGGTTGTTTTCATGAGTTATTGCCCACGGTTTTGGGGTTCTAGGGTGATTTACAATGACCATAATAACCGATACATCTTTGAGGGCATGAGTAAATACTCGTAGTTTTTTTGTTTTATTAACGTTTTCATGAGCTTTTGCCCACAGTTTTCGTGTTCCAAGGGGATGCGCATGGCCTGTAAGACCCAATACTATTTTGGCATAATGTAAAAAAAATCATCGTTTTCGTGTTTTATGGCCGTTTTTATGAGCTATTGCCAAAGGTTTTTGGTTCCAAGGGGATTTGCATGGCCCGTAAGACTCGATACATGTTTGAGAGTTATCACAAAAAATTCGTCATTTCCGTGTTTTATTGTTGTTTTCATGAGATATCGCCAACAGTTTTGGGGTTCCACAACAATTTACAATGACCGTAAGGCCCGATACATGTTTAAGGGCATGACCAAGAACTCATAGTTTTCGTGTTTTATGGATGTTTTATGAGGTATTGCCCATAGTTTTGGGCTTCCTAGGGGATTTGCACGGCCCGTAAGACCCGATACATGTTTGAGAGTTATGACCAAAAACTCGTCATTTCCGTGTTTTCTGGCCATTTTTGTGAGCTATTGCCCATAGTTTTGCGGTTCCAGGGTATTTACATGTTTCAGAGGTATATGACCAAAAGGTCGTCATTTTTGTGTTTTACGGTCGTTTTCATGAGTTATTGCCTACTGTTTTGGGGTTCTAGGGCGATTTACAATGACCATAATAACCGATACATCTTTGAGGGCATGACCCATTACTCGTAGTTTTTTGTTTTATGATCGTTTTCATGAGCTATTGCCCACATTTTTGGTGTTCCAAAGGGATGTGCATGTCATGTAAGACCCAATACATGTTTGGGAATAATGACCAATAATTCATCGTTTTCACGTCTTATATGGCCATTTTCATCAGCTATTGCCCACAATTTTGGGGGTCCAGGAAGATTTACATGTTGAGAGGTATGACCAAAAAGTTATCGTTTTCACGTCTTATATGGCCATTTTCATTAGCTATTGCCCACAATTTTGGGGGTCCAGGAAGATTTACATGTTGAGAGGTATGACCAAAAAGTCATCGTTTTTGCATTTTATGGTCGTTTCCATGAGTTATTGCCCACATTTTTGTGGTTCTAGGGCGATTTACAACAACCGTAAGGCTAGATACATGTTTGAGGGCATGACCAAGAACTTGTCGTTTTCGTGTTTTACGGCCGTTTTTATGAGCTATTGCCAACGGTTTTGGGGTTCCACGGGGATTTGCATGGCCCGTAAGGATCGATACATGTTTGAGAGTTATGACCAAAAAAATCATCATTTCCGTGTTTTCTGGCCATTTTCATGAGCTATTGCCCATAGTTTTGGGTTCTAGGGAGATTTACATGTTTGAGAGGTATGACCAAAAAGTCCATGTTTTTGCGTTTTATCGTCGTTTACATGAGTTATTTCCCACAATTTTCGAGTTCAATCATGATTTACATCGACCGCAAGGCCCGATACATGTTTTATGGCCGTTTTTATGAGAACTTGTCGTTTTCATGTTTTATGGCCGTTTTTATGAGCTATTGCCCATTGTTTTGGGGTTCCTAGGGGATTTTAATGGCTCGTAAGACCCGATACATGTTTGAGAGGTATGACCAAAATCTCTCCATTTCTGTGTTTTCGGGCTGTCGTCATTAGCTATTTCCTAGAGTTTTGTGGTTCCAGGGCGATTTACATGTTTGAGAGATATGACCAAAAAGTCGTCGTTTTTGCGTTTTATGATTGTTTTCATGAGTTATTTCCCACAATTTTGGGGTTCCATGGCGAGGTATGACCAAAAAGTCATTGTTTTTGTATTTTATGGCCGTTTTCATCAGTTATTGCCCATAGTAATGGGGTTCCAGGGAAATTTACAACGACCGTAAGGCGCGATACATGTTTGAGGGCATGACCAAGAACTCGTCCTTTTCGTGTTTTATGGCTATTTTTGTGAGCTATTCCCCATAGTTTTGGGTTTCCAGGGGGATTTGCATGGCCCGTAAGAGCCGATACATGTTTGAGAGTTATGAACAAAAAGTCGTCGTTTTTGTGTTTTATGGTTGTTTTCATGAGTTATTGCCCATGGTTTTGGGGTTCTAGGGTGATTTACAATGACCATAATAACCGATACATCTTTGAGGGCATGAGCAAATAGTCGTAGTGTTTTGTATTATTGACGTTTTCATGAGCTATTGCCCACAGTTTTCGTGTTCCAAGGGGATGCGCATGGCCCGTAAGACCCAATACTGTTTAGGAATAATGATCAAAAATTCATTGTTTTCGTGTTTTATGGCCGTTTTTATGAGCTATAGCCAACTGTTTTGGGTTCCAAGGGGATTTGCATGGCCCGTCAGACTCGATACATGTTTGAGAGTTATGACAAAAAACTCGTCATTTCCGTGTTTTATGGTCGTTTTCATGAGTTATCGCCCACAGTTTTGGGGTTCCACGACAATTTACAATGACCGTAAGGCCGGATACATGTTTGAGGGCATGACCAAGAACTCATCGTTTTCGTGTTTTATGGACGTTTGATGAGGTATTGCCCATAATTTTGGGGTTCCTGGGGATTTGCATGGACTGTAAGATCCGATACATGTTGGAGAGTTATGACCAAAAACTCGTCATTTCCGTGTTTTCTGGCCATTTTTGTGAGCTATTGCCCATAGTTTTGCGGTTCCAGGGGGATTGACATATTTCAGAGGTATGAGCAAAAAGTCGTCATTTTTGTATTTTACGGTCGTTTTCATGAGTTATTGCCTACTATTTTGGGGTTCTAGGGCGATTAACAATGACCATAATAACCTATACATCTTTGAGGGCATGGCCCAATACTCGTAGTTTTTGTGTTTTATGATCGTTTTCATGAGCTATTGCCCATATTTTTGGTGTTCCAAGGGGATGCGCATGGCCCGTAAGACCCAATACATGTTTGGGAATAATGACCAATAATTCATCGTTTTCACGTCTTATATGGCCATTTTCATCAGCTATTGCCCACAATTTTTGGGGTCCAGGAAGATTTACATGCTGAGAGGTATGACCAAAAAGTTATCGTTTTGCGTTTTATGGTCGTTTTCATGAGTTATTGCCCACAATTTTGTGGTTCCATGGCAATTTACATGTTTGAGAGGTATGACCAAAAAGTCATCGTTTTTGCATTTAATGGTCGTTTTCATGAGTTATTGCCCACATTTTTGGGGTTCCAGGGCGATTTACAACGACCGTAAGGCCAGATACATGTTTGAGGGCATGACCAAGAAGTTGTCGTTTTCGTGTTTTATGGCTGTTTTTATGAGCTATTGCAAACGACTTTGGGCTTCCACGGGGATTTGCATGGCCCGTAAGACTCGATACATGTTTGAGAGTTATGAACAAAAAATCATCATTTCCGTGTTTTCTGGCCATTTTCATGAGCTATTGCCCATATTTTTGGGGTTCCAGGGAGATTTACATGTTTGAGAGGTATGACCAAAATTCCTCGTTTTTGCGTTTTATCGTCGTTTTCATGTGTTATTGCCCATAGTTTTAGGGTTCAAGCGCGATTTACATCGACCGCAAAGCTCGACACATGTTTGAGGAAATGACTAAGAACTTGTCGTTTTCATGTTTTATGGCCGTTTTTATGAACTATTGCCCAATGTTTTAGGGTTCCCGGGGGATTTTAATGGGTCGTAAGACCCGATACATGTTTGAGAGGTATGACCAAAAACTCTCCATTTCTGTGTTTTCAGGCTGTCGTCATTAGCTATTGCCTAGAGTTTTGTGGTTCCAGGGCGATTTACATGTTTGAGAGATATGACCAAAAAGTCATTGTTTTTGCGTGTTATGGTCGTTTTCATGAGTTATTGCCCACAGTGTTTGGGTTCCATGGTGATTTACGTGTTTGAGAGGTATGACCAAAAAGCCATCGTTTTTTTCATTTTATGGTCGTTTTCATGAGTTATTGCCCATAGTATTGGGGTTTCACGGCGATTTACAATGACCGTAAGGCGTGATACATGTTTGAGGGCATGACAAAGGCCGCGGAGCCATGGCCTATTTATGAGCCAGACCTAGAAGATCACTGCTTCCGTGCTGGTCACATCCTTTTCGTGTTTTATGGCTGTTTTATGAGCTATTCCCCAAAGTCGTCGATTTTGTGTTTTATGGCCGTTTTTATGAGCTATAGCCAACTGTTTTGGGTTCCCAGGGTATTTGCATGGCCCATAAGACTCGATACATGTTTGACAGTTATGACAAAAAACTCGTCATTTCCGTGTTTTATGATCGTTTTCATGAGTTATCGCCCACAGTTTTGGGGTTCCACGACAATTTACAATGACCGTAAGGCCCGATACATGTTTGAGGGATGACCAAGAACTCATCATTTTCGTGTTTTATGGCCGTTTTTATGAGGTATTGCCCACAGTTTTGGGGTTCCTGGGGGATTTGCATGGCCCGTAAGACCCGATACATGTTTGAGAGTTATGAACAAAAACTCGTCATTTTCTTGTTTTCTGGCCATTTTCGTGAGCTATTGCCCATAGTTTTGCGGTTCCAGAGGGATTTACATGTTTGAGAGGTATGACCAAAAAGTCGCCATTTTTGTGTTTTACGGTCGTTTTCATGAGTTATTTCCTACTGTTTTGGGGTTCTAGGGCGATTTACAATGACCATAATAACCGATACATTTTTTAGGGCATGACCCAATACTCGTAGTTTTTTGTTTTATGATCGTTTTCATGAGCTATTGCCCACATTTTTGGTGTTCGAAGGGGATGCGCATGGCCCGTAAGACCCAATACATGTTTGGGAATAATGACCAATAATTCATCGTTTTCACGTCTTATATGGCCATTTTCATCAGCTATTTCCCACAATTTTGGGGGTCCGGGAAGATTTACATGGTGAGAGGTACGACCAAAAAGTTATAGTTTTTGCGTTTTATGGTCGTTTTCATGAGTTATTGCCCACAATTTTAGGGTTCCATGGCGATTTACTTGTTTGAGAGGTATGACCAAAATGTCATCGTTTTTGCATTTAATTGTCATTTTCATGAGTAATTTCCCACATTTTTTGGGTTACAGGGCGATTTACAACTACCGTAAGGCCAGATACATGTTTGAGTGCATGACCAAGAACTTGTCGTTTTCGTGTTTTATGGCCGTTTTTATGAGCTATTGCCATGGGCTTTGGGGTTCCACGGGGATTTGCATGGTCTGTAAGACTCGATACATGTTTCAGTGTTATGACCAAAAAAAATCATCATTTCCGTGTTTTCTGGCCATTTTCATGAGCTATTGCCCATAGTTTTAGGGATCCAGGGATATTTACATGTTTGAGAGGTATGACGAAAAAGTCCTCGTTTTTTTTCATTTTATCATCGTTTTCATGTGTTATTGCCCACAGTTTTGGGGTTCCATGGCGATTTACGTGTTTGAGAGGTATGTCCAAAAAGTCGTCTTTTTTTGCATTTTAAGGTCGTTTTCATGAGTTATTGCCCACAGTATTGGGATTCCAGTGCGATTTACAACGACCGTAAGGCGTGATACATGTTTGAGGGCATGACCAAGAACTCATCATTTTCGTGTTTTATGGTTGTTTTTATGAGCTATTCCCCATAGTTTTGGGGTTCCAGGGGTATTTACATGGACCATAAGACCCGATACATGTTTGAGAGTTATGACCAAAAATTCTTCGTTTTTGTGTTTTATGGTCGCTTTCATGAGTTATTGCCCACGGTTTTGGGGTTCTAGGGTGATTTATAATGACCATAATAACCGATACATCTTTGAGGGCATGAGAAAATACTCGTACTTTTTTGTTTTATTGGCGTTTTCATGAGCTTTTGCCCATAGTTTTCGTGTTCCAAGGGGATGTGCATGGCCCGTAAGACCTGATACGTTGGAAACGTATCTATAATATTTTATGCTCCATGCTTGTTTATTATCTACTTTGCTTTACTTGTGTACACTTTGAGGTGCTTTTTACATGTTTTCTGGTACTAACCTATTAACAAGTTGCAACAGTGCCAGATGCCTGTTTTCTGCTGTTTTTGGTTTCAGAAAAGTTAGTAAAGAAATATTCTCGGAATTGGACGGGACGAAGGACAAAGTCAATAACTTTCCATGTCGAACAAGAAGTCCAGAGGGGAGACGGAGAAGCGGTCTAAGGAGGCCAAACCCCCCTTAGGTGCGTTTTATGGTTGTTTTCATGAGTTATTGCCCACAGTTTTGGGGTTCCATGGCGATTTACTTGTTTGAGAGGTATGACCAAAAAGTCGCCGTTTTTGCATTTTATGGTCGTTTTCATGAGTTATTGCCCACAGTATTGGGGTTCCAGGGCGATTTACAACGACCATAAGGCGCGATACATGTTTGAGGGCATGACCAAGAACTCGTCCTTTTCGTGTTTTATGGCTTTTTTATGAGCTATTCCCCATAGTTTTGGGGTTCCAGGGGGATTTGCATGGCCCGTAAGAGCCGATACATGTTTGAGAGTTACAACCAAAAAGTCATCGTTTTTGTTATGGTCGTTTTCATGAGTTATTGCCCACGGTTTTGGGGTTCTAGGGTGATTTACAATGACCATAATAACCGATACATCGTTGAGGGAATGAGCAAATACTCGTAGTTTTTTGTTTTATTAACGTTTTCATGAGCTATTGCCCACAGTTTTCGTGTTCCAAGGGGATGCGCATGGCCCGTAAGACCCAATACTGTTTAGGAATAATGACCAAAATTCATCGTTTTCGTGTTTTATGGTCGTTTTTATGAGCTATTGCCAATGGTTTTTGGTTCCAAGGGGATTTGCATGGCCCGTAAGACTCGATACATGTTTGGGATTTATTACAAAAAATTCGTCATTTTCGTGTTTTATGGTTGTTTTCATGAGTTATCGCCCACAGTTTTGGGGTTCCACGACAATTTACAATGACCGTAAGGCCCAATACATGTTTGAGGGCATGACCAAGAACTCATCATTTTTGTGTTTTATGGACGTTTTATGAGGTATTGCCCACAGTTTTGGGGTTCCTGGGGGATTTGCATGGCCCATAAGACCCGATACATGTTTGAGAGTTATGACCAAAAACTCGTCATTTCCGTATTTTCTGGCCAATTTCGTGAGCTATTGCCATAGTTTTGCGGTTCCAGGGGATTTACATGTTTGAGAGGTATGACCAAAAAGTCGCCATTTTTGTGTTTTACGGTCGTTTTCATGAGTTATTGCCTATTGTTTTGGGGTTCTAGGGCGATTTACAATGACCATAATAACCGATACATCTTTGAGGGCATGACCCATTACTCGTAATTTTTTGTTTTATGATCGTTTTCGTGAGGTATTGCCCATAGTTTTTGTGTTCCAAAGGAATGCGCATGGCCCGTAAGACCCAATTCATGTTTGCGAATAATGACCAATAATTCATCGTTTTCACGTCTTATATGGCCATTTTCATCAGCTATTGCCCACAATTTTGGGGGTCCAAGATGATTTACATGTTGAGAGGTATGACCAAAAAGTTATCGTTTTCACGTCTTATATGGCCATTTTCATCAGCTACTACCCACAATATTGGGGGTCCAGGAAGATTTTCATGTTGAGAGGTATGACCAAAAGTCATAGTTTTTTCGTTTTATGGTCGTATTCATGAGTTATTGCCCACATTTTTTTGGTTCCAGGGCGATTTACAATGACCGTAAGGCCAGATACATGTTTGAGGGGAGGACCAAGAACTTGTCGTTTTCGTGTTTTATGGCCGTTTTTATGAGCTATTGCCAACGGCTTTGGGGTTCCACGGGGATTTACATGACCTGTATGGCTCGATACATGTTTGAGAGTTATGACCAAAAAAATCATCATTTCCGTGTTTTCTGGCCATTTTCATGAGCAATTGCCCATAGTTTTGGGGTTCCAGGGAGATTTACATGTTTGAGAGGTATGACCAAAAATTCCTCGTTTTTGCGTTTTATCATCGTTTTGATGTGTTACTGCCCATAGTTTTAGGGTTCAAGCGCGATTTACGTTGACCGCAAGGCCCGATACATGTTTGAGGAAATGACTAAGAACTTGTCGTTTTCATGTTTTATGGCCATTTTTATGAACTATTGGCCAATGTTTTACGGTTCCCTAGGGATGTTAATGGCTCGTAAGACCCGATACATGTTTGATAGGTATGACCAAAATCTCTCCATTTATGTGTTTTCAGGCTGTCGTCATTAGCTATTGCCTAGAGTTTTGTGGTTCCAGAGCGATTTACATGTTTGAGAGATATGACCAAAAAGTCGTTGTTTTTGCGTTTTATGGTCGTTTTCATGAGTTATTGCCCACATTTTTTGGGTTCCATGGTGATTTACGTGTTTGAGAGGTATGACCAAAAAGCCATCTTTTTTTCATTTTATGGTCGTTTTCATGATTTATTGCCCACAGTATTGGGGTTTCAGGGCGATTTACAATGACCGTAAGGCGCGATACATGTTTGAGGGCATGACCAAGAACTCGTCCTTTTCGTGTTTTATGGCTGTTTTATGAGATATTCCCCATAGTTTTGGGGTTCCAGGGGGATTTGCATGGCACGTAAGACCCAATACATGTTTGAGAGTTATGACCAAAAAGTCGTCGATTTTGTGTTTTATGGTCGTTTTCATGAGTTATTGCCCACCGTTTTGGGGTTCTAGGGTGATTTACAATGACTATAATAACCGATACATCTTTGAGGGCATGAGCAAATACTCGTAGTTTTTCGTATTATTGACGTTTCCATGAGCTATTGCCCATAGTTTTCGTGTTCCAAGGGGATGCGCTTGGCCCGTAAGACCCAATACTGTTTCGGAATAATGATCAAAATTCATTGTTTTCGTGTTTTATGGCCGTTTTTCTGAGCTATAGCCAACTGTTTTGGGTTCCAAGGGGATTTGCATGGCCCATAAGACTCTATACATGTTTGAGAGTTATGAAAAAAAACTCGTCATTTCCGTGTTTTATGGTTGTTTTCATGAGTTATCACCCACAGTTTTGGGGTTCCACGATAATTTACAATGACCGTAAGGCCCGATACATGTTTGAGGGATGACCAAGAACTCATCATTTTCGTGTTTTATGGCCGTTTTTATGAGGTATTGCCCACAGTTTTGGGGTTCCTGGGGGATTTGCATGGCCCGTAAGACCCGATACATGTTTGAGAGTAATGACCAAAAACTCGTCATTTCCGTGTTTTCTGGCCATTTTCATGAGCTATTACCCATAGTTTTGCGGTTCCAGGGGGATTTACATGTTTGAGAGGTATGACCAAAAATTCGCCATTTTTTTTGTTTTACGGTCTTTTTCATGAGTTATTTCCTACTGTTTTGGGGTTCTAGGGCGATTTACAATGACCATAATAACCGATACATTTTTGAGGGCATGACCCAATACTCGTAGTTTTTTGTTTTATGATCGTTTTCATGAGCTATTGCACACAGTTTTGGTGTTCCAAGGGGATGCGCATGGCCCGTAAGACCCAATACATGTTTGGGAATAATGACCAATAATTCAACGTTTTCACGTCTTATATGGCCATTTTCATCAGCTATTGCCCACAATTTTGGGGGTCCGGGAAGATTTACATGTTGAGAGGTATGACCAAAAAGTTATAGTTTTTGCGTTTTATGGTCGTTTTCATGAGTTATTGCCCACATTTTTGGGGTTACAGGGCGATTTACAACGACCGTAAGGCCAGATACATGTTTGAGGGCCTGACCAAGAACTTGTCGTTTTCGTGTTTTTTGGCCGTTTTTATGAGCTATTGCCATGGGCTTTGGGGTTCCACGGGGATTTGCATGGTCTGTAAGACTCGATACATGTTTGAGTGTTATGACCAAAAAATCATCATTTCCGTGTTTTCTGGCCATTTTCATGAGCTATTGCCAATAGTTTTAGGGATCCAGGGATATTTACATGTTTGAGAGGTATGACGAAAAAGTCCTCGTTTTTTTCATTTTATCGTCGTTTTCATGTGTTATTGCCCACAGTTTTGGGGTTCCATGGCGATTTACGTGTTTGAGAGGTATGTCCAAAAAGTCGTCCTTTTTGCATTTTAAGGTCGTTTTCATGAGTTATTGCCCACAGTATTGGGATTCCAGTGCGATTTACAACGACCGTAAGGCGTGATACATGTTTGAGGGCATGACCAAGAACTCATCCTTTTCGTGTTTTATGGCTGTTTTTATGAGCTATTCCCCATAGTTTTGGGGTTCCAGGGGTATTTGCATGGACCATAAGATCCGATACATGTTTAAGAGTTATGACCAAAAATTCGTCGTTTTTGTGTTTTATGGTCGTTTTCATGAGTTATTGCCCACGGTTTTGGGGTTCTAGGGTGATTTATAATGACCATAATAACCGATACATCTTTGAGGGCACGAGAAAATACTCGTAGTTTTTTGTTTTATTGACGTTTTCATGAGCTATTGCCCACAGTTTTCGTGTTCCAAGGGGATGCGCATGGCCCGTAAGACCTGATACATTGGAAACGTATCTATAATTTTTTATGCTCCATGCTTGTTTAGTATCTACTTTGCTTTACTTGTGTACACTTTGAGGTGCTTTTTACATGTTTTCTGGTACTAACCTATTAACAAGTTGCAACAGTGCCAGATGCCTATTTTCTGCTGTTTTTGGTTTCAGAAAAGTTAGTAAAGAAATATTCTCGGAATTGGACGGGACGAAGGACAAAGTCAACAACTTTCCTTGGGGAACAAGAAGTCCAGAGGGGAGACGGAGAAGCGGGCCAAGGAGGCCAAACCCCCCTTAGGTGCCTTTTATGGTCGTTTTCATGAGTTATTGCCCACAGTTTTTGGGTTCCATGGTGATTTACGTGTTTGAGAGGTATGACCAAAAAGCCATCGTTTTTTTCATTTTATGGTCGTTTTCATGAGTTATTGCCCACAGTATTGGGGTTTCAGGGCGATTTACAATGACCGTAAGGCGCGATACATGTTTGAGGGCATGACCAAGAACTCGTCCTTTTCGTGTTTTATGGCTTTTTTTATGAGCTATTCCCCATAGTTTTGGGGTTTCAGGGGGATTTGCATGGCACGTAAGACCCGATACATGTTTGAGAGTTATGACCAAAAAGTCGTCGATTTTGTGTTTTATGGTCGTTTTCATGAGTTATTGCCCACGGTTTTGGGGTTCTAGGGTGATTTACAGTGACCATAATAACCGATACATCTTTGAGGGCATGAGCAAATAGTCGTAGTGTTTTGTATTATTGACGTTTTCATGAGCTATTGCCCACAGTTTTCGTGTTCCAAGGGGATGCGCATGGCCCGTAAGACCCAATACTGTTTAGGAATAATGATCAAAAATTCATTGTTTTCGTGTTTTATGGCCGTTTTTATGAGCTATAGCCAACTGTTTTGGGTTCCAAGGGGATTTGCATGGCCCATAAGACTCGATACATGTTTGAGAGTTATGACAAAAACTCGTCATTTCCGTGTTTTATGTTCGTTTTCATGAGTTATCGCCCACAGTTTTGGGGTTCCACGACAATTTACAATGACCGTAAGGCCCGATACATGTTTGAGGGATGACCAAGAACTCATCATTTTCGTGTTTTATGGCCGTTTTTATGAGGTATTGCCCACAGTTTTGGGGTTCCTGGGGAATTTGCATGGCCCGTAAGACCCGATACATGTTTGAGAGTTATGACCAAAAACTCGTCATTTCCGTGTTTTCTGGCCATTTTCGTGAGCTATTGCCCATAGTTTTGCGGTTCCAGGGGGATTTACATGTTGGAGAGGTATGACCAAAAAGTCGCCATTTTTGTGTTTTACGGTCGTTTTCATGAGTTATTTCCTACTGTTTTGGGGTTCTAGGGCGATTTACAATGACCATAATAACCGATAAATTTTTGAGGGCATGACCCAATACTCATAGTTTTTTGTTTTATGATCGTTTTCATGAGCTATTGCCCACAGTTTTGGTGTTCCAAGGGGATGCGCATGGCCCGTAAGACCCAATACATGTTTGGGAATAATGACCAATAATTCATCGTTTTCACGTCTTATATGGCCATTTTCATCAGCTATTGCCCACAATTTTGGGGGTCCAGGAAGATTTACATGTTGAGAGGTATGACCAAAAAGTTATAGTTTTTGCGTTCTATGGTCGTTTTCATGAGTTATTGCCCACAATTTTAGGGTTCCATGGCGATTTACTTGTTTGAGAAGTATGACCAAAATGTCATAGTTTTTGCATTTAATTGTCATTTTCATGAGTTATTGCACACATTTTTGGAGTTACAGGGCGATTTACAACGACCGTAAGCCCAGATACATGTTTGAGGGCATGACCAAGTGTTGGGGATATGCAATATGGGTATCCTCATAGCATGTCTCTTATCCGACTAACCCGGGTGGCCCATAGTCGGTAGCATGGCCTGTGGCCTGCTGGGCGGCCCAGTTTGGTGGATCCAGAAGGGAGGCCCATGCCGGATAAAGGAAGGCTAGAGCGGAGTCACCAGCGTACCCGGAGCGTTGGAGTACAAGATACACAAGACTAGTGATAGACGGTGTAGGACTCTGTAACCTGTCCGGCTAGGACTTTTCCCTGTAACCCTAGGACCTGGCGACTATATAAGTCGGGCCTGTGGGAGCCTTTAGGGCACAATCTGATACAACCTAGTATCGTTTT
The DNA here is from genome assembly GCA_916181665.1 of Avena sativa. Taxonomy (NCBI): domain Eukaryota; kingdom Viridiplantae; phylum Streptophyta; class Magnoliopsida; order Poales; family Poaceae; genus Avena; species Avena sativa. The sequence continues at coordinate 8,057,007 of OV702296.1, read as the reverse complement.
ACACACACCTCGCACAGCGAACCTATCTCTGTAACTCGGCGTATTGCCATTATAGTGATTTATAGCAGGAGTAGTATTCTGCCACCGTTGTGGGATCTGAACATGGGTAAGCTATGTTACCTCGTACCCGTCAACCGTCTGCCTTACCCCACGTCTCTAAACACGCACTGTGAGGACCCCTCCATGGCGTACTCGTCGGCAATACCACGACAGTTGGCGCCCACCGTGGGTCAAGAGGCGCTTCAGGCTCTTCAGCGGGCGAGGACCAAGATCTTCGTGGGAATCGGCGAAACCGTAGCCATCGGTCGCGTTTTATTCTCCGGCAACATTCCGATCGTCCCCCCGACGAGTTCTGGATCCCGGCGAAGACGAACCCTACGCGGTGTTCGATCGTTCCTATCGGAGACATCCACCTCTTCGTTGGCGAAACCGACTCGGGCACTAGTTCTCTTGGAGTCGGAGGAGCATCAAGACCCGCACGGACCGCCTACGGGCAGGATACGTTCGCGGAAGGATCGATGTCGGATCTCTCCTCGGAGTTTGCCGGCAAAGATCGGAAAAATTCAAGACCCACCCAAACCACCCCTGTGCAGGATATAAAGGTGGAAGATCACTGCAAATCCGCCGGCTTTATCCGTGCGTCTGGACAGCAGAGATCCAAGTTCGTCGGCGTGGTTACCATCTTCGATCTGGCACGCTGAATTTAGAGAGAGGGCGAAAACCCCCACGATTACCTGGCTAGGAGGCTCCGTATACGAGCCGATCTGGCCCACTACCCCAATGTTGATGCTATCTATCACTTTGTGGAAGGACTGGACCATGGCACGCTCTTCCGACATTCTCTAAGACGGCAGCAGGCGTCAGGACGCCTTACCTTCGAAGGCATGGTGAACACCGTCAACAACTACGCGGAGGCTGAAGTGGCGGCTCAGACAGCGCTTGCGCTCATTGACGGAGCCCCTCCAATTTAGCCACCACCACCACTACCTCCATCCTCCAGCGTCGTAGCAGCACCACCACCTCCATTCATCGTCGAGGCCGTTGCACCTCCACCGCCCGCCATCGAGGAAGTCCTGGCACCCTCCGACTCTGTCATTGACGCGCTTTATGCTGATTTCAGCGCAGATTCAGAGGAAATAGACTTCAGTCCAGAAGAGCTAGGCTCCGCTATGCAGGAGATGGAGGAGGAGTACTCGCGCGATGAACAAGCTAATAACACCGTCATGTCTCCAGGGGTGTTCGTCACCATTGGGACAGCGATGGATGAAGACCATCCTGGGCAAGCTCTGCCTACGGCGCTGGATAAGGGGAAGTGGCCACTTATTGCTGCTGACGATGATCGCGCAAAAGTCATGCCTCCTCCGCCTAACCCAGTGCAGCAGCCGCAGGAACTCGGCATCGGTCCGAGCAATAACAACACCGCACACTTGCTGCCTCCGGCATCCACGTCGGCAACACCCCATGTTACTCCAGCTGATAGAGTGATGTACGGCAATCTCCTCGTTGAGCCACTAACTGTTGATCATATCCGGAACGTGACTCAGCTTGACGAGAAGCCCCAGCAGCTGCTGGAGGAGGCGCAAGCCATCACGGAGCAAGGCGCTAAACTAGATCGAGATCTGGTCAACGCGCAGAAATCCATAGAGAAAGCTAGAGCAATGGAGGCCGAGTACAAGACTCTGCAGCAGCAGCAGAAGGCTAAGAAGGCTCCGGCTCGCGTCATCAACGATCCTGGTGTACGGCGCAACCTAGGATGGGCTCCCTCGAAGCCGGCACAGGCCAAGCCATACATTGACAGTGAAGGCAAACAGGTGATGCCCACCCCACTCCTTAACCTCGCCGTCGCCAAGACCCTTCTGGAGCAGGATAGATCGCCTGAGGTAGTAGAACAGGTCTATGACCTAGTGGCCAAGGAGGTAAAGCAGAAGGAAAAGGCCACCTCTCAGAGGCTTGAGTCTGACCCAGCGCTCTGCCGATCTAGCCAGTACAAACCGCCAAGGGATAGATCTCCTCAGGATGTCTGGTCACAGACGGGTTCATCAGAACGAAGACGGAGGGATGCGCGCAACAGGAAGGATGCTATCCCCATATCCTTCGACCACGGAGAAATAGCCCGACCTCGCCGCCCATCGCCACCACCCCGATCCCCCCGACGTCACGAAGACCAGAAGGCTCACCATCGTACGGATATGCCCCAACCAAAGCAGTGCGGCATCGTCATCCGTGACAACGCGGCACAGACCCGTCATGATGAGGAGCGCCACCAAGGACACAAGAGAAGGTCACACCACGACCCTACGCGTCCGAAAAGCAACCGCAACAGGCGCGAGGCGTCGCAGGAGAGTAACAGCAAGAAGGCTAACCCACCGCCACCTCCGCCTCCGTCGCTGCCAAGCAGTCACCATGCCGAAAGAGGCCCGCGTCGTTCACGCAGCCCATCCCCTGTTGACAACAAGAAGAAGAACCCGCAGCCGTACGATGCACGTTCACGGATCGATAAGATCCATGAGGCACGGGAAGGACCATACCTGGGACCGCGTTGCTTTGGACCTGCAATACGGTCCGCAACTTACCCCAAAGGTTTCCGGATTGACAAGACCATCAAGCCCTATGACGGCACCGCCAAGCCTGCCACATGGTTGCAGGACTACGGCAACGCGGTGGAGATTGCCGGAGGCAACCCCAACGTCGCCGTCAAGTACCTCCCGTTAATGTTGGCGGGCACGGCCCATCAATGGATCGACGACTTGCCGGAGAGATCTATCTACAACTGGATGAACATGCAAGAAGCATTCACTAAGAACTTTGAGGGTACATACAAGCGTCCCTGCACTATGGGCGATCTACAGCGGTGCGTGCAAGAGAAAGACGAGACATCTCGCGCCTACCTCTCCCGCTGGCCGGATATGAAGAATTCCTGCGCAGGATTGCACGCCCAGACCGCCATGGCCGCCTTCATCGATGGGTTGGAAAGGGGCACGTTGCTCCGACATAAGCTGAAGCGCTTGCAGGAAAATCATCAGCTTGACTTGAATCAGATGATTCAGTTAGCCAGTGAGTTCGCAGCTGCCAACGACGATGCTCGTGGCTCTTTGCCGGCAACGGCAGTTCCAACTCAAGCTCGGAGGAACAGCAGTACAAAGCAGAAAACCGCTCCAGAAGAAAAGAAATCTACCGACATGGTCGCCATGACTTTTACAGGACGAGGAGAAGGCGGACAACGTGGCCGAGGAAGGGGAGCAGGCCGCAGGCATCAGCGAGGAAGTGAAACCAACTCGGCACCGCTCCGTGTACCCCAAACGTACGAGGAGTACCGCGATATGCCCTGCCTCGTACACCTCGATGTCAACGGCAAGGCCACCCATACCTTTGGAGATGAGAAGTGATGCACCATTGGCAAAGAGATAGCTAGGTTACTTAAGGCTGGTTTTATCCGAGAAGTCCTTCACACCCGATGGGTGGCCAATCCTGTACTTGTCCCCAAAAAGGGAACTACTAAATTAAGAATGTGCGTTGATTACACCGGCTTGAACAAAGCATGTCCCAAAGATCTGTTTGCTTTGCCTCGCATTGACCAAGTCATTGACTCGACGGCTGGCTCGGAACTTTGTTGTTTTCTCGATGCATACTCAGGATACCACCAGATCAAGATGAGGAAGTCGGACCAATTGGCCACTTCATTCACTACCCCATACGGCACGTTCTGCTATGTCACGATGCCCTTTGGATTGAAAAACGCAGGTGCTACCTACCAGCGGACAATGCAACGTTGCCTTCATGACCAAATTGGTCGGAACGTTCACGCCTATGTGGACGATATCACGGTGATGTCCCAAAAGTCAAGTGAATTAATCTCCGACTTAAAAGAAACCTTTGATAATCTCCGGAAATACAACATGATGCTCAACACTAAGAAGTGCGACTTCGGGGTTCCAGTTGGCAAACTGTTGGGCTTCATCATTTCCCAACGCAGAATCGAGGTCAACCCGGAGAAAATCAAGGCCATCTTAAACATAAACCGTCCGACATGCCTAAAGGACATCCAACAACTAACAGGTTGTGTTGCAGCAGTTAGTCGGTTCGTCAGCCGACTTGGAGAGAAGGCTTTGCCGCTGTACAAGATGCTGAAGAAGGCGGACAAATTCACATGGACGGACGAAGCAGATGCAGCATTGAAGCATCTCAAGGAGATTCTTTCCTCAGCGCCCATCCTTGCAGCACCCGAGCCTGGAGAGCCCCTGTTAATTTACATGGCGGCAACCAACCGGGTTATCAGCATCGTCGTCGTGGTAGAGCGGAAGGAACCAGGCTACGAGCACGGAGTTCAATGACCAGTTTACTATGTAAGCGAGGTCTTGACGGAGTCCAAGCAGCATTACCCACACTACCAAAAAATAGCTTATGGAGTATTCCTTGCATCTCGGAAGCTGAGGCATTACTTTCAGGAGCACCCAATCACAGTAGTGAGCAAGACTCCACTGTCCGATATTATCAACAATAGCGATGCTACAGGAAGGGTCGCAAAGTGGGGCATTGAACTTGTCGCCTTCGAGATCACCTACAAGAGACGCGACGTTATCAAGTCACAAGCCTTGGCGGATTTTATTGCAGATTGGACGGAGATGCCGGATGCTACTCCACTGCCAGAAGAGTATTGGGTGATGCACTTTGACGGATCAAAGTAGCTCAATGGCTCGGGGGCTGGTGTACTACTACAGTCACCAAAAGGAGACAAACTGCACTACGTTCTGCAGATCCTCTTCGAGGCTACAAACAACATGGCGGAGTACGAAGCACTCATTCACGGACTACGTGTAGCCAAGGATATTGGCATCAAGCGCATAGTTTGCTGTGGAGATTCCGACTTGGTTGCCCAGCAGGTGGCTGGTACCTGGAATGCGCGGAACCCTAAGATGGCGGCATATCGCGACGAAGTGGACGAGATAGCCAAAAGCTTCTTGGGCTACGAAATAAAGTATGTGCCTAGGGAGCAAAATGAGGCGGTTGATCTACTGTCTAAACTTTGATCAGGGCGCAAGCGAATTCCGCCAGGAGTTTTCCTAGAGCATCTACGCACACCATCCGTGAAGGGCGCCGACATCGACAACCCGGATAGAGCTGACTATTTCGTCAACATGGTGACAAAGATCCCTCCGGCTTGGATAAAAACATTCATGGAATATCTCGAACACGGAACTTTGCCCGACGACGAGGTCGAAAGACGGCAAATAGTACGACGAGCAAAGGGTTATACCATAATCAATGGGCAACTCTAAGAGAGGAGCACTACTGGTGTATACCTAAAGTGTGTTTCCCAGCTAGAAGGTATGGAAATCCTACGCGAAATCCATCTCGGAGATTGCGGGCATCACGCCGCTCCTCGATCATTGGTCGCGAAAGCCTTCCGGCAAGGATTCTACTGGCTGACCGCGAAGGCGGACGCCGACAAGCTGGTTGAGACATGCACAGGATGCCAGTATTATGCCCGACAACCACATGTTCCTGCTAAAGAATTGCGAACAATACCAATAACTTGGCCGTTTGCAGTCTGGGGGCTAGACATGGTGGGGCCGTTACAAACGGCACCATGTGGATTTACGCATCTGCTTGTAGTAGTTGACAAATTCACCAAATGGATAGAAGCTAAACCCATTAGAAAGCTTGATGGGGCAACTGCCCTCACGTTTGTCCGGGATCTAGTGGTGAGATTTGGTCTCCCACATAGCATCATCACCGACAACAGAAGCAACTTGTCGCTTGGAGAAGTGGAGGCCTATTGCTGGGACAAAGGCATCCGACTTGACCTTGCATCTGTGGCACACCCACAATCCAATGGTCAAGTTGAGCACGCCAATGGATTCATTCTGCAGGGAATCAAGCCACGTCTTGAGGCACCGCTACATAGAGCAGCTGGAGCCTGGGCGGAAGAATTGCCATCTGTGCTGTGGAGTTTACGAACTACACCCAACAGATCCACCGGCTACACCCCTTATTTCATGGTATATGGAGCAGAAGCCATCCTACCCTCCGACATCCTCCACGATGCACCAAGAGTTGCCGCCTACAACGAAGATGACGCTGAAGAATCCAGACGCCTAGATGTGGACCTTCTCGAGTAGGAGCGCGTTTTGGCATGCCAAAGATCCGCCATCTACCAGCAGAAGCTACGCAACTACCATAATCGCCGCATTCAGCATCGCTCATTTAAAGAGGGGGATTTAGTGCTCCGACTTAAGCATAATAAGTCACACAAACTATCCCCGCCATGGGAAGGACCGTTCATCATAAGCAAGGCGCTGCTCAATGGGTCTTACACTACTAGGAAACAGGCTGTTAGTGGCGCACCCGAAATGCCCATCCGTGGCGCACTAGCAGTGCGCCACGGGCCTTGCGCTACGGCTATCTCTCAGCCGTGGCGCACTGCCTAGTTGGGGCAGGTGCGCCACGCGTATGAAACGATAACCGTGGCGCACTAGGTGTTGTGCGCCACGGATATAAATTTCAAAATTCAAAAAAAAAAATCAGCAGATCTGGATCTCGTCGTCAGTGCCGTCGCGCGTCGGTGCAGGTCGCCGTCGTCGCCTCCTCGTCGTCACCTTGTTGTCGTCGTCGGAACTGCAAGGAGGAGGACAATAGGAGGAAGAGGAGGAGAAGAAGAAGAGGAGGCAAAGGAGGAAGAGGAGGAGAAGAAGAGGAGGAGAAGAAGAAGAGGAGGCAAAGGAGGAAGAGGAGGAGAAGAAGAGGAGGAGAAGAAGAGGAGGAAGAGGAGGAGAAGAAGAAGAGGAGGCAGAGGAGGAAGAGGAGGAGAAGAAGAGGAGGCAGAGGAGGAAGATGAGGAGAAGAAGAGGAGGAGGAGAAGAAGAGAGGGAGGTAGGAAGAGATGGAGGAAGAGAGGGAGGAAGGGAGGTCGACGTCGCCCGTTGTCACTGCGAGGAGGAGGAGAAGGAGGTCGACGTCGTGCCGTCACTGCAAGGAGAGGAGAAGGAGAAGGGAGAAGGAAGAAGGGAGAAGGGAGAAGGAAGAAGGGAGAAGGAAGAAGGAAGAACTAAGAAGGAAGAAGGAGAAGGGAAAGGGAGAGGAAGAGGGAAAAGGGGAAGGGAAAAGGGGAAAGGAAAAGGGAGGAGGGCGGGGTGGGGATTCAAATTTGAATCCCGTCCAAGCTTATCCGTGGCGCACTAGGTGTAGGTGCGCTACGGATAAGTCGCCCTGTTTTTTTTTCTGCAGGAAAAAACGGTTTTTTGACCGTAACTTTTTACTCTTTTCGAATTTTGAAAATCTAAAAAATCGCTAAACGACCTATGTCGTTGCGAGCAGATGCGAAATCTCGTTCTCGTCATTTTGGTATATTATACGATTTTTTTCGATATCATATGCAAAAGTTAAAGCCTTTTTACCGTGTCATGAATTTTTTTTGCAAATAAAGTCGAAACTCATTTTTGTTAATTTTACTAGAAGCTATACCACATTACCTACCTAAATATGAAAGGATTTAATTTTTTGAAGTGTTTATCATTTTCATTTATTTTTTGCAAACCCTAAAAAGGCGATCCACGGGGGGGGTGGTGGAGTTGGTGCATGCCACTTAGGCGTAGGTCACTAGGGCAGAGTGCCCTACGGCTAAGTTTATACATCTGTGGCGCACTATGCCATGTGCGCCACAAATGTTTGTGGCCGTTTCACAGCAGAGGGGGCGTGCGCTTAGGCATAGCGCACCCCCCCATGTGTGCCACAGATGACACTAACAACCGTGGCGCACATGACTATAGTGCGCTATAGATGTTTGGCGAGCGTCCAACAGGGCCCTGGACCACACACATCTGTGGCGCACTATAGTCATGTGCGCCACGGTTGTTCTAGTTACTAGTAGGGCACTGCCCACATGTGAGCCACGCCTGTTTTAGCCGTGGGGCACTTCAACCATGTGAGCCACGGATGTGCTGATTACCTATAGCTGTTTTCCTAGTAGTGTTACTACCTTGTCGACAATCGTGAACTCAAGGACAGACCCAACAAGGATCATAAGCATAAGCGACGTGACCCGGATGATGACTACCCGGAGCTTGATCGGCCATGAAACATAGCACAGCTACGTCCTTTCTACACTTAGCATTTTTTATCTAATCGTGTACCTCTTATATGATCAATGAAATAAAGCTCTTTGGTTCACTCATATTGCTGAGTCTTTTACCTCCTTTAGTATTCATTTTTGGATCATATAAAACTTTTATGCACAAGTCTTGCGATTGCACTTGTGAAAATTCCGCCTACGGACGTTATCTTAAGTTTTCTGGTCTACACGTTCTTTGTTGTTTTTATGTGGATTTTGGAGTAGTGACTTTTGGCACTTATTGTCGGTGATTTTGTGCTCAGGTTATTGACGGTGCCATTGGGCATCATCACCTAAGTGCATGGTTCCGACAACGAGTCTTCCGACTCACGAAAAGTCAAGCATAAAAACCAAAGTAATGGATAAGCCAGCACTTGCTTAAAAATATATACATACTGGGAATTAATTCTTAAGTAGCACGATATGACAACCACTGTTTTCCGCCTTAAGATTACATCACCAAATTTTTTCAATGCACACGTCAAGGGTAAAACAAGAATTACAAAGTGTTTTTCACTCTTTGGGTGCAGGGGACTTGGAGGCCGCATCATCACCAGCCGGAGAATCACCCTCAGCGTCGGCGCTGTGGTGAGACTCGGAGGAATCCGGGTTGGCGTTGTCAAGAAAGTTCCTGGGCACGAAGACGTCAACATCCACCAACTCGGCAACCCTGGTGTCATAACCCGCGAGTGATGACAGGATGGCTTCGTGATCGATCTCCTTGCCGTCATCAAGAAGTCGCAGAAAGAAGGACTTGCAACAAGTCAATCAAGTTCTGCAAGGTGCAGTGGTCGCACCATTCTGTTGATGAAGCCACTTGGGAGCGTGAAGATGAACTCCGTGCCAACTATCCTACCCTCTTTGAGTCTTCTTCTTCTTCCTAGAATCTCGGGGCGAGATTCCTGTTTAGTGGGGGAGAGTTGTAGCATCCCATTTGTCTAACAACTGTAATGCTACTTGGTTTAGTAATAAAATGGCTACTTCCTACATATAATTGTTGCATCATCATCATATCATGCTCATGTCATCATGCCACCTTGCATTTGAGCATCATATAAAACCTTTGTGTTTTGGTTCTTCTCTCATAGGCATGGTAAATGGTATTTGCCTCTTGATATTGTATTTGGTTCTTGATATATTGTTAAATGCCCAAGTTGAGTTGGGGGCATATCTTTTATTCAACTCCACCACCTTTCTTTCACCACCTTACAATTCCACCATCCCATTATCCATGAGCTTGTAATTATTTTTCTTTTGTTGTTTAATCTAGCTCATGAGAGATAGGGTGGGTCCAATTCTACAAATTCTTTTGCTTGGGCCTTACTCCACATTTTGGAATGCATAAGAACAATGCCATGTAAATAATCTTGTTTTCACAAAATAAGCATGGTATTAATTATTTATGCATGGCCCATGCAAGTACCTCCTTTTGCTTGTCATTTGGATTTTATTTGATTTTTGCTTGGATCATCTATCTCTCCCTATCACTCCTTTTTGGGCTTGGTCTTAGTTGATCTTGCTTAAAACCATATCCCCACCTCTCCCTCTTCTTGGTCTAGCTTTGGTATGATCTTGTCTTGCTTGATCTAGTCAAAAGGAACCACTCTATCTATCTCTCTCTCTCTTACCCTCTAGCTAAGATCCTCCCTATCACCTACCCATCTAACCATACCCCCCATCTAACCCTAACCCTCACATCCCTCTCTCACAAACTCTAACCCGAGGCTACCCTCTCTCTCTCTCGGCCTCCCTCCTCTCTCTAGCCCTCTCCCTGCCACAAGGCCCCACCAGCCCCACCTGGTCACCCTGGACCCATCTACCCCTCTCTCACTCCACCCCAACCCTAGCTACCATCCAAACCCGAGCCACCCTTCTCCCTTTTGCTTAAAGTGGCCACCACCTCCCATGTGCCTCTCCCCTCTCCCCCAACACCCCAACCACCCCAGGCACCCCAGATCCCATGTGGAAGTGCCCAGACCTCTCTTCACCCTCCCTTCTTCCTCCCCTACCCACCATGATCACCACCATGTCCCCAAACCCTAACCTCGGCCTCCTCTCCCTCTAGTCGTTCCCGAGCACGCCAGGCTGTACAAGGAGCATCAGGAGCGTCCCCTGCTTCCTCCTCGACGACTAGGACCGCTGGAAACCGCCGGACCTCGCCGGAGCAGCCTGACGCCGCCGTGCACCGCCCAGATTAGGAGCTCCAGAGCCCCAGCCACGCGCCGGATCGTGACCTCCCCGAGCACCTCCGACCACACCAACACCCTCCTGGTGAGCCCCTCTACCCCCCAGACAAGGTCCCCACCCCCCTCTTGCTTCGTAGCGTCGGCGCCGTCCGTCAAACACCCCGCGTGCGCCGCCGCGCGCCGCGCTCTGGCGACAGCAGCAGCGACTGCAGCTTTTGCCTCTGTTCCTCGACGAAGCCCGCGCGCTGCAGCCCTCCTCCGAGCTAGCCACCTGAACAAGATTTGTAGCCGGTAGCGCCCTCTTCATCTTTGGTTTTTGCGGCTTGGCCAGAATCGCCGTGGTTCGCTCGCCATCGTCGTCCGAAGCTCCGGCCAGATCCGCCGCCGCAGCACCGCGTCCGACAGCAGACAGCAGCAGCCGCTGCTTGTTTTGCGCTTAGCCCCCTGCAGAATTTCCCGCCTAAACCCGCCATCCCCGGATCCCCACCTGTCAGTCATGGTCACGTTTTGCAGTAAGGCCCCCGCAGATCTGAACCTCGCATGCCGTAGCCCCCTGGATTGCCCACGTGTCGCCCACCGGCTGGCCGCGCGCGTGTGTGGCCCTGTTCTTCCCTGGGCCCGCTTGTCATCCACGCGGGCTAGGCAGAGCCCCGGTGTGAAAAGCTCTGTGCGCGCGTGTCGACCCAGTCAGCGTCGACCCCACCTGTCACTGGCTGGGGGTAGGACCTGCTGAGTACCAAAAGTCCAGGAGCCTTTCTGTTTCAAATTTCAAATCTTCTCAAATTAATTCAATTCAATTCAAAATTCAAATCTCTTTAAACCTAAATGAATTCATAACTTTCAAATGGTTTGGAATTTGAATTCAAACTTAATATGAAAAATGTTTTATTTTTGAATGTGAATTCAAATCTTTAATCAAATATTTTCAGAATTAATTCAAATAGTCAACCTTTGACTTTGACCCTATTTAATAATTTTGACTTTTAAATAAATTTAAATTCATAATTCCAAATAATACAAATAATATATGTTTTCAAATCAGAAAAATGTGAGGATTTAAAATATGTCATCCAAAACATAATTTGAACACTTTAAAATTCAAGTTGACCAAAATTACAATAAAATGCCCTTCCCCCTTAATTAATTAATAACTTTTGAATGATAACTCCAAATTTAGCAAATGATATGTCTAAAATGATCAGCTCGACGAGACCTTTCTGTTTATGCATTCCATGTTCTGTTTTGCAGCATGCATCATATAAATATAATGTAAAGAACAACTAATATGAGGATAAAATGTGGCCAAAACTCAATAAAATGTTTATTTCTTGTATTCCACACCTCACCCATGTCATGCTACATTATTGCCATGCAACTTGTGCATCATTCATCATGGCATGATTGTTTGCTTGACGCATTTTATTCCTATGCTTGTGCACTTTATTTATGTTGGCCCTTGTTTGTTTGGTTCGTCTTCGAATAGACGCTGAGCAGGGGATATATCAAGAGAACCAGGAGCACTACCCAGATCCTTCTCTCGCTTCAACTGAGCTGCCAGGCAAGCACTACCACATGCTTGCATACATATAGTACCTATTGCCTCCATATTATTCTTGCATCATTGAGTCGCGATTGCATTAAACTGAATCCCAAGTATTGCATAGCCTTTACTTTTAAACCCCACCAAGCTTGTTCCCCATCCCATGAGCCATTACTACAGGAGTTGTTTGAGCCATGCGAGTCGTAGAACAGCATGTGTAGGGTATGTGAGTGTCTGATGAATAACGAGGTATCTAAACAACTTAACCTGAGTAGTAAATGGATAACTAATGAAAGTGGCACCGGTGAGCAATATCTGCTATTTGGTTTTTCCTGCTCACTTGTGTCCCGTAGGACCCCGAGTACTTGATTCCTGTTCCTTGAATATTCGCGCTATCCACATCCGGGAGGCTTATGGGACCCCCCTGAGCCAGAGCTTGATTCTATCTTATTTCTTGGGGCCACAAACTAGTTTGAGGTTTTATTTACTATCCTGTACTTATGCCATGCTTTACTGCTTTATTTACGATTGTGCGAGGAGCACCTGTACTGTTTAGGATCGGGACACGATTTCGCGGTATCGACAAGCCCGAGTTTTCGGGTTCCCAGTCGTTTACAGCCGTCCACCCAAACCTTGAGTCCGTCTCGGGGTCAGCTAACTTCGTTGCGGGTGTAATCAATGGGGTGGCCCCCTGAAATATTTCTGAATCTTGTGATTGCTTTGTCGTGAAGGCCTCGTTGGGTTTTGATTTGGTTTTTCCGAGGTTGATCGAGTGTGTGTTGCTATTTGTGCACCCCTGCAGGGTAAAACTTTCTGAAAGCCGTGTCCGCGGTTATGGACGACTTGGAGCACAGTTTCTCGGACATAGACAAGCATAACTAAAGTACCGCTTTTAATTTGACTAAGTAACTGACTAGTAAATAGTGCAACACTCATGGAATGGTTAATAAAATTGCCAACGGATGGGGGGGTTGTTCGTCCGCTTCCTCGTTGGTAAGCGAGGAGGAGGATGGATCTGATGATATTACTGTTATAACTGCTATCATTAATTCACGGACATCCGTCTATCTTTGGTTAGGCGGATGGTCAGCGAGAATCTATAGAATTGTTAGGGATTATCTTTTGCTGCAATTGCGTCACCCCAGGTTGTGTCCCCTTTAGAGGCATAAAGACTTGCTGAGTACCCCTAGGGTATCACACGATAAATTGTTTGATTCAGATGAACAGGTACACTCACAAGATGGATACTGGGTGGAGGAGGCTGACGATATGGGCAACGATCGTTCGGTGTAGAGATTCCGGGAACGGGGATCCGTGAGATCTGTGGGCGGGATGTGCTTATTTATGGGGCATCTTATGCCGATTTGCTTCTTATCCGTACTCGGATCTTGTTTGCCGCTTCCGCCTGATACTCTGATGTTTGATGTATGAGGAGATATCCTAAACTATTATACCTATCTAGGACATTTGAATCTTGCCGTATGGCGTTGCTATATTTCCTTTCTTTTTAGATGGAATGGCTCTGATGTACTGTTGTATGGTGGCTTGCATACATACTCATTTGTGTATGTAGTTTATCCCTTCGCCTGCAGATTACGCCGCCCGTTCTTGTCCCGATGTTTGGAAATGGTTGGGACGGCCGAAAGGTCTACCTGTGAGTGGCATTTGGGCCCCACCGTACTATTTCAACCATTTCCGTTCATCCAGGCTTGAATCTAGGAGCGTAATTCACCGAGGTAGTTACAATTGGTATCAGAGCCATCCCGCTCTTCAGGGTCTCAGCCAAATGGTCGTTGTCAGTCTAGAAAATATGTTTGGTAGTTATGTATACTAGGGAAAAACAAAACGTGAGAGTAGGACTGCTTTCATTTTTCTTCTTACCCACCCACCCACCCTTTTCTGGTAAGGAAGTGTAACGTTTTCAATCCTCTCCTTAAAATTCAAACTAGGATTCACGTGTTCGGGGTTTCCGTAGTACCATAGGTTGTGTGTGTGTGTGTGTGTGTGTAATTCTTTGTCTATCTGTTGTATCCAAGTTGTTATCACAATCGGCCTTTTGGTTATCAACTGTTGGTACATTCCATACCGACAGGTTTTTGCAAACCGACGCGATCTATCGTATTCGTTGTATACCGTCGCGATCTGTCTTACTCTTTGTTATCCGATGTTATCTTGTTTGGGGTGTTCGTTTCCGTAGTTACTAATCTTTAGGTTCGTTGTGAGAAGAAGGGGTTAGGATATGTGTTCTGCTTGTTCATGTGCGGAGTAATGATTTGAGTGCGGGATGGAGTCGCGACCATACCACTACTCTTATCATTCGCTTTTGTATATTGAATTGGTAGAGTCACTAATCTTGATTCGTTAAGTGATTTTGCGCATCTATTGGTATTTTAATGCCAAAATTTGTGGAAAATTTTTCTTTGATATATCTGTGTACCACACTCCTTTTCAGTCATGTGCGATATGCTTAATATCTTTTAGGTGCTTTGAACTTTGTTGATATTTTAATATCATCTTAGTAAATTGTATCCTTTAATCTTGGTTAATTTCATCTTGGTACTATTTTGGATTATTATTATTCTCCATTATAGTACTGACTTGTGTTTTATATCAATCACAGGATGGCTCCACCACGCCGTTCTGATGAGGACATACCACCTGAACTGGATTCCGTGTTGTCAAACATCGCCAATGCCTTGGCAGCAATGCAGCAGAACCAGCAGCGTTTTGAGGAAAGTTTCAGGAGGAATGAGTTTGCTCTGCTACCTCCACCTCCCAAGCGAGGAGACATCAAAAGCTTCCTGAAGTTCAACCCACGCCAATTTGATGTTTCTGATCAACCACTTGATGCTGATGATTGGTTGCGTGAGATGTCAAGGCTACTGGAGACTGCTGATGTTCCTGAGCAAGAATGGGTGAAATGTGCTACTCACCTTCTGAAGGGAGATGCAGCTCTATGGTGGGAGAATTACCTGAAGGCAAACTGCATTGGTTTTCAGCCTACTTGGGAATGGTTCACTGGAGCATTCAAAGAGCAGTATCTGTCAGAAATTGTCATGGAAAGAATGAAGGAAGTGTTTCTCAACCTCAAGCAGGGAAATGACAATGTCAATACCTACATCAGGAACTTCATGAACCTTTCTCGTTATGGTGGCGATGAGATCTCTGATGATAAGAAGAAGCAAAAGAGGTTCAGGAAAGGGCTCAATGCATCGATTAAATATGCAATCACACATGCAAGGCCGGCGTCTTTTCTGGAACTTCAGCATACAGCTCTCCAGGAAGAAGCAAGTAGGCAAGTGTTTGAGGAGTCAAAGAAACACAACCGTGATACAGCAAGATCTTCAGCTATGTCAGCTCCCTCTAAGCGTCGTGTCTGGGTTCCTAACACCCCACCGTCGCTCCCGGCTCCACCAAGACCTTCAAGCTTCGCGGCAAGGCCACCAAACTTCCTCACTGCTGCTCCCAGGGGCTACAACCACCACTACCCTGGAGCGCCTGGCGGAGTCCCTGGCTACGTTGCTCCACGTCCACCTGGTGCTTGTTTCACGTGTGGAGACTCTATGCATCAAAACTGGAACTGTCCGATGAAAAACAAAGCTCTTCCTCCACCCCCTCCAAGATCTGCGACAAGCTCTCCTTTGGTTCGTGCACCACCACCTCGGGATCTCAACATCAACACCAAGCCCGGGTCTACTGTTGCTCGTGCCAACTGTGTCAACGCCGCTCAAGCTGAGCATGCACCTGGAGTTGTGATGGGTATGCTTCCCGTTAACTCAGTCCCTGCACGAGTTTTGTTTGATTCTGGTGCATCGCATTCATTTGTTTCTCACAATTTTGCAAATGAAAATGAGTTAGCTATGGTTCCTCTCCTCAAGCGGTTAATGGTCCTTTCTCCTGGAGCAAACATGAGGGCTGTTCATATCAGCCATGGCAATCAAATTGAGATTGGTGGCTCTTCATTCTCGGCGTCCTTAATTGTTCTGGGCAATTCTGACATTGATGTCATCTTGGGCATGGATTGGTTGACAGCAAATGCAGCTGTGATTGATTGTGCTGAACGCTCGGTTTCTCTGAAGATTCCTGAAGGCCATATAGTCTATTCTCCAAGTATGACTCCTGATATCCAGCTTTTCTCTTTGGCGGCTCTGAATGATGATGCTATGGAAGCTATTCAGAGTGTTCTGGTGGTCTGTGAGTTCCCAGATGTCTTTCCTGAAGAGTTGCCGGGTATGCCTCCGGATCGTGAGGTTGAGTTTGTAATTGAGCTTGAACCTGGAACGGCTCCTATCTCCAAGCGGCCTTATAAAATGGGTCCTGCTGAGTTGGCTGAACTCAAACGTCAGCTTGATGAACAAGAGAAGTTGGGTTTCATTCAACACAGTACTTCTTCTTGGGGTAGCCCAACAATCTTTGTGAAAAAGCGAGACAGGACTGATAGACTTTGTGTTGACTATCGGGCTCTCAATGCTAAAACCATCAAGAACAAATATCCCCTTCCACAGATTAATGATCTCTTCGATCAGCTAGCTGGAGCTGTGGTGTTCTCTAAGCTTGACTTGAGAAGTGGTTATCACCAAATCAAAATTCGCAAGGAAGATGTTCCTAAAACAGCTTTCACCACCCGCTATGGCCTGTACGAGTACACGGTCATGTCTTTCGGCCTCACCAACGCACCTGCTACCTTCTCGAGGCTCATGAACTCGGTTTTCATGGAGTATCTTGATAAGTTCGTTGTGGTCTATCTGGATGACATCTTAGTCTATTCCAAGTCAAAGGAAGAACATGAAGAGCACCTTCGGTGTGTCCTAAACAAGCTTCGTGAGAACCGCTTGTATGCAAAGTTCTCCAAGTGTGAGTTTTGGCTGCCTCAAGTAACCTATCTTGGTCATGTCATCTCTGCCAAGGGCATTGCAGTCAACCCGGAAACTGTGAAGACAATTGTTGAATGGCTTCCTCCTGTAAATGTCAAAGAAGTGCGGAGTTTCCTTGGTTTGGCTAGTTATTGCCGTCGCTTCGTTCAGAACTTCTCGAAGATAGTGAAGCCTCTTACCGATCTCCTCAAGAAAGGCAAGAAATACCTTTGGACTCCTGCATGTCAAGCAAGCTTTGAGACACTCAAAGAGAAACTCACTTCCACACCAGTCTTGGTTCCTCCGGATACATCTAAGCCTTTCCAGATATTCTGTGACGCCTCTTTGCAAGGATTGGGTGCGGTCCTTATGCAAGAAAAACAAGTGGTTGCTTATGCCTCTCGACAGTTGAAGACGCATGAGATCAACTATCCTACACATGACCTCGAGCTCGCAGCAGTTGTCTTTGCTTTGAAGCTATGGAGGCACTACTTGCTTGGCAACTGTTGTGAAATCTTTTCTGATCACAAGAGTCTGAAGTATATCTTCACTCAGCCTGATCTCAACCTTCGGCAGAGGAGATGGATTGAAGCAATCAATGATTTTGATTTGACCATCAACTACACTCCGGGCAAAGCTAATGTCATGGCCGATGCTCTCAGCCGCAAAGCTTATGTCAATAACCTCATGATGGAAGAACAATAGCCTCTCTTGTGCGAGGAATTCCGTCAGCTCAACCTTGAAATTGTGGAACAAGGGTATCTCCTGAACCTTCTGGCTACTCCTCTCTTGGAAGAGAAGATCCGCTCTCATCAGCTTGGTGATCCGCACACCAGAAAGATCATCTCCAAACTTCAGCTTCCGAAGTATGAGTCCTTCCACGTCGATGATCAAGGCACGCTTTTCTTTGAACACCGGATGTTTTTTCCGAACTACCCGGGTTTGAGAGAGCAAGTTCTCAAGGAGGCGCATGATTTCGTTCTTTCTATCCACCCTGGCAGCACAAAGATGTACATGGACTTGAAAACAGAATATTGGTGGCCGGGTCTGAAATGATATTGTGCCAAGTATGTCTCGGAGTGTGATGTCTGCCGCAGAGTGAAAGCTGTCCATCAGAAACCTTTCGGTCTTCTACAGCCATTGAAACCCCCGGAATGGAAATGGGAGAAAGTAGAGATGGACTTCATCACTGGTTTTCCAAGGTCGCAGAAGGGCAACAATGCAATCTTTGTTGTCATTGACAGGCTCTCTAAAGTGGCTCACTTCTTCCCCGTCAAGGAAACAATTTATGGAATTCAGTTGGCTGAGCTCTATATCAACAGAATTGTCTCTCTGTATGGGGTTCCGCTTGAGATCAGTTCAGACCATGGGAGCATTTTCACTTCCAAGTTCTGGGAAAGTTTCCAAAATGCTTTGGGAACAAAATTGAACTTCAGCACAGCTTACCACCCTCAGTCGCAAGGACAAGTTGAAAGGATCAATCAGATTCTGGAGGATATGCTTCGTGCTTGCGTCATCTCTTTTGGCATGAAGTGGGAAGAATGTCTTCCTTATGCTGAATTCTCTTACAACAACAGCTTCCAGAAAAGTCTGAAGATGGCACCATTTGAGGCTCTCTATGGTCGCAAGTGCAGAACTCCGATTGGTTGGTCGGGTGCAGGAGAAAGAATATGGTTTGGCCCTGACATTGTAACTCAAGCGGAGGAGAAGGTGCACATCATTCTTGAAAATCTGAAGATTGCTCAAAGTCGCCAGAAGAGCAATTATGACAGGAAGCACACGGACATGGTGTATGCCCCTGGTGATCTCGTTTACCTTCGTGTCACTCCCATAAAAGGCACACACCGTTTTGGTATCAAAGGAAAGCTGGCTCCTAGATACATCGGTCCTTTCAAAATTAGTGGTAGAAGAGGATAAGTTGCTTATGCTCTTGAGCTCCCGGAAAAACTCAAGGTTCATGATGTTTTCCACATCTCTCAACTCAAGAAGTGCTTCAAGGATCCCGGCAGGACCGTGGATCATGAGCTAATCGATCTCCAAGAAGACCTGTCTTATCAAGAACACCCCACCAAAATCCTAGAAGTCGCAGAAAGAAGGACTTGCAACAAGTCAATCAAGTTCTGCAAGGTGCAGTGGTCGCACCATTCTGTTGATGAAGCCACTTGGGAGCGTGAAGATGAACTCCGTGCCAACTATCCTACCCTCTTTGAGTCTTCTTCTTCTTCCTAGAATCTCGGGGCGAGATTCCTGTTTAGTGGGGGAGAGTTGTAGCATCCCATTTGTCTAACAACTGTAATGCTACTTGTTTTAGTAATAAAATGGCTACTTCCTACATATAATTGTTGCATCATCATCATATCATGCTCATGTCATCATGCCACCTTGCATTTGAGCATCATATAAAACCTTTGTGTTTTGGTTCTTCTCTCATAGGCATGGTAAATGGTATTTGCCTCTTGATATTGTATTTGGTTCTTGATATATTGTTAAATGCCCAAGTTGAGTTGGGGGCATATCTTTTATTCAACTCCACCACCTTTCTTTCACCACCTTACAATTCCACCATCCCATTATCCATGAGCTTGTAATTATTTTTCTTTTGTTGTTTAATCTAGCTCATGAGAGATAGGGTGGGTCCAATTCTACAAATTCTTTTGCTTGGGCCTTACTCCACATTTTGGAATGCATAAGAACAATGCCATGTAAATAATCTTGTTTTCACAAAATAAGCATGGTATTAATTATTTATGCATGGCCCATGCAAGTACCACCTTTTGCTTGTCATTTGGATTTTATTTGATTTTTGCTTGGATCATCTATCTCTCCCTATCACTCCTTTTTGGGCTTGGTCTTAGTTGATCTTGCTTAAAACCATATCCCCACCTCTCCCTCTTCTTGGTCTAGCTTTGGTATGATCTTGTCTTGCTTGATCTAGTCAAAAGGAACCACTCTATCTATCTCTCTCTCTCTCTTACCCTCTAGCTAAGATCCTCCCTATCACCTACCCATCTAACCATACCCCCCATCTAACCCTAACCCTCACATCCCTCTCTCACAAACTCTAACCCGAGGCTACCCTCTCTCTATCTCTCTCGGCCTCCCTCCTCTCTCTACCCCTCTCCCTGCCACAAGGCCCCACCAGCCCCACCTGGTCACCCTGGACCCATCTACCCCTCTCTCACTCCACCCCAACCCTAGCTACCATCCAAACCCGAGCCACCCTTCTCCCTTTTGCTTAAAGTGGCCACCACCTCCCATGTGCCTCTCCCCTCTCCCTCAACACCCCAACCACCCCAGGCACCCCAGATCCCATCTGGAAGTGCCCAGACCTCTCTTCACCCTTCCTTCTTCCTCCCCTACCCACCATGATCACCACCATGTCCCCAAACCCTAACCTCGGCCTCCTCTCCCTCTAGTCGTTCCCGAGCACGCCAGGCTGTACAAGGAGCATCAGGAGCGTCCCCTGCTTCCTCCTCGACGACTAGGACCGCTGGAAACCGCCGGACCTCGCCGGAGCAGCCTGACGCCGCCGTGCACCGCCCAGATCAGGAGCTCCAGAGCCCCAGCCACGCGCCGGATCGTGACCGCCCCGAGCACCTCCGACCACACCAACACCCTCCTGGTGAGCCCCTCTACCCCCCAGACAAGGTCCCCACCCCCCTCTTGCTTCGTAGCGTCGGCGCCGTCCGTCGAACACCCCGCGTGCGCCGCCGCGCGCCGCGCTCTGGCGACAGCAGCAGCGACTGCAGCTTTTGCCTCTGTTCCTCGACGAAGCCCGCGCACTGCAGCCCTCCTCCGAGCTAGCCACCTGAACGAGACTTGTAGCCGGTAGCGCCCTCTTCATCTTTGGTGTTTGCGGCTTGGCCAGAATCGCCGTGGTTCGCTCGCCATCGTCGTCCGAAGCTCCGGCCAGATCCGCCGCCGCAGCACCGCGTCCGACAGCAGACAGCAGCAGCCGCTGCTTGTTTTGCGCTTAGCCCCCTGCAGAATTTCCCGCCTAAACCCGCCGTCCCCGGAGCCCCACCTGTCAGTCGTGGTCACGTTTTGCAGTAAGGCCCCCGCAGATCTGAACCTCGCATGCCGTAGCCCCCCTGGATTGCCCACGTGTCGCCCACCGGCTGGCCGCGCGCGTGTGTGGCCCTGTTCTGCCCTGGGCCCGCTTGTCATCCACGCGTGCTAGGCAGAGCCCCGATATGAAAAGCTCTGTGCGCGCGTGTCGACCCAGTCAGCGTCGACCCCACCTGTCACTGGCTGGGGGTAGGACCTGCTGAGTACCAAAAGTCCAGGAGCCTTTCTGTTTCAAATTTCAAATCTTCTCAAATTAATTCAATTCAATTCAAAATTCAAATCTGTTTAAACCTAAATGAATTCATAACTTTCAAATGGTTTGGAATTTGAATTCAAACTTAATATGAAAAATGTTTTATTTTTGAATGTGAATTCAAATCTTTAATCAAATATTTTCAGAATTAATTCAAATAGTCAACCTTTGACTTTGACCCTATTTAATAATTTTGACTTTTAAATAAATTTAAATTCATAATTCCAAATAATACAAATAATATATGTTTTCAAATCAGAAAAATGTGAGGATTTCAAATATGTCATCCAAAACATAATTTGAACACTTTTAAATTCAAGTTGACCAAAATTACAATAAAATGCCCTTCCCCCTTAATTAATTAATAACTTTTGAATGATAACTCCAAATTTAGCAAATGATATATCTAAAATGATCAGCTCGACGAGACCTTTCTGTTTATGCATTCCATGTTCTGTTTTGCAGCATGCATCATATAAATATAATGTAAACAGCATCTAATATGAGGATAAAATGTGGCCAAAACTCAATAAAATGTTTATTTCTTGTATTCCACACCTCACCCATGCCATGCTACATTATTGCCATGCAACTTGTGCATCATTCATCATGGCATGATTGTTTGCTTGACGCATTTTATTCCTATGCTTGTGCACTTTATTTATGTTGGCCCTTGTTTGTTTGGTTCGTCTTCGAATAGACGCTGAGCAGGGGATATATCAAGAGAACCAGGAGCACTACCCAGATCCTTCTCTCGCTTCAACTGAGCTGCCAGGCAAGCACTACCACATGCTTGCATACATATAGTACCTATTGCCTCCATCTTATTCTTGCATCATTGAGTCGCGATTGCATTAAACTGAATCCCAAGTATTGCATAGCCTTTACTTTTAAACCCCACCAAGCTTGTTCCCCATCCCATGAGCCATTACTACAGGAGTTGTTTGAGCCATGCGAGTCGTAGAACAGCATGTGTAGGGTATGTGAGTGTCTGATGAATAACGAGGTACCTAAACAACTTAACCTGAGTAGTAATGGGATAACTAATGAAAGTGGCACCGGTGAGCAATATCTGCTATTTGGTTTTTCCTGCTCACTTGTGTCCCGTAGGACCCCGAGTACTTGATTCCTGTTCCTTGAATATTCGCGCTATCCACATCCGGGAGGCTTATGGGACCCCCCTGAGCCAGAGCTTGATTCTATCTTATTTCTTGGGGCCACAAACTAGTTTGAGGTTTTATTTACTATCCTGTACTTATGCCATGCTTTACTGCTTTATTTACGATTGTGCGAGGAGCACCTGTACTGTTTAGGATCGGGACACGATTTCGCGGTATCGACAAGCCCGAGTTTTCGGGTTCCCAGTCGTTTACAGCCGTCCACCCAAACCTTGAGTCCGTCTCGGGGTCAGCTAACTTCGTTGCGGGTGTACTCAATGGGGTGGCCCCCTGAAATATTTCTGAATCTTGTGATTGCTTTGTCGTGAAGGCCTCGTTGGGTTTTGATTTGGTTTTTCCGAGGTTGATCGAGTGTGTGTTGCTATTTGTGCACCCCTGCAGTGTAAAACTTTCTGAAAGCCGTGTCCGCGGTTATGGACGACTTGGAGCACAGTTTCTCGAACATAGACAAGCATAACTAAAGTACCGCTTTTAATTTGACTAAGTAACTGACTAGTAAATAGTGCAACACTCATGGAATGGTTAATAAAATTGCCAACGGATGGGGGGGTTGTTCGTCCGCTTCCTCGTTGGTAAGCGAGGAGGAGGATGGATCTGATGATATTACTGTTATAACTGCTGTCATTAATTCACGGACATCCGTCTATCTTTGGTTAGGCGGATGGTCAGCGAGAATCTATAGAATTGTTAGGGATTATCTTTTGCTGCAATTGCGTCACCCCAGGTTGTGTCCCCTTTAGAGGCATAAAGACTTGCTGAGTACCCTAGGGTCTCACACGATAAATTGTTTGATTCAGATGAACAGGTACACTCACAAGATGGATACTGGGTGGAGGAGGCTGATGATATGGGAAACGATCATTCGGTGTAGAGATTCTGGGAACGGGGATCCGTGAGATCTGTGGGCGGGATGTGCTTATTTATGGGGCATCTTATGCCGATTTGCTTCTTATCCGTACTCGGATCTTGTTTGCCGCTTCCGCCTGATACTCTGATGTTTGATGTATGAGGAGATATCCTAAACTATTATACCTATCTAGGACATTTGAATCTTGCCGTATGGCGTTGCTATATTTCCTTTCTTTTTAGATGGAATGGCTCTGATGTACTGTTGTATGATGGCTTGCATACATACTCATTTGTGTATGTAGTTGATCCCTTCGCCTGCCGATTACGCCGCCCGTTCTTGTCCCGATGTTTGGAAATGGTTGGGACGGCCGAAAGGTCTACCTGTGAGTGGCATTTGGGCCCCACCGTACTATTTCAACCATTTCCGTTCATCCAGGCTTGAATGTAGGAGCGTAATTCACCGAGGTAGTTACATTATGGTCTTGGTAAGAAGGAAAATTACATATATGGACATGAACAATGCATATTTGAATGGGCCACCGTTTTTCAAAATTTGTCATATTTTTCTTTTTTCTATGCTCGAAATACAAAGTATTTTCTGTTGAAAATTTGCACACTTGTATTTCGTATTGTTGGCAACACATAGATATTTCTGCTGAAAATACCAAAGCACACCTCCATATTATTAGCAAGATGATATCAATTACACCGGAGCTCTGCAAGAACTCAACATCAAAATATCGAAGATGCACACGTCACTAGTTTACTAAAGTGAAAACATGCAATTTTGACCTTCACTAGTCAACAATGCCGGATTTAAGTCATGTGCTTGTGTAAGGTGTTTTCGTTGTGCTGGATAGGTGCTCTTGCCTTGATAAGATATGAGAACTGGCATTAGGATCAATATTCATGTCTTTGCCATCATAGGGTGGACTCGAAGACATCAATTTGCATGTGTGTGCTCTATTCATTGAGGAATTTGTTTTAGGGAATAGTGACTCAATTGTAAGTGTTTTTGCGACTTTTTGTAAAGGGTCATCCATTTTTTTCATTTTATATACTCAGTTTGTTAGATATTTTTGCCTCGATGTATTACATCTTATGTACTCCCTCTGTTTGTAATATAAGATGTCTTAGTTTTTATGAAATGAATGTTTCTTATATACTAATGAAGCTCATCCTCTGTGGACGAGTTTTTTGTTTTTTGAAAAAACATCAACTTTAAAGATTTCAAAGTATCTGAAAACAAATATCGGGATTAGATAATGATTTATTATAAGCGCGTGCAAAATATTATTTGAAAATACTTTGTATTATAGCCTCAGTAAAAAAAGAAAATTACAGATCTGGACATGAACAATGCATATTTGAATGGGTCACCATTTTTCAAAAAAAATCATATTTTTCTTTTTTCGATTCTCGAAATACAAAGTATTTTCTATTGAAAATTTGCAGACTTGTATTTCCTATTGTTGGCTACACGAAGATATTTCTTTTGAAAATACCGACGCACACCGCCATATTAATAGAAAGATGATATCAATTACACTGGAGCTATGCAAGAACTCAACATCAAAATCTCGAGGATGCACACGGTCACTAGTTTACTAAAGTGAAAACATGCGATTTTGGCCTTCACTAGTCAACTATGCCAGATTTAAGCCATGTTCTTGTGTAAGGTGTTTTCTTTGTGTTGGATAGATTTTCCCTTGATTAGATCTGAGAACTGGCATTAGAATCAATATTCATGTCTTGGACATAACAGGGTGGACTCGAAGACAACAACTGTAGGTGTGTACTCTCTTCATGGAGGCTTTTGTTGTAGGGAATAGTGACTCAATCAATTGTAAGTGTTTTTGCAACTTTTTGTAATGGGTCATCCATTTTTTTCATTTTGTATACTCAGTTTGTTAGATATTTTTTCCTTGATGTATTATATCTTATGTACTCCCTCCGTTTTATAATATAAGATGTGTTAGCTTTTATGAAATGAATTTTTCGTATATACTAATGAAGCTCGTCCTCTATGTAGGACTTTTTTTGGAAAAAAACAAATTTAAAGATTGCAAAATATCTGAAAACAAATACCGGGATGTAGATAATGATTTATATTAAGCACGTGCAAAATATCATGTGAAAATACTTTGTACTATGGCCTCAGTAAAAAAAGAAAATTACAGATCTGGACATGAACAATGCATATTTGAATGGGCCTCCGCTTTTCAAAATTTGTCATATTTTTATTTTTTCTATGCTCAAAATACAAAGTATTTTCTGTTGAAAATTTGCAGACTTGTATTTTGTATTGTTGGCTAGAAGCAGATATTTTTGTTGTAAATACCGTAGCACACCTCCATATTAATAGCAAGATGATATCAATTACACCGGAGGTCTGCAAGAACTCAACATCAAAATCTCGAGGATGCACACGGTAACTAGTTTACTAAAGTGAAAACATGCGATTTTGGCCTTCACTAGTCAACAATGCCAGATTAAAGTCATGTGCTTGTGTAAGGTGTTTTTTTGTGCTGGATATATGCTTTTGCTGTGATTAGATCTGAGAACTGGCATTAGGATCATTATTCATGTCTTGGCCATCACAGGGTGGATTCGAAGACATCAACTACACGTGTGTACTCTCTTCATGGAGGCTTCTGTTGTAGGGAATAGTGACTCAATTGTAAGTGTTTTTGTGACTTTTTGTAATGGGTCATCCATTTTTTTCATCTTATATACTTAGTTTGTTAGATATTTTTTCCTCGATGTATTATATCTTATGTACTCCCTCCGTTTTATAATATAAGATGTCTTAGATTTTATGAAATAAATGTTTCTTATATACTAATGAAGCTCATCCTCTATGGAGGGCTTTTTTGTTTTTTGAAAAAATCAAATTTAAAGATTTCAAAATATCTGAAAACAAATACCGAGATGTAGATAATGATTTATAATAAGCGCGTGCAAAATATTATATGAAAATACTTTGTATTATGGCCTGAGTAAAAAAAGAAAATTACATATCTGCACATGAACAATGCAAATTTGAATGGGCCACTGTTTTTCAAAATTTGTCATATTTTTATTTTTTCTATGCTCAAAATACAAAGTATTCTCTGTTGAAAATTTGCAGACTTTTATTTCGTATTGTTGGCTACACGTAGATATTTGTGCTGGATAGATGATGCCTTGATTAGATTTGAGAATTGGCATTAGGATCAATATTCATGTCTTGGCCATCACAGGGTGGACTCAAAGACATCAACTGCAGGTGTGTACTCTCTTTAAGGAGGCTTTTGTTATAGGGAACAGTGACTTTATTGTAAGTGATTTTGCAACTTTTTTGTAATGGGTCATCCATTGTTTTTCATTTTATATACTCAGTTTGTTAGATATTTTGCCTCCATGTAATATATCTTATGTACTCCCTCCATTTTATAATATAATATGTGTTAGTACACTAGTGGAGACAGGGCCTCTAGTTCCGGTTTTTGAACCGGAACTAATTAAGCAGGACTAGAGGCCCAACACTAGTCCTGGTCTAGTTACCATCCCGGTCCAGTTACACTAGAGGGTGTCCATGTGGCTGCCCCTGCGCGATTAGGGTGCACCCCCACTAGTCCTGGCTGGTGCCACAGACCGGGACTAGTGGGTCTCTCCCGCGCCAGCATTTTGCGTCTTTTCTTTGCCGCGGCAGAGCATTACCTTGGACTACTGATTTTTCTGCCGCGGCAGCATTTTGTGCCCTTTCTCTGCTTCTGCAAAGAATTCATTTTGTATTGTTTTATTTATTTATTTTTTATTTCAAAATGGTTTTTGAATATTTGTACGCCACCACATATCATACACGTTCTTGCATATATATAAGATAACTTGTATTACGAAATCGAGCATACAAATATATACAATTTACATAGTTACATGGAGATCACAAAATACAGGGACTATTACATGGAGATCACAAAATAGTTCGATTACATGGAGATCAGTAGCGCCTATTCACACTAAATTCTCTGGCATCATCTACGATCTCTTTGAAAATAAATCCCGCCAGCTCCTCCGCAACTGCTAGTACGCGTTGCTCTGGTAGTAGTTGATCCCGCATTCTCTCGAACTATATATAAGAAAAAAGAGATTAATATGTATCAATCATGATAACAAAAGGTGACAGCAATAAAACGATGGTGTGAATGCATTGCTTACATCGACTCTATAATCGTTTTGTTCGGTGGTAAACGTGCAAATGAACTCGCAAACGTAGAATCCACATAGATTCGACCCCCGTGGCTGCCTCGCGTACTTTACGAGAATAGAATTCAATCAAAATAATAATCTAGAGAATCATTATTGTATTGAAACTAGAAGTAAAGAGATGTGCGGACATATCACGTGCTACTTACCGAGAGCGCCTTAAACGTCAGCTTCTCACTAAATACACCCGTAACCTCGCGCTTGAACCGGATCAAAACCCTGCCCGACGAAGAAAATGAATGAATGAGTTATGCATTACCTGATATCTCAGGAAATCAACGAAATATACCGATATAGCACGAAACTTACTTCTCGAGCATGTCCTGCATGCTGCGGAAATCTTCCAGATTTCTCTTTGATGGATCCATGACATCAACTCTTCCCTTATCAAGTTGAATGTCTAGCAGAACCCAGTGGAAGCTGCAAACATTTACATATACATCAGTTACACTTATTAGCATCGACTAATCAAAAGTGAATGTGTACAACAGAGTAAGACCCTCACCAGAAATTGTAAGGAAACAGTATGTGGTCATAGAAATTTTGTTCCAGTAGAAACCTTAGAATGTTTTACTCCGTCTCCTCGGGGTTATCCCTTAGCGTGGCTATATGCACTTTATCTGGGTCAATGAACCCGATATTATAGATTATTTTTCTTTTACATTCCAGCATCTTCATTCTGCATAATAAGGATAATTACATGTTCTGAATTGAACAACTGAAAAACCGAACATGTAGACAATGAATTCAACAACTTACAGATAATAGCAGTTGAGGATGGATTTGTCCAGGGCATCGATATAGTATAACTGGAACAGTTCTGGAAACTCAATATGGACCTCTTCGAGTCTGAAGTAGTACTCACGTGGGACATTGGCTACGATAAATATTCTCCCCTGCTTTATGACCGTCGAGTACCATTGATGGAGATTCCGCATTTGTGTTGGCAGTTCTCTCAGCCTCTCTTTGTTGACCAAATCGACATATTTAGGGGCTAGTGGCATCTTGGGTAGATGGTCGAGTTGGGGGCCTAACAGTTCATCAAGTGTAGTTTCCATGCTGGCCGCCAACTCCGCAGCTATTGACATATCAAGTGGCTGTTGTGCGAGGAGTGGAACGTTTTGTGAAACCACCTTGAGGGGTGCGATCGTTTGTTTTGCCTATTGTCCGAGAAGGGGAACGTCTGATTTTTTCCTGATTGCATTTTTGGTCCCGCTTGCACCTGTGCTTGCTGATTTTTTACCGCTTGCACTTGATTTGCTTGATTTACTTGATTTTCTCTTCGCCACTTGTTTCTCAAGTGTGCGTAGATAGTCATCTGGCTTATGGTGCAACTCATATTTTGATGGTGTGTTCAGAAAATCAAGTGCATATGCCTTTTGCTTCTCGGTGTATACCGGAGTGGGCTCGGGTTTCTTCTTCTCAAAATGCGTCGCCACTTCGGCCTTTGATATCGCTGCAGATTCCGCATCAGTACGATCGTAAGGTCTGATGGGAAGATTCTGATGAGGCACTGTTGGGAGGGGCGACATTTTCCGTTTTGGGATGCCGCGTCCTTTAGTACTCACTGACGAAGCACGCTTCCGCTTATTGTCCTTAGCGGGCGGCAAAGACTGCTGAGCCTGCGACGGAGATCGAGATGGACTCGGGATGTGGTGGTCATAGTCATCATGGGGTGGGCTTCTTGGAGGTGATGGAGGTGGAGGTGGAGGTGGAGGTGAAGGATACCTGCGACGACTCGGAGGCGGTAGTGTTATCCTTGGAGCCGAGCCTGGAAACCGTATGTTGTTCTTTTCCCAGATAATGATCCCACCAAGTACTTCTCCCAGTGTGATCTCACCTTCAGGTCCAGGGATGTCAAGCTCCATTGACTCCCACTCCTTTACGATTTGATCCACCCCGACTTTAGCATAGCCAGGTGGAATCTCACGGCCATGCCAACGTGCGTCAGGCGGACAAGGCAAAGCCGATCCGACCGCCACCTTCACAGATACGTTCTCAATTTTTCGTGGAGCTCACAAGGTATATGCTCCTTAATTCCATCCACGGGGTAACCGGGACCGCCATCTGTAGTATAGGATGCATTATTAGACGGGACCTCTGATTCAGCGACGCTGCTTCTCCGCTGAGATGGGTTGGCGGTAATATCGAGTGGAGGATCTTGCTGCAAGCGCACTATTCCTCTAAGTTCGTCGATCTGCTGCTGCTTGTCAAGTCTTCCTAGTGAAGGGATACGGGTAGGCTACACTAGCGCAAACCAAAAAAATTCTACCGCGTATACCAGGATCACTGTTGTCATAGATCACGGGATTACCACTAGACGCGCAGTTGCGGAATTGATGAAGAGCGTCGAGGCAGTGCAGATGTTCCACGTCTCCTCCTTTTCCTCGTCCCACGAGCAGCTCCCCTTGGGCGGCTCGTCCAAGCGCTACAGATGCAGCGCCTCCGAGGTATCCACATGTACAGGGTGGAAGCGTCAGACGTCGGACTGCTAGGTCCGCGCGTGCAACACAGGCGTGAGGAGTGGCGGCTAGGAATGATCTGAGGTCTAAGGTCTCCCTCTGGTCAGATCGCCCAACCCTCTCTTATATAGGCGTCCCTAGTGGGCTTCTACATTAGCAGCCCATTAGTACCCTAAGCCTGGTCTAATTCGGATCCAATCCTCATTAGGCTTCCAGCCCCTTAAGTGTGTGACCCTATAGGTTCATATGCGTATAGACATGACACGAATACACTTATTATGTCAATAGTTGGTAGCGGCCTCTAGCAAGACGTGCCAACTCCTAAACGCATACAAATATCATATCGGACGAACCATCACAAGGTTTAGTACATGTCTTTCCCTTTGCCTCAAAATATTCGGTCTAGCTCCAAGCTGACCTCCCTTTCTCGATACCGTGATTCGGAATCCCTTTACTAGGTTAACTCTTAACCATATGTAGCACGACCATGCATTTCTGGATCCGATCACTCGAGAGGCCCAGAGATATCTCTCTCAAGTAGAGAGGGGCAAATCCCATCTTGATTGACCATGCCTTGCAGCATGCTTCAGGACAAACCCGAAAGCTACCTTTATAACTACCCAGTTACGGTGCAGCGTTTGATAGCCCCAAAGTAGGTCGATCCACATCTCAAGTACAAGCGACAATCTCAGGTCTAAGGACAAAACGTACACGATGTGTAGAGAGAGAGCTGCAACTAATTGCTAGTCTCAGGTTGGGTCAGTCCAACCCCATGTTCATAACATGTGTCCACGTCATTGGTTTGACATCTCCATGTCTATGACTTGCGAAACATAGTCATCAACCAATCGATGTGCTAGTATAATATTCACGTGTGTCCTCACATGAACTCCGACTAGGGACAACTCTTAAATAACCATACAAGTATAGAGTTTCACAAACAATTCACGTAATTGCCAATCAATACAAGTTGCCTGATATGGATATTCAAGGAACATTACAATAACTCATGGATACATATGAAATATCATCATCTCTATGATTGCCTCTAGGGCATATTTCCTTCACCTAGTAGCTGCTTAAACTTGTCTGCCTCCTCCTCCTCTCGCTGTTGCTTTGCTCTTGCTAGGCTTCTATAGATATCTTGGTCCTTAGGAAACCCAGTCTCCCACGTGAAACTCCCGTCAAGGCCTCAGACTCGTCCTGTATGTTCGCGATTCCCGAGGACCAAGGTCAGCAAGTCTTTCTCTCTATCGGGATGAAAATGTTTTATTCCATCTTTAATATCTTTGACCACTTTTAGCCATGCAGTCCTGGGTACGTTTATCCCATCACTTCAGACAAGGTCCCATGTAAGTTCGTCATATGTACTCCCATGCCCAAGGAACCAATTTCTTGCCCTCAAATCCCATTCTTCATGAATTGGTTCTGGAATGATCCCTTTATTATGAAGCTCTTTCTCTTTTGCATCCCACTTAGGCATGGAAGCCGTGTAGCCCCCTGGCCGCAAGTTATGGTGATATTTATTATTCGCGACATTTATCTTGTTTTGTCTGACTTTTCCTCTGCAACTTCTGACCCCCTATACAGCACAAATGCATCCCAGTAAGGTTGCTGCTTCGCTACATAGCCTTCGAATAATGGGGTTTTCTTGTCCTTCTGATATTGTTGCCATAATGACTTCTTCCAGTTTTTGAATAGTTCGGCCATCTTCTTTAGTGCGAACTGCTTGACTTTCTTTCTCATTTTAGCAGTCTCGTCCTAAGTGTCACATTCTGGCAGCTTGAAATGTCCCATTAGGTCATTAAAAAGTTCATCTTTGAACCTATCGTCGATATATACATCACTCCATTCCGCCTCTTTGGGCTTATTCCACTCCCGAACACTGATTGGGGTGCGATATCTAGCAACAACTCCGCATTGTTGTACAAATAGTTGTTTTGTTTTCTTTCTTCTCCAATGGTTCGCTGTCTCCTGAAACCTCTATAATTTCATAAATAGTACCCACGGGCAACTTTTTGGCTGGGCCGCGCTTGGTTTTCTTGCTCGATGTAGAGGCCTAAGAGAAGAAACATTCGTCAACATTATATATATACAACTAGGTACATCTTGTGACGATCATCGGACATATATATATATATATATATATATATATATATATATATATATATATATATATATATATATATATACCTCGCCAGTCTGCGTTACGCGTCCATGGGATTCTTCCTCTTGTCTGTTGGTCTCCTCTCCCTCACCGGATGAGTTGAGATACCTCTAGGGAGATCCCTCATCGGTATCGTGAATCATATCCTCGAGCAAGTGTTCCGAATCTAGGTCTCTGCGGACTGGGGGACTAGGTGGATCCATAGTTCCTGCAAAATGCACATAATATTTATTTGAACTTAACAAAATAAAACCTAAACCCCTAAACCCGGAGGTGCGGTGGGCTGTGGCCGGTGATGGTGGCCGCGAGAGAGGCGGGCGACTAAGCGACTTCCCGCGAGAACCACCACCTTAACCCTAACTCCGGTCACCACCCTGAACCCTAAACCCGGAGGTGCGGTGACGGTGGCCGGTGATGGTTGCCGCGGGAGAGGAGGGCGACTAAGCGGCTTCCCGCGAGAACCACCGCCCTAACCCTAACTCCGGTCACCACCGAGCACCAACACCCTAACCCTAACTCTAACTCCGGTTACAAAGAGGGTCTTACAATAATTACCCTAACCCTAACCCTAGGCCCCGAAACCTAGCCGTGCACATGCCCTTCACTGATAAACTTAACTTGACTAAAAAAATCCTATATACACAAAAGATCATAGAAGATCCTAAAAATCCAAAAAAATCTACATACACTAAACTATATACACTAAAAAATCATAATAAATATAATCACTAAACTATAACTCTAATCATATAATCATAAAACTAATTAAAATATAATAATCATACACTAATCATAATATATACCCTAACCCTAATCATAATCATAAATATGCACTAACCCTAATCATAATATACACTAAACTATAATCATAATATACATGTACTAATTAATCATATAATCGTAAACCTATATAAAATATAAATAATCCTAATTAACTAATCACTATACCTAAGTCTGAGAAGGGGGGCCGGTGGCGGGCGGTGGCGCAGGTGGCCGGAGAGGTGGCCGGCGGCGGCGCAAGTGGTGGCCGCAGGTGGCGGGAGGTAGGGCGCCGGCGCGCGGGGGCGAGAGAGGTGCGGGGAGGCTCGCAGCGGTGGCGCGGCCGGCTCGGGCGGCCGACGTGGAGGGCGGAGGCGCGGTTCAGGCAGCCGACAGAGGCGCAATTCGTCGACGCCGGCGAAAAAATTCGACAGCCTGGCGGCGTTTATCGTGCGATTTGGACTCCAACTTCTCCCGGTGCGTGGAACGCACCGGGGGAGAAGCCCCCATTTATACCCCCCCCCCTCTAGTCCCGGTCCGTGGCACCAGCCGGGACTAAAGGGGGTCTCTAGTCCCGGCTGGTGCCAGGGACCGGTACTAGAGGAGTTTCGTTTTTCGCGCGCTGGGGCTAGGCCTTTAGTCCCGGCTGGTAAACTGGGTCGGGACTAAAGGCCCAAATTTGCGCGCGCTGGGCCAAAGACCCCAGCGCGCATGTGCTTTTTTTCAATTTTCAAAAATATCATTTAAAATATTTAAATTATACTTTTTTGCATACTTGTGAATTTGACAAAACTTTCAACATCAAAAGTTCTTAAATTTGTATAATTAATCCAAATCCATTTTCTGTTTTATCAAATAATTATTTTAAATAGTCAAATTATTAACCATTTTGCCATTATCAATTTAAAAATGCATTAACTATTATTTTTTGCATATTTTTGAATTTGACAAAACTTTCAACATGAAAAGTTCTTGAATTTGAATAATTAATCCAAATTAATTTTCTGTTTTGTAAAATAATTATTTTAAATAGTCAAATTATTAACCATTTTGCCATTATCAATTTAAAAATGCATTAACTATTATTTTTTGCATATTTTTGAATCTCACTAAACTTTCAACATGAAAAGTTCTTGAATTTGAATAATTAATCCAAATCCATTTTCTATTTGATCAAATAATTATTTTAAATAGTAAAATTATTAACCATTTTTCCATTATCAATTTAAAAATGCATTAACTATTTTGTTTGCATATTTTTGAATCTCACTAAACGTTCAACATGAAAAGTTCTTGAATTTGAATAATTAATCCAAATCCATTTTCTGAATAAGCTTTAGTCCCGGTTGTATCCACTAACGGGGACTAAAGATTTTTTCCGCCATTTCTCACCGCTTCCTGCCAAGTTTTTCCGCCCTTTCCTCTGAACCGAGATTTTAGTATCGGTTGTAGCCACTAATAGGGACTAAAGATATTTCCCGCCATTTCCCACCGCATCCCGCCATGTTTTCCACCCTTTCCATATATATATATAGGCCGACCGCACCATGGTTATGCACACATCCACACCTTCCTCTCTCACAGAAATGGACAGTGCCTACTAGGCCATTTTGACCCTCGAGGATACGGAGGCGTTGTGCGCCTCAAGCTACCCTTGCCCACTAGGCTACCGGCCGCCCGCCGCCTGGATGCTGAGTGCTGGAGGTGTTCCTGTCCCTCCCGTGCCTCAAGGCTCCGCACGATAGGCGGCCATCACGAACCACTTCTACCACGAGCTCACGCCGGAGCAGCGGATGGATCCCCAGTGGGATCCCGACAACTACGACACATGGAATACCTTCTTCGCTAACCGGCAAGAAAAGGAGCTCGCCAGGTACGATGGTGATGGCCCGCCCTGGTGAACCACAACG
The DNA here is from genome assembly GCA_916181665.1 of Avena sativa. Classification (NCBI taxonomy): domain Eukaryota; kingdom Viridiplantae; phylum Streptophyta; class Magnoliopsida; order Poales; family Poaceae; genus Avena; species Avena sativa. Next base: position 8,022,427 of record OV702296.1, on the reverse strand, counting down.
AAGCCGGTCGCCGTCTGTGGTGGGCGAACCGTACTATCATAGGCGTGATGCGCTACATCGCCGGGGGAGACTATCCTCGCCTGCGGTGCCCACAAGTCCACCCGCCCGCTGTGAATCCGAGGCCGGATTGGCAGGTGCCCCCGGTATATGCCCTGGCTGGGCTTAGGATCCCCGGAGTGATAGGTGACGATGACAATGATGATGACGATGACGAAGAAGACCCTGAAGCTGTGTACTATAGGACTAGGCATGATTATGACTAAAGGGGCGGCTTTAGTCCTGAGTGTTAGCTAGTCCCGGTTTGTCCTGGTTTTTAATATTAATAAATGTATTGAGTGTTAGTCCCGGTTTGTGGCTGGACCGGGACTAAAGGGGGCCTTTAGTCCCGATTCCGTAGTCTCGGTTTTTAAATATTAATAAATGAGTGTTAGTCTCGTTTTATGGTTGGACTGGGACTAAAGGGGGGCCTCTAGTTCCGATTCGTACTACGACATTCCCAAACTATGATGATGTTGTCCCGATTCATACTTACCATGAAGATCTGATCTCCAAACACGTGCGGTCACATATTAGGGAGTGCCTCTATGACCAGTTTCTTGGAGATGCCGGAGGACTGGGCTCCGGCGGCATCTCCCTGAAACTGGACGTAGTGGTGTCCCTGCTCTTGAAAACCATCTTGCAGCTTGTAACTTCTCTAACTAGATCAATATGCCTGGGAGCTAACCTAATTTCACATATTAGGGAGTGCCTCTATGACCAGTTTCTTCGAGATGCCGGAGGACTGGGCTCCGGTGGCATATCCCTGAAACTGGCCGTAGTGGTGTCCCTGCTCTCGAAAACCATCTATCTTGGAGATGCCTCAAACTGGCTGGAGGACTGGCCTATTTATAGTACAAGAAGCTCGGCATAGTGTCGACACTCACGACATAATGTCGATACTCACCCCTATTATTAGTGCTCACTCATGTTTTGTCCCGGTTGCTGTCTCCAACCGGTACTAAAGGTTCATCCAACCGGGACTAAAGGTTCAACCCCTATTATTAGTGTTACCTGGACCAGCCTGCCGCAATACCTTCAGTCGCGGTTGGTTTCTCCAACCGAGACTAAAGGTTCAACCCCTATTATTGATGCTGCCTGGCCCAGCCTACCGCGATCCCTCCATTCGCGGTTGGTTTCTCCAACCGGGACTAAAGGTTCAACCCCTATTATTGGTGCTGCCTGCCCAGCCTGCCCTGCCCTTTCCCTCTATTTATAGTGCGGCTGTCATGGCCATGGAGAATCTTCATCATTTAACAATATGATTACATAAAAGGTTTAATATATTACACCATCATCCCTATCTAGTGTTTTTGTTTTCTTCTGTGCCATAGCCATGGAGAATCTTCATAATTTAACAGGAGGCCTCGGTCAGTTTTCACTTTTAAGGGCGGGATTTCATGAAACTTATTATAATTTTCTGACAAATCTGTCTTGTCATCCACTCCCACAATGTTTCTTTTCCCTCAAAGAACTATGTGGCGCTTTGGCTCATCGGACGATGTATTTTTTTGCTGATTTCTTTTTCTCGGTTTTGTAGACATGTCCTTCACATAGAAAACCTGAGCCACATCGTTGGCTAGGACGAATGATTCGTCCATGTACGCAAGATTGTTGAGATCCGCTGTTGTCATGCCATACTTTTCGTCTACATGTACCCCTCCTCCTATCATTTTGACCCATTTGCACCGAAACAAAGGGACCTTAAAAGTAGGTCCATACTCAAGTTCCCATATCTCCTTTATGTACCCATAATATGTGTCCTTCTGCACATTGTCATCTATTGCATCAAAGCGGACACCACTTTTTTGGTTGGTGCTCTTTTATCTTGCGCGATCGTGTAAAATGTATTACCATTTATCTTGTACCCTTGGAAAGTACATATAGTCGAAGATGGTAACTGTGCCAACAAATATAGCTGATCTTCAACAGTGATGTTATTCATGAGATGCTTCTGCAACCAACTGCCGAAAGTGTCCTCGTGTTCCACTTTAATCGAGGAGTCAGGCATCCCCAGGTTTTCCGAGCGTACAATAATCTTGTGTTTCTCGATATACGGAGCCACCAAGGTGGAATTGTGTAGAACTGTGTAGTGTGATTTATTGAAAGAATCCTTGTCCATACATACCATTGTTTTCCTTCCTAGTGTGCCTTTTCCAGTCAGCCTCCCCTCATACCGAGATTCAGGAACACCAATCGGCTTAAGGTCAGGAAGAAAGTCAACACAAAACTCAATGACCTCCTCTGTTCCATAGCCCTTGGAGATGCTTCCTTCTGGCCTGGCACGGTTATGAACATATTTCTTTAAGACTCCCATGAACCTTTCGAAGGGGAACATATTTTGTAGAAACACAGGACCAAGAATTCTAATCTCTTCGACTAGGTGAACTAGGAGGTGCGTCATAATATTGAAGAAAGATGGAGGGTACAACAACTCGAAGCTGACCAAACATTGGACCACATCAATCTGTAACCCTGATAGACTTTCTGGATCGATTACCTTCTGAGAAATTGTATTGAGGAATGCACATACCTTCACAATGGTCAGCCGAACATTTTCCGGTATAATCCCTCTCAATGTAACCGAAAGCAATTGCGTCATAAGCACGTGGCAGTCATGGGACTTTAGGTTTTAAATTTTTTTTCTCTTTCATATTTACTATTCCTTTTATGTTAGACGAGAAGCCAGACGGAATATTGATACTGAAAAGGACTTCAAAAAAGATTTCCTTCTCTTCCTTGGTAAGAGCGTAGATGGCAGGCCCTTGAAACTGTCCTGGATGCTTGTCGTCTCGTCCTTTATGGCATTGCTAGCCCTCACGTGCTTTCGGTGTATCTTTTGACTTCCCATACAAGCCCAAGAAGCCTAGAATATTCACACAAATATTCTTCGTCAGGTGCATCACATCGATTGCAGAGCGGACCTCATGGACTTCCCAATAGGGTAGCGCCCAAAATATAGATTTCTTCTTCCACATGGGTGCGCGTCCGTCGGCGTATTTAGGAACAGGTTGTCCTCCGGGACCCTTTCCAAATATTACATTTAAATCCTTGACCATACCAAATACATTAGCACCAGTACGGGGGGCAGGCTTCTTCCGGTGATCTGCCTCACCATCGAAATGCTTTCCTTTTTTCCTTAAGGGGTGTCTGGGCGGAAGAAAACGGCGATTGTACGGGTACATATTCTTCCTAGATTTATCCAGATATATACTTTCAGTCTCATCTAAACAGTATGTGCATGCATTATATCCCCTGTTCGTCTGTCCTGAGATGTTACTAAGAGCAGGCCAATCATTGATGGTTACGAACAGCAACGCTCGTAGGTCGAATGGCTCCTGTTTGTGCTCATCCCACACAAGTAAACCTGGTTCGGCCCACAATTGTAAAAGTTCATCAACTAATGGCCTTAGGTACACAGCAATGTCATTGCCGGGTTGCTTCGGGCCTTGGATGAGCACTGACATCATAATGAACTTCCGTATGCTCAACCAAGGAGGAAGGTTGTAGATACATAGAGTGACGGGACAGGTGTTGTGACTGCAGCTCTGCTCCCCAAAAGGATTCATGCCATCTGTACTTAGATCAAACCATAAGTTTCTTGCTTCACCAGCAAAGTCCGGGAAGTCTCTCTCGATTTTTCTCCATTATCGACCATCATCGGGGTGCCTCAACATCCCGTCTTTCTTACGTTCTTCCATGTGCCATCGCAACAACTTGGCATTCTCTTTGTTTCTGAACAAATGTTTCAATCGTGGTATTATAGGAGCATACCACATCACCTTGGTAGGAACCCTCTTCCTGGGTGGCTCGCCATCAACATCACCAGGGTCATCTTTTCTGATCTTATACCGCAATGCAGTGCATACCGGGCATTTATCCAAATTTTCGTACTTCTCACCGCGGTAGAGGATGCAGTCATTAGGGCACGCATGTATCTTCTGCACATCTAATCCTAGAGGGCAGACGAGCTTCTTTGCTTTGTATGTACTGACGGACAATTCGTTATTTCTTGGAAGCAACCTCTTCATGAGTACTAGCAACTTATCAAATCCCGAGTCAGTCACACCGGTCTCTGCCTTCCACTTCAGCAATTCTAGTGTGCTACCCAGCTTCTTCTGGCCATCTTCACAAGATGGGTACAACAATTTGTTGTGGTCCTGTAACATCTGCTCAAACTGCAACCTCTCTTTTTCTGTATCGCAGTCTCGCTTTGCAGACCCGACCAAGATCATCAGCGGGTCGGTCTGGTTCCCGTTCTTCACCTCCTTCTTCTTCATTGTCTTCCATTGCGATATCAGCGTATTCAGGGAACATATATCGGTAGTTGTCATCATCGTTCTCTTCTCCATCGTCGTCTTCCATCACAACCCCTCTTTCTCCGTGTTTGGTCCAAACATTATAGTCGGACGTAAAACCAGACCGAAGCAGGTGGCTCTGAATGACTCTTGCAGAAATGTGAGCCTTCTCATTTCTACAGTCAACACATGGACAACACATAAAACCATCTCGTCGCTTGTTCTCCTCGGCCATAACTCGAAAAGAACGCACGCCTTCTCTGAAAGCGACAGAGCGTCGATCACCGTACATCCATGGATGGCTCATCTGTATCATACAAATATATGTCAAACGCAATCACTATGCTAAAATTAGTACCGCACGACGGTCTTAACGAGAAAATAGTTGCTAACCTTTTATTACACTTGAAAACAAAGATGAGAAAACTTAAGTGTGGCTCGGGCACCTCATATCATGTCTGTCTTGTGTGACCTAAACTTGCATCGCTCTAATAGACATTTCACCGAAAACTTCTAGTGCATATATATGAACAAGCAAAAAATAGCACTATAACACTGTCTCCCACCAGGAAAAAAACAGTTGAGAGGGGGAGGGGGCTGTGCGTATATATAGGGCCAGACACTAGTCCCGGTTGGAGATACAAACCGGGACTAAAGGGGGTGCCCCCAGCGAGCGGCAGGCCAGGGCCCTTTAATCTCGGTTTGAGCCTCGGACCGGGACTAATGGGGTCTAACGGGCCGGGACATATGGTTCTGGGAGGCTCGGGCCGTCCGGTCAGGACCATTAGTCCGACTAATGGCCTGGACGAAAAGCCTGTTTTCTACTAGTGGCATGAAATGAATGTTTCTTATATACTAAAAAGTGTCTAGATACGTGAGAGCGTCGATACGAAGCTCGTCCTCTATGGATAACTTCTTTTTTTTTGAAAAAAATCAAATTTAAAGATTTCAAAAAATCCCAAAACCAATATTAGGATGTAGATAGTGATTTATAATAAGTGCGTGCAAAATATTATATGAAAATACTTCGTATTATGGCCTTAGTAAAAAAGAGAAAATTACAGATCTGGACGTGAACAATGCATATTTGAATGGGCCATCGTTTTTCAAAATTTGTCATATTTTTCTTTTTTCTATGCTCGAATGGGCCAAGCCAATCGGAGGGAGTGAAAAATAAAAATAAAAATAAAAAGCCTGCAAAAATACACACTGGAGGAGCCAATGCATCGTTTTGCTTTGAAAGGAAAGAAACACAGCCTCCTTTTCTGAACTGGAAAGAATCATAACCTCGAAAAAAAAAGGAAAGAAACAAAGCCCGCCTTGGCCGATAATCACCCCGCGAGCGCGTGCTTCTACGCAGACGTTCCGATACGCATCGGACGGCTATTACCTCACCTCGGTCTCCCTTCTCAAACCGCCGCCTTCCCGCCCTCTCCTCCAACCGCTGGCACGCGTGAGGCCAAATGCGGGCGCGAACCCCAGTGTCCGCTCCAACTGTCGCGCGCCGCCGCCCCTCCTATATACCTCCCCGCCGCATCCGTGCACTGCACCTACTCACGACACCACCATCCCCTCGCCTGCTTTGCGGCGGACGCACGTAGATCTTTTTGTTCACCACTCCGGCGATCGAGTTGCCGCCATGGCCGGCCAGAACAACAAAGCCGACGCTGAGCTCAACGACTTTTTCGAATCTCTGGATCCACTGGTGGAAGATTTCCCCATCGACCACCACCAACAGGTTCCGGCGGCCCCCGGCCACGTTCTGCCCGTCGTCGCTAACCAGCAAATGGTGGTGGTCGAATTGCAGCCGGCGATACAACTCCCACACCAGCAGGCACCTCCCGTGATCCATCTTCAGCACCCCCAACCAGCCGTGCCGGCGACTCCATCCCAACATCAACAAGTTCTTGGCGAATCGCAGGCAACTATGCCACGCCATCCTGGCCACCACCTGATGAGCGAGTTGATGCCGATGCTGCCACCCCAATACCAACAAGCAATGATGGGCGGCGGATCGTCCGCAACGCTGTCACTCCAACAGCAGGAGATACTTGGCCAAGGCGATCCGTCCCAGGCGGTGACGGCAGTACACCAAGACCAGCAGATGCTGGTTGATCCGCCGGCGGCGTACGGTGGCCAGCAGAACCACATTCCGATGTCGTCTTCGGGAGGTGGAGAGGGCCAGTCCTTCTCCGCCGCGCCGCATGACACAGACGGCGATTTGGGTCTCCATGCTCTCCAGATTGTAGACGAAGAAGAACACCTCCCCGGCGCCGGTGGCAAGGCCGCCGCCAGCACTGATGTTGCATCCATTACCCGGTAATGTAACTGTTTCAACATCCACGCCAGGATAATAATCCACGCACGGCAAAATGCGGTTCTACTTGTACACCACTCCTTTAAATTTCATTTCTTCTCTTTGGGTTCAGTCCTCGTAACCCGCAGGAGATGCCTGACTATGTTGCGGCTATCATCGAGAGGATGAGGAAGAGTAGGATCCGGGCCGATGAACTCAACAGCTTGCTAGCCGCGAGCTCTAGCACGATCCGTGCTCCGAACAATCCAGCGCAGGTGACTGGGGTTCTCAGAATGCCTCCTCGGCAGAAGCCGAGGGAGGCGAGCCGTAGAAGGGGGGATGAGGAAGAGGAGACGCGGCGGTACGTGAGCGCTTCTGCTGCCGAGGCTAAACAGGAGCTGACAAAGCAGCAACCTCTCCTCAAGAAGTTAAGCCGCAAAAGAAAACTGGATCTTGGCTTTACTTATCGCCGGGTAAGTAATAGTAAGTGGGAGTACGACTTAAGATGTGTATATATACTGCACAAGTGCACTGTGCGCATAATCACGCACAGCTACTATACCTCCGCTCCCTCCGTTTTAAAATATAAGATGGTTTAGTTTTATGAAAAAAATGAATTTATACTTTTTTTTAGTGTAGATTCATCCTAAAATTAAATTAACTTATATACTAAAACAAGTCTAGATACATTTTCTTCATAAAGCTAAAACATCTTATATTTTAAAACGGAGGAAGTATATATATTTTGGTAGTAAGCTATTTACAATTTAAAGAAGCGAGGCATTACAATTCGTGTGTGTCATTTGGATTTTGGTGCAGATTGTAAAAGTCAATAAGAATATCGAAATGTTGGAGAAGGAGTCGCTCAAGCATGAGGGGAGTCATCTGTCCAAGATTAGAAGGGAGGTGGATAAGTTCCTGATCGAGGAAAGAGGATTGTACGTCAATTTTTGGGGCATGGTGTTGAAGGAGACCTGTCGCGACCTTCCTCCCCGCAGAAATGACGACGAAGCTGGTCCTTCCGGTGGTAGCGGCGCCACCGGTGCTGGCGCCGTGGCATAAACTCGATCGTGATTGCACCCCGCAAGAATAAAAATAAACTCGATCGTGATTGCTATCGTAGTATTTGTCTACGGGCATATGATATGTGCTCGTTTATATATTAAACATATACATATATATATATATATGTTGGCTTGTGGTATGTGGAACAATATATCCAACTGTTGCTATCTTGTAATAGGCCATGAAATTATACTCTGTACCGATGTTGCTATCGTATACTATACTATAATCTGTTAGAAATAATGGGGCTAATCCATTTAGGCCCATGAGTATTTCAGATTTTCTCTAAATCTTAAAGCCCAAATTTGTGGCAGCCCATATGTGTTTGGGCCCATGTTTGTGGCAGCTCACATGGGGTGGAGTGGGAGCTAAAGTTTAGTCCCACATGGAAAGTTGGAGGAGAGTTGCACCACCTTATAAGGTGGAGTGTTGCACCACTTTTTAAGTGAGTGGGAATAAGAGAGATACACACGCGCGCTCTTTCTCCGACGACGCCGCTCGCACGCTCGCCTCGTCACGGGTTGCGGGAATCTCGCCGAGCCGAGCTTTATTTTGCTGCTCAGGAAAATTGACAGACGTGTACTGTAACCGACCCGAACACCACCGAAAAACCAATCCTCTCTACTTCAGCGCTCTGCGCGACTGCTCGAGTTCTCCATCACGGGTCGTCTTCCATCCAAGTCAGGCGGTGCTGCCTACCGCCGTCTTCGTCGCCATCTGCTGCGATCACTCTTTCCCAAAGTTTCTACTACGACAACCGAACGGTACGTGCTACGTGCTCCAGTTTGGTTATTCATCATGTTCTGCGAGTACATGTTAGGCTGCTATTTGTTCCCGATCATCCTGTTGTTTAGTACATCTAGTATGTTCGAGTTACATGAGCTAGTAGCTGGTTTTGTCATGATTTATATTCTGGAATTAATTGTGGAAATTATGCCTAATATTCCAACAATCCAAAAACCTTATTGTAGGCAACTTCCTGAATTAACAATGGCTGGTTTTACCGATGCACTGAGGCCGGATAAGTTTACCGGTGTGCACTTTAAGAGGTGGCAGTACAAGGCTGAGCTTTGGCTGACCACGATGAAAGTGTTCCACATCAGTAAAGGCAAACCTGAGGGAACTATATCTGACGAGGATCAGAAGAAGTTCGAGGATGCTAATACTGTCTTTGTGGGATGTATTCTGAGCATTCTTGCTGACCGTCTGTGTGATGTGTTTATGCACTTAAAAGACGGAAAGGAGCTCTGGGAAGCACTGGATCCCAAGTTTGGTGATGCAGATGCTGGCAGTGAACTGTATATCATGGAGAGCTTTCATGATTTTAAGATGACTAAGGACCTTCCTGTGGTTCAACAAGCTCATGAGATACAGTGCATTGCCAAGGAGCTCGAACTCCTTAAGTGTACCTTACCCGACAAGTTTGTGGCGGGATGCATTATTGCTAAGTTACCCCCTTCATGGAGGAACTTTGCCACAACTCTCAAACACAAGAGACAGGAGATATCAGTTGAAAATCTGATAGCGTCCCTTGATGTTGAGGAGAAGGCTCGGGCTAAGGACACTACTGAGAAAGGAGAGGGTCTTGCTACTGCTAACTTTGTGCAGAAAGGCAAATCCGTAGGCAAGAACAAAGGGAACTTCAAACCCTCCTTTAACAAGCCTGTAAAGACTACAACCTTCAAGAAGAACAAGACGAACAGGGACAAGAGTGAACTGTCTTGTTACACTTGTGGAGAGCCCAGCCATTTTTCCAAGGACTGTCCAGAACGCGCAGACCGCAGAGGGAAAAAGGCCAAGACTGTCAACGTCGTGACCGCTAGCAATACTGATGGGTATGGTAATTTATTTACTGTTCTTTCAGTATTTCAATCACCGTGTTGGTGGCTTGATACGGGTGCTAATGTTCATGTGTGTGCTGACATCTCTATGTTCACTTCTTATCAGGTCGCTCGGGATTCATCCGTCCTAATGGGGAATGGATCACATGCTTCTGTTCGTGGTGTTGGCACGGTGGATCTGAAGTTTACTTCCGGAAAGATCGTGCAGCTGAGGAACGTGCAGCATGTCCCTACTATGAACAAGAATCTCGTTAGTGGCTCCCTTCTTTGCAGAGATGGGTTTAAGGTTGTCTTAGAGTCTAATAAAGTCGTTGTTTCGAAACATGGACAATTTATTGGTAAAGGTTATGAGTTCGGAGGCTTGTTCCGGTTTTCACTTTCAGAGTTTTGTAATAAATCCGTGAATCATATTTGTGATGGTGTTAATGATGATACCAGTGTTTGGCATTCTCGTTTATGTCACATTAATTTTGGTTTGATGTCTCGGATGTCCAGCATGAGTTTAATTCCGAATTTCACTATTGCCAAAGGTTCTAAGTGCCATAGTTGTGTGCAATCAAAGCAACCTCGAAAGCCTCACAAGGCTGCCGAGGAGAGAAACTTGGCACCTCTAGAACTCATACATTCTGATCTATGTGAGATGAATGGTGTGTTGACAAAAGGTGAAAAGAGATATTTCATGACGTTGATAGATGGTGCTACTAAATTCTGCTATGTTTACTTGTTGCAAACTAAAGATGAGGCTTTAGACTACTTTAAAATCTATAAGGCCGAAGTTGAAAATCAACTAGAGAGAAAGATCAAGCGTCTTAGGTCGGATCGTGGTGGTGAGTGTTTTTCCCAAAATATTTGATGAATTCTGTCAGGAACACGGAATTATTCATGAGAGGACGCCTCCCTACTCGCCCCAATCAAAAGGGGTTGCCGAGAGGAAAAACCGCACGCTGACTGACTTGGTGAATTCCATGTTAGCCACTGCTGGTTTATCAAAGGCATAGTGGGGGGAGGCTTTGTTGACTTCATGTCATGTCCTGAATAGAGTTCCTAACAAGAATAAAGAAAAGACTCCTTATGAGGAGTGGGTTGGGAGAAAACCATCACTTTCGTATCTGCGTACTTGGGGGTGTTTGGCGAAGGTCAACATACCGATTCCCAAGAAACGCAAGCTCGGACCCAAGACAGTGGATTGTATCTTTCTAGGATATGCTCCACGGAGTGTAGGCTATAGATTTCTAGTGGTTAAATCTGAGGTACCTGATATGCATGTTGATACTATAATGGAATCTCGTGATGCAACATTCTTTGAGAATATTTTTCCTATGAAAGATATGCATAGCATTGGTAGGATTTCTTCTGAAATACTTCCTGAATCTAGTGCATCTATTGATAATTCTGAACAACCACATGAGGAATTTCTTGAGAAGGATGACGATGAACCTCTCACGAGGAGTAAGAGAGAGAGGGTTGCAAAATCCTTTGGCAATGATTTCATCGTGTACCTTGTGGATGATACTCCCAGATCCATTACTGAGGCATATGCATCTCCTGATGCAGATGATTGGAAAGAAGCTCTCCAAAATGAGATGGACTCGATTCTTTCTAATGGAACTTGGGAATTATCAGAACGACCCTATGGTTGTAAACCTGTGGGATGTAAGTGGGTGTTCAAGAAGAAGCTAAGGCCTGATGGTACTATTGAGAAGTACAAGGCGCGTCTTGTAGCTAAGGGCTACACACAGAAAGAAGGCGAAGATTACTTTGACACCTATTCACCTGTCGCTAGACTGACCACCATTCGAGTACTACTATCCCTGGCTGCCTCTTATGGTCTTCTCGTTCATCAAATGGACGTGAAGACAGCTTTCCTTAATGGAGAGTTGGAAGAGGAGATCTATATGGATCAGCCGGATGGGTTTGTGGTAAAAGGTGAAGAGACAAAGGTGTGTAAGTTATTGAAATCTTTATATGGCCTGAAACAAGCACCTAAGCAATGGCATGAGAAGTTTGACAGAACTCTACTTTCTGCTGGCTTTGTCATTAACGAGGCTGATAGGTGTGTTTACTATCGCCATGGTGGGGGCGATAGTGTTATATTATGTTTGTACGTGGATGACATTCTGATCTTTGGTACAAACATGAAAGTGATAAATGAAGTCAAGTCTTTCTTGTCAAAGAGTTTTGATATGAAAGATCTGGGAGAGGCTGATGTGATTCTGAACATCAAGCTTATTAAGAACGAGAATGGGATTACTTTAACGCAATCTCATTATGTTGAGAAGGTCTTGAGCCGATTTGGCTTTAATGATGGCAAGACTTCTCCAACACCTTATGATCCCAGTTTGACATTACGAAAGAATAAGAAGGAACCAAAAGATCATCTGAAATATTCACAAGTTGTTGGTTCTCTCATGTACTTAGCAAGCGCTACAAGACCCGATATCTCTTTTGCTGTGAGCAAGTTGAGTAGGTTCATGTCTAACCCGGGTATTGATCACTGGCATGCACTTTAAAGGGTCATGCGCTATCTATGTGGTACAATGAGCTATGGGATTCACTATTCAGGGAATCCTGCTGTGCTTGAAGGATATAGTGATTCGAATTGGATCTCTGACGTTGATGAACTCTACGCCACGAGCGGGTATGTGTTTACCCTTGGAGGTGGCGCAGTGTCATGGAGGTCTCGTAGACAAACCATATTGACGAGGTCAACTATGGAAGCAGAACTTACTGCTTTAGACACAGCCACTGTTGAGTCAGAATGGCTGCGTGAGCTCTTGATGGACTTGCCTGTGGTTGAGAAACTTGTGCCGGCAATCCTTCTGAATTGTGACAACCAAACTGTTATTGTCAAAGTGAACAATTCTAAGGATAACGCGAAGTCATCAAGACACGTGAAGAGACGTTTGAAATCTGTCAGGAAATTGAGAAACTCCGGAGTAATAACTGTTACGTATATTCAAACAGACAAAAACCTGGCAGATCCCTTTACAAAGGGACTATCACGAAATGTGATAGAAAGTGCATCGAGTTAGATGGGGTTGAGACCCATGGATGTCACACCTTAGTGGTAACCCAACCTATGTGATCGGAGATCCCGTGAATTAGGACCTGGGAAGAACAAGCTAGTGGTTTGACTGAGGAGAGTATCTTGTAACCCTCTCTATGTGAAGATGCATGACTCTCATAATCTGTAAGGCAGGTTGGCGACATGCCTTAATGTGTTTCTGTTGGCTTTAATTAGCAAAGATACCGTCCTACAGGGCATTCTTGAAAGAACACACCTATATGAGCTCGACTGTAAACGTCGCGGTCTATGAGATTTGGGTGATCTCTAGTAAACTCATGAAGAGACCAGGGAGTATGACGCATATGCTCCAACCCGCGGGGTAGGCTACTGACAGCCAAGTACTAGTTATGATTTTGAACGAAATCTATTGGCACCAAACTTGCAATTCAAGGTTCGTCCATTGTTCAAGTTGTTGATAGACGTAGTTCAAGATTCTAGGCGGAAGTTCAACTTAACAGTCTCTGCTGAAACACTAGTATATAAACAAGTAGCAAGGATTGGCAAATCTTCAAATGGGCATTTGAGATCTGGTGGGGGATTGTTAGAAATAATGGGGCTAATCCATTTAGGCCCATGAGTATTTCAGATTTTCTCTAAATCTCAAAGCACAAATTTGTGGCAGCCCATATGTGTTTGGGCCCATGTTTGTGGCAGCTCACATGGGAGTGGAGTGGGAGCTAAAGTTTAGTCCCACATGGAAAGTTGGAGGAGAGTTGCACCACCTTATAAGGTGGAGTGTTGCACCACTTTGTAAGTGAGTGGGAATAAGAGAGATACACACGCGCGCTCCTCCTCCGACGATGCCGCCGCTCGCACGCACGTCACGTCACAACGCGCGCGCGCGCGCCGCTGGTTGCGGGTTGCGGGAATCTCGCCGAGCCAAGCTTTATTTTGCTGCTCAGGAAAATTGACAGACGTGTCAGACGGTTAGCTTATTCGGGTCGCTCCCGGATCATGGGCGGCCCACATTCGCCTCCGTTAGGGTTTCCTGAGCCGCTCTATATAAAGTCCTGCGCGGCTACCGCCACAACACCACCGAAAAACCAATCTAGGGTTTTTCCATCCTCTCTACTTGCGCCGTCACCGTAGTCTACTTCATCCCGTTTGCCGGCGTGCACCGGCGGACGGGAGAGCAGGTCTCCGGAACCACTCGCCCTTGTGATCCTGTACGGGAGAGGGCGAATAAGGTTTTTGGGAAGCGCTCTGCGCGACTGCTCGAGTTCTCCATCACGGGTCGTCTTCCATCCAAGTCAGGCGGTGCTGCCTACCGCCGTCTTCGTCGCCATCTGCTGCGATCACTCTTTCCCAAAGTTTCTACTACGACAACCGAACGGTAAGTGCTACGTGTTCCAGTTTGGTTATTCATCATGTTCTGCGAGTACATGTTAGGCTGCTATTTGTTCCCGATCATCCTGTTGTTTAGTACATCTAGTATGTTCGAGTTACATGAGCTAGTAGCTGGTTTTGTCATGATTTATATTCTGGAATTAATTGTGGAAATTATGCCTAATATTCCAACAATCCAAAAACCTTATTGTAGGCAATTTCCTGAATTAACAATGGCTGGTTTTACCGATGCACTGAGGCCGGATAAGTTTACCGGTGTGCACTTTAAGAGGTGGCAGTACAAGGCTGAGCTTTGGCTGACCACGATGAAAGTGTTCCACATCAGTAAAGGCAAACCTGAGGGAACTATATCTGACGAGGATCAGAAGAAGTTCGAGGATGCTAATACTGTCTTTGTGGGATGTATTCTGAGCATTCTTGCTGACCGTCTGTGTGATGTGTTTATGCACTTAAAAGACGGAAAGGAGCTCTGGGAAGCACTGGATCCCAAGTTTGGTGCTGCAGATGCTGGCAGTGAACTGTATATCATGGAGAGCTTTCATGATTTTAAGATGACTAAGGACCTTCCTGTGGTTCAACAAGCTCATGAGATACAGTGCATTGCCAAGGAGCTCGAACTCCTTAAGTGTACCTTACCCGACAAGTTTGTGGCGGGATGCATTATTGCTAAGTTACCCCCTTCATGGAGGAACTTTGCCACAACTCTCAAACACAAGAGACAGGAGATATCAGTTGAAAATCTGATAGCGTCCCTTGATGTTGAGGAGAAGGCTCGGGCTAAGGACACTACTGAGAAAGGAGAGGGTCTTGCTACTGCTAACTTTGTGCAGAAAGGCAAATCCGTAGGCAAGAACAAAGGGAACTTCAAACCCTCCTTTAACAAGCCTGTAAAGACTACAACCTTCAAGAAGAACAAGACGAACAGGGACAAGAGTGAACTGTCTTGTTACACTTGTGGAGAGCCCAGCCATTTTTCCAAGGACTGTCCAGAACGCGCAGACCGCAGAGGGAAAAAGGCCAAGACTGTCAACGTCGTGACCGCTAGCAATACTGATGGGTATGGTAATTTATTTACTGTTCTTTCAGTATTTCAATCACCGTGTTGGTGGCTTGATACGGGTGCTAATGTTCATGTGTGTGCTGACATCTCTATGTTCACTTCTTATCAGGTCGCTCGGGATTCATCCGTCCTAATGGGGAATGGATCACATGCTTCTGTTCGTGGTGTTGGCACGGTGGATCTGAAGTTTACTTCCGGAAAGATCGTGCAGCTGAGGAACATGCAGCATGTCCCTACTATGAACAAGAATCTCGTTAGTGGCTCCCTTCTTTGCAGAGATGGGTTTAAGGTTATCTTAGAGTCTAATAAAGTCGTTGTTTCGAAACATGGACAATTTATTGGTAAAGGTTATGAGTTCGGAGGCTTGTTCCGGTTTTCACTTTCAGAGTTTTGTAATAAATCCGTGAATCATATTTGTGGTGGTGTTAATGATGATACCAGTGTTTGGCATTCTCGTTTATGTCACATTAATTTTGGTTTGATGTCTCGGATGTCCAGCATGAGTTTAATTCCGAATTTCACTATTGCCAAAGGTTCTAAGTGCCATAGTTGTGTGCAATCAAAGCAACCTCGAAAGCCTCACAAGGCTGCCGAGGAGAGAAACTTGGCACCTCTAGAACTCATACATTCTGATCTATGTGAGATGAATGGTGTGTTGACAAAAGGTGAAAAGAGATATTTCATGACGTTGATAGATGATGCTACTAAATTCTGCTATGTTTACTTGTTGCAAACTAAAGATGAGGCTTTAGACTACTTTAAAATCTATAAGGCCAAAGTTGAAAATCAACTAGAGAGAAAGATCAAGCGTCTTAGGTCGGATCGTGGTGGTGAGTGTTTTTCCCAAAATATTTGATGAATTCTGTCAGGAACACGGAATTATTCATGAGAGGACGCCTCCCTACTCGCCCCAATCAAACGGGGTTGCCGAGAGGAAAAACCGCACGCTGACTGACTTGGTGAATTCCATGTTAGCCACTGCTGGTTTATCAAAGGCATGGTGGGGGGAGGCTTTGTTGACTTCATGTCATGTCCTGAATAGAGTTCCTAACAAGAATAAAGAAAAGACTCCTTATGAGGAGTGGGTTGGGAGAAAACCATCACTTTCGTATCTGCGTACTTGGGGGTGTTTGGCGAAGGTCAACATACCGATTCCCAAGAAACGCAAGCTCGGACCCAAGATAGTGGATTGTATCTTTCTAGGATATGCTCCACGGAGTGTAGGCTATAGATTTCTAGTGGTTAAATCTGAGGTACCTGATATGCATGTTGATACTATAATGGAATCTCGTGATGCAACATTCTTTGAGAATATTTTTCCTATGAAAGATATGCATAGCATTGGTAGGATTTCTTCTGAAATACTTCCTGAATCTAGTGCATCTATTGATAATTCTGAACAACCACATGAGGAATTCCTTGAGAAGGATGACGATGAACCTCTCACGAGGAGTAAGAGACAGAGGGTTGCAAAATCCTTTGGCAATGATTTCATCGTGTACCTTGTGGATGATACTCCCAGATCCATTACTGAGGCATATGCATCTCCTGATGCAGATGATTGGAAAGAAGCTCTCCAAAATGAGATGGACTCGATTCTTTCTAATGGAAGTTGGGAATTATCAGAACGACCCTATGGTTGTAAACCTGTGGGATGTAAGTGGGTGTTCAAGAAGAAGCTAAGGCCTGATGGTACTATTGAGAAGTACAAGGCGCGTCTTGTAGCTAAGGGCTACACACAGAAAGAAGGCGAAGATTACTTTGACACCTATTCACCTATCGCTAGACTGACCACCATTCGAGTACTACTATCCCTGGCTGCCTCTTATGGTCTTCTCGTTCATCAAATGGACGTGAAGACAGCTTTCCTTAATGGAGAGTTGGAAGAGGAGATCTATATGGATCAGTCGGATGGGTTTGTGGTAAAAGGTGAAGAGACAAAGGTGTGTAAGTTATTGAAATCTTTATATGGCCTAAAACAAGCACCTAAGCAATGGCATGAGAAGTTTGACAGAACTCTACTTTCTGCTGGCTTTGTCATTAACGAGGCTAATAGGTGTGTTTACTATCGCCATGGTCGGGGCGATAGTGTTATATTATGTTTGTACGTGGATGACATTCTGATCTTTGGTACAAACATGAAAGTGATAAATGAAGTCAAGTCTTTCTTGTCAAAGAGTTTTGATATGAAAGATCTGGGACAGGCTGATGTGATTCTGAACATCAAGCTTATTAAGGACGAGAATGGGATTAATTTAACGCAATCTCATTATGTTGAGAAGGTCTTGAGCCGATTTGGCTTTAATGATGGCAAGACTTCTCCAACACCTTATGATCCCAGTTTGACATTACGAAAGAATAAGAAGGAACCAACAGATCATCTGAAATATTCACAAGTTGTTGGTTCTCTCATGTACTTAGCAAGCGCTACAAGACCCGATATCTCTTTTGCTGTGAGCAAGTTGAGTAGGTTCATGTCTAACCCGGGTATTGATCATTGGCATGCACTTGAAAGGGTCATGCGCTATCTATGTGGTACAATGAGCTATGGGATTCACTATTCAGGGAATCCTGCTGTGCTTGAAGGATATAGTGATTCGAATTGGATCTCTGACGTTGATGAACTCTACGCCACGAGCGGGTATGTGTTTACCCTTGGAGGTGGCGCAGTGTCATGGAGGTCTCGTAGACAAACCATATTGACGAGGTCAACTATGGAAGCAGAACTTACTGCTTTAGACACAGCCACTGTTGAGTCAGAATGGCTGCGTGATCTCTTGATGGACTTGCCTGTGGTTGAGAATCCTGTGCCGGCAATCCTTCTGAATTGTGACAACCAAACTGTTATTGTCAAAGTGAACAATTCTAAGGATAACGCGAAGTCATCAAGACACGTGAAGAGACGTTTGAAATCTGTCAGGAAATTGAGAAACTCCGGAGTAATAACTGTTACGTATATTCAAACAGACAAAAACCTGGCAGATCCCTTTACAAAGGGACTATCACGAAATGTGATAGAAAGTGCATCGAGGGAGATGGGGTTGAGACCCATGGATGTCACACCTTAGTGGTAACCCAACCTATGTGATCGGAGATCCCGTGAATTAGGACCTGGGAAGAACAAGCTAGTGGTTTGACTGAGGAGAGTATCTTGTAACCCTCTCTATGTGAAGATGCATGACTCTCATAATCTGTAAGGCAGGTTGGCGACATGCCTTAATGTGTTTCTGTTGGCTTTAATTAGCAAAGATACCGTCCTACAGGGCATTCTTGAAAGAACACACCTATATGAGCTCGACTGTAAACGTTGCGGTCTATGAGATTTGGGTGATCTCTAGTAAACTCATGAAGAGACCAGGGAGTATGACGCATATGCTCCAACCCGCGGGGTAGGCTACTGACAGCCAAGTACTAGTTATGATTTTGAACGAAATCTATTGGCACCAAACTTGCAATTCAAGGTTCGTCCATTGTTCAAGTTGTTGATAGACGTAGTTCAAGATTCTAGGCGGAAGTTCAACTTAACAGTCTCTGCTGAAACACTAGTATATAAACAAGTAGCAAGGATTGGCAAATCTTCAAATGGGCATTTGAGATCTGGTGGGGGATTGTTAGAAATAATGGGGCTAATCCATTTAGGCCCATGAGTATTTCAGATTTTCTCTAAATCTCAAAGCCCAAATTTGTGGCAGCCCATATGTGTTTGGGCCCATGTTTGTGGCAGCTCACATGGGAGTGGAGTGGGAGCTAAAGTTTAGTCCCACATGGAAAGTTGGAGGAGAGTTGCACCACCTTATAAGGTGGAGTGTTGCACCACTTTGTAAGTGAGTGGGAATAAGAGAGATACACACGCGCGCTCCTCCTCCGACGACGCCGCCGCCGCTCGCACGCACGCACGCACGCACGCTCGCCTCGTCACGACGCGCGCGCGCGCCGCGGGTTGCGGGAATCTCGCCGAGCCGAGCTTTATTTTGCTGCTCAGGAAAATTGACAGACGTGTCAAACGGTTAGCTTATTCGGGTCGCTCCCGGATCGTTGGCTATGGTAACCGACCCGCACGTGCGTAACATGGACTCGGCCCACGTTCGCCTCCGTTAGGGTTTCCTGAGCCGCTCTATATAAAGTCCTGCGCGGCTACCGCCACAACACCACCGAAAAACCAATCTAGGGTTTTGCCATCCTCTCTACTTGCGCCGTCACCGTAGTCTACTTCATCCCGCTTTCCAGCGTGCACCGGCGGACGGGAGAGCAGGTCTCCGGAACCACTCGCCCTTGTGATCCTGTACGGGAGAGGGCGAATAAGGTTTTTGGGAAGCGCTCTGCGCGACTGCTCGAGTTCTCCATCACGTGTCGTCTTCCATCCAAGTCAGGCGGTGCTGCCTATCGCCGTCTTCGTCGCCATCTGCTGCGATCACTCTTCTCCAAAGTTTCTACTACGACATCCGAACGGTACGTGCTACGTGCTCCAGTTTGGTTATTCATCATGTTCTGCGAGTACATGTTAGGCTGCTATTTGTTCCCGATCATCCTGTTGTTTAGTACATCTAGTATGTTCGAGTTACATGAGCTAGTAGCTGGTTTTGTCATGATTTATATTCTGGAATTAATCGTGGAAATTATGCCTAATATTCCAACAATCCAAAAACCTTATTGTAGGAAATTTCCTGAATTAACAATGGCTGGTTTTACCGATGCACTGAGGCCGGATAAGTTTACCGGTGTGCACTTTAAGAGGTGGCAGTACAAGGCTGAGCTTTGGCTGACCATGATGAAAGTGTTCCACATCAGTAAAGGCAAACCTGAGGGAACTATATCTGACGAGGATCAGAAGAAGTTCGAGGATGCTAATACTGTCTTTGTGGGATGTATTCTGAGCATTCTTGTTGACCGTCTGTGTGATGTGTTTATGCACATAAAAGACGGAAAGGAGCTCTGGGATGCACTGGATGCCAAGTTTGGTGCTGCAGATGCTGGCAGTGAACTGTATATCATGGAGAGCTTTCATGATTTTAAGATGACTAAGGACCTTCCTGTGGTTCAACAAGCTCATGAGATACAGTGCATTGCCAAGGAGCTCGAACTCCTTAAGTGTACCTTACCCGACAAGTTTTTGGCGGGATGCATTATTGCTAAGTTACCCCCTTCATGGAGGAACTTTGCCACAACTCTCAAACACAAGAGACAGGAGATATCAGTTGAAAATCTGATAGCGTCCCTTGATGTTGAGGAGAAGGCTCGGGCTAAGGACACTACTGAGAAAGGAGAGGGTCTTGCTACTGCTAACTTTGTGCAGAAAGGCAAATCCGTAGGCAAGAACAAAGGGAACTTCAAACCCTCCTTTAACAAGCCTGTAAAGACTACAACCTTCAAGAAGAAGAAGACGAACAGGGACAAGAGTGAACTGTCTTGTTACACTTGTGGAGAGCCCGGCCATTTTTCCAAGGACTGTCCAGAACGCGCAGACCGCAGAGGGAAAAAGGCCAAGACTGTCAACGTCGTGACCGCTAGCAATACTGATGGGTATGGTAATTTATTTACTGTTCTTTCAGTATTTCAATCACCGTGTTGGTGGCTTGATACGGGTGCTAATGTTCATGTGTGTGCTGACATCTCTATGTTCACTTCTTATCAGGTCGCTCGGGATTCATCCGTCCTAATGGGGAATGGATCACATGCTTCTGTTCGTGGTGTTGGCACGGTGGATCTGAAGTTTACTTCCGAAAAGATCGTGCAGCTGAGGAACGTGCAGCATGTCCCTACTATGAACAAGAATCTCGTTAGTGGCTCCCTTCTTTGCAGATATGGGTTTAAGGTTGTCTTAGAGTCTAATAAAGTCGTTGTTTCGAAACATGGACAATTTATTGGTAAAGGTTATGAGTTCGGAGGCTTGTTCCGGTTTTCACTTTCAGAGTTTTGTAATAAATCTGTGAATCATATTTGTGGTGGTGTTAATGATGATACCAGTGTTTGGCATTCTCGTTTATGTCACATTAATTTTGGTTTGATGTCTCGGATGTCCAGCATGAGTTTAATTCCGAATTTCACTATTGCCAAAGGTTCTAAGTGCCATAGTTGTGTGCAATCAAAGCAACCTCGAAAGCCTCACAAGGCTGTCGAGGAGAGAAACTTGGCACCTCTAGAACTCATACATTCTGATCTATGTGAGATGAATGGTGTGTTGACAAAAGGTGAAAAGAGATATTTCATGACGTTGATAGATGATGCTACTAAATTCTGCTATGTTTACTTGTTGCAAACTAAAGATGAGGCTTTAGACTACATTAAAATCTATAAGGCCGAAGTTGAAAATCAACTAGAGAGAAATATCAAGCGTCTTAGGTCGGATCGTGGTGGTGAGTATTTTCCCAAAATATTTGATGAATTCTGTCAGGAACACGGAATTATTCATGAGAGGACGCCTCCCTACTCGCCCCAATCAAACGGGGTTGCCGAGAGGAAAAACCGCACGCTGACTGACTTGGTGAATTCCATGTTAGCCACTGCTAGTTTATCAAAGGCATGGTGGGGGAGGCTTTGTTGACTTCATGTCATGTCCTGAATAGAGTTCCTAACAAGAATAAAGAAAAGACTCCTTATGAGGAGTGGGTTGGGAGAAAACCATCACTTTCGTATCTGCGTACTTGGGGGTGTTTGGCGAAGGTCAACATACCGATTCCCAAGAAACGCAAGCTCGGACCCAAGACAGTGGATTGTATCTTTCTAGGATATGCTCCACGGAGTGTAGGCTATAGATTTCTAGTGGTTAAATCTGAGGTACCTGATATGCATGTTGATACTATAATGGAATCTCGTGATGCAACATTCTTTGAGAATATTTTTCCTATGAAAGATATGCATAGCATTGGTAGGATTTCTTCTGAAATACTTCCTGAATCTAGTGCATCTATTGATAATTCTGAACAACCACATGAGGAATTTCTTGAGAAGGATGACGATGAACCTCTCACGAGGAGTAAGAGACAGAGGGTTGCAAAATCCTTTGGCAATGATTTCATCGTGTACCTTGTGGATGATACTCCCAGATCCATTACTGAGGCATATGCATCTCCTGATGCAGATGATTGGAAAGAAGCTGTCCAAAATGAGATGGACTCGATTCTTTCTAATGGAACTTGGGAATTATCAGAACGACCCTATGGTTGTAAACCTGTGGGATGTAAGTGGGTGTTCAAGAAGAAGCTAAGGCCTGATGGTACAATTGAGAAGTACAAGGCGCGTCTTGTAGCTAAGGGCTACACACAGAAAGAAGGCGAAGATTACTTTGACACCTATTCACCTGTCGCTAGACTGCCCACCATTCGAGTACTACTATCCCTGGCTGCCTCTTATTGTCTTCTCGTTCATCAAATGGACGTGAAGACAGCTTTCCTTAATGGAGAGTTGGAAGAGGAGATCTATATGGATCAGCCGGATGGGTTTGTGGTAAAAGGTGAAGAGACAAAGGTGTGTAAGTTATTGAAATCTTTATATGGCCTGAAACAAGCACCTAAGCAATGGCATGAGAAGTTTGACAGAACTCTACTTTCTGCTGGCTTTGTCATTAACGAGGCTGATAGGTGTGTTTACTATCGCCATGGTGGGGGCGATAGTGTTATATTATGTTTGTACGTGGATGACATTCTGATCTTTGGTACAAACATGAAAGTGATAAATGAAGTCAAGTCTTTCTTGTCAAAGAGTTTTGATATGAAAGATCTGGGAGAGGCTGATGTGATTCTGAACATCAAGCTTATTAAGAACGAGAATGGGATTACTTTAACGCAATCTCATTATGTTGAGAAGGTCTTGAGCCGATTTGGCTTTAATGATGGCAAGACTTCTCCAACACCTTATGATCCCAGTTTGACATTACGAAAGAATAAGAAGGAACCAACAGATCAGCTGAAATATTCACAAGTTGTTGGTTCTCTCATATACTTAGCAAGCGCTACAAGACCCGATATCTCTTTTGCTGTGAGCAAGTTGAGTAGGTTCATGTCTAACCCGGGTATTGATCATTGGCATGCACTTGAAAGGGTCATGCGCTATCTATATGGTACAATGAGTTATGGGATTCACTATTCAGGGAATCCTGCTGTGCTTGAAGGATATAGTGATTCGAATTGGATCTCTGACGTTGATGAACTCTACGCCACGAGCGGGTATGTGTTTACCCTTGGAGGTGGCGCAGTGTCATGGAGGTCTCGTAGACAAACCATATTGACGAGGTCAACTATGGAAGCAGAACTTACTGCTTTAGACACAGCCACTGTTGAGTCAGAATGGCTGCGTGAGCTCTTGATGGACTTGCCTGTGGTTGAGAAACCTGTGCCGGCAATCCTTCTGAATTGTGACAACCAAACTGTTATTGTCAAAGTGAACAATTCTAAGGATAACGCGAAGTCATCAAGACACGTGAAGAGACGTTTGAAATCTGTCAGGAAATTGAGAAACTCCGGAGTAATAACTGTTACGTATATTCAAACAGACAAAAACCTGGCAGATCCCTTTACAAAGGGACTATCACGAAATGTGATAGAAAGTGCATCGAGGGAGATGGGGTTGAGACCCATGGATGTCACACCTTAGTGGTAACCCAACCTATGTGATCGGAGATCCCGTGAATTAGGACCTGGGAAGAACAAGCTAGTGGTTTGACTGAGGAGAGTATTTTGTAACCCTCTCTATGTG
This sequence comes from Avena sativa, assembly GCA_916181665.1. Lineage (NCBI taxonomy): Eukaryota > Viridiplantae > Streptophyta > Magnoliopsida > Poales > Poaceae > Avena > Avena sativa. The sequence goes on along the minus strand of OV702296.1, from coordinate 7,998,726 downwards.
AAGATGCATGACTCTCATAATCTGTAAGGCAGGTTGGCGACATGCCTTAATGTGTTTCTGTTGGCTTTAATTAGCAAAGATACCGTCCTACAGGGCATTCTTGAAAGAACACACCTATATGAGCTCGACTGTAAACGTCGCGGTCTATGAGATTTGGGTGATCTCTAGTAAACTCATGAAGAGACCAGGGAGTATGACGCATATGCTGTAACCCGCGGGGTAGGCTACTAACAGCCAAGTACTAGTTATGATTTTGAACGAAATCTATTGGCACCAAACTTGCAATTCAAGGTTCGTCCATTGTTCAAGTTGTTGATAGACGTAGTTCAAGATTCTAGGCGGAAGTTTAACTTAACAGTCTCTGCTGAAACACTGGTATATAAACAAGTAGCAAGGATTGGCAAATCTTCAAATGGGCATTTGAGATCTGGTGGGGGATTGTTAGAAATAATGGGGCTAATCCATTTAGGCCCATGAGTATTTCAGATTTTCTCTAAATCTCAAAGCCCAAATTTGTGGCAGCCCATATGTGTTTGGGCCCATGTTTGTGGCAGCTCACATGGGAGTGGAGTGGGAGCTAAAGTTTAGTCCCACATGGAAAGTTGGAGGAGAGTTGCACCATCTTATAAGGTGGAGTGTTGCACCACTTTGTAAGTGAGTGGGAATAAGAGAGATACACACGCGCGCTCCTCCTCCGACAACGCCGCTCGCACGCTCGCCTCGTCACGTCACGACACGACGCGCGCGCGCCCCGCGGATTGTGGGAATCTCGCCGAGCCGAGCTTTATTTTGCTGCTCAGGAAAATTGACAGACGTGTCAAACGGTTAGCTTATTCACCGTAGTCTACTTCATCCCGCTTGCCGGCGTGCACCGGCGGACGGGAGAGCAGGTCTCCGGAACCACTCGCCCTTGTGATCCTGTACGGGAGAGGGCGAATAAGGTTTTTGGGAAGCGCTCTGCGCGACTGCTCGAGTTCTCCATCACGGGTCGTCTTCCATCCAAGTCAGGCGGTGCTGCCTACCGCCGTCTTCGTCGCCATCTGTTTGGTTATTCATCATGTTCTGCGAGTACATGTTAGGCTGCTATTTGTTCCCGATCATCCTGTTGTTTAGTACATCTAGTATGTTCGAGTTACATGAGCTAGTAGCTGGTTTTGTCATGATTTTTATTCTGGAATTAATCGTGGAAATTATGCCTAATATTCCAACATAATCAAAGTTGTGTTATATACTATGTTTGATGGCATGCAATACCATTCTACCAGTGTTTTAGTGTCGAAGCTTGCCAGTCATAGTGCCGTTGTGTGTATTCTTCCTCCAATATCCTCTAAAGGTCATCGTTTTGGACATTGGTATGGTATAGTCAAAAAAAACCGCTGCATAATTAGAACACACTTAATGTAATCTGAAAACTGCATCGAAACAAAGTATAATTCCAGTAACACTTGTGTATTCACTCAAGTAACATTATTCGTCATGGAGGAAAACATATGCATAAACATATGTCGAGTAAATGGCTTAAGACACACCTAGATAGTGTCCAACGCAACACCTTAATTCTTGAAACCACTCTTAACTGAAGTAGCAACATCTAGATATAGATATCAAGTTCTAACGTAGTAAACTCTCAAATTAGGGTAAAATCCACGGATTGTAGCTACCTAAATATTCTTCCACTATTATCGAATGTGACATGCAAATTCTTCTTTAGATACCACAAGGGAATATCATACATCAAGAATACACTATTTTGGATAGTAACAACAATATTTGGTGCTTCAAGAGCTGTGACTTCAAACAATCTCAATAAAGATAAAGGGACCAAAATTTGGAGGAGAAAATGAGGTGGATTTAACTTCATGGCCTTCGGTAGGAACTACCTTTGCTAGATGGCAAGTTTCTTTCTTTTTCCTCTCGTCATATTTCCCTCTTTGTTTTCTTTTTCTTCTCGATGGGGTCCAACCTAGAATTTTCATCACATATCATTTATCTGTTGGATGGTATGCTAAACACAACACTCTTCTCTTATGTGCAAAATCCAAAGTTCGCTAAGGTCAAAACCTTAACGGATGATGGAATATTACACATGTTTGGGCTACGGATAGGGTCTAGAGTTACTATGCACACAACCTACATGAGGAGTATATCCTACCAAAATGAATCATATTCTATGAAAAGGAATACTATTATATATTAAAATCACAATATGTTTACCTATTCGAAACAAAATAATGATCCAGAAAGAACTTCTTCAAAAAATAGTTGGCTAATTAGAACACACTTAATATCCAAAAACTCCATCGGAACAAAGTATATTTTCAGTACCACTTCTGTATGCATTGACATTCAAGTAACATTACTCATCATGGAAGAAAACATACTCATAAACATCTAGAGACTAAATGGCACACACCTAAGATAGTGTCTAAGACAACATCTGAAGTCCTCATACCACTCTTAGCTAAAGTATCAACATTTAGATAGAATATCAAGTTGGGACGTAGAAAACTCTCAAAATAGGGCAAAAAAATGTATTTATTGCCATTGCAACCGCAAGAAAATTTGCTTCGCTCACCATCCATGACCTTTCTTCTTTCCTACCAAATAAACCACACATCCATAACTACTGTTTCATGTAGTCTTATTGCTTAGCACGATCCTATAAATATTATATATGCTAATATATGGCACCCAACAATTGTTGGATCTTTCAGGAAAAGGAAAAGTGGCCAATGAAGGGAGAAGTTCTTTTTCGGAACACATATGAGGGGTACAATTAGGAAAAGGTAAACCTTCACGATGGTCAGCAGGGTCGGAAGATCGGGGAGCCGCCAAAGCCATAGGAGGCGGTTGTGCGACCCTGGATCTAACGAAAACCTACCATGTTGCTTCCATGCAGGCAACTAGGCGACATGGCAATGCGAGAAGGGAGTGGGAAAGATACATCAGCGACGGTGGCGTCGGGGAGGCAAGCTGAAATGTCCACCTTGTCAACTTACCATCCTAGATCAAGGGCGCGGCAAAAAAAAAATCATCCCTTTTATATTGAGGTCTCGGCGCGAAATGTCCTCTTCCCCCGAAAATTTTATACGGGTTGCCTAGTTTTCGGTATGTGACCGTGACGTTTTTCACACATAAACCAAAAACTAGCGGTTATTTTATGGACTGGTGCGCTATCCGAGATCACCTAACTAGCGAGTAGGCGAGGCGGCCAGCATATAGAAATTAAAAAGAAATTGAAGTACAAAGTACACTTATATTAAAAACGGAAGTATGAAAGGATAAGTACTAAAATTAGAAGCACATGAATCGTCCTCGGTTGTTTCTCTAAAAATGTATAAAGTATACTACTAGAATATAAAAATGCAAGTATATCTAGAAGAACAATTATACAAAAAACCAAAAACAAAATACAAAGTATAGTATAGTGGAGTACAAATTACACTAACCAAACTAATATTTACACTAAATAGCTGAATCACTAAATAGACAAAATCAAAGTACTACAGGAACACAATTGTATGACGAGATCTAGTTTTAAAAATCTCGACATGATGAATGTAACCATGAAAACAGTTCGTAATTTGGACTAGCAATTTTATAGATATTTTATTAAGAATTTTTGTTTTCTAAAAAAATATGTATAAAAATCATAGCCCTCTCAACCTTTCGTGTGTCTTTTGTGCCATAGGTTTTGAAAAAAAAATACTTTTAAACTAGATCCCATATTGATACACTTGTGGAAAAAGGGCCTCCGGTCTCAGGCCGCAACTGGCTCTAGTCCCCGTTTTGGGCCCGGGACTACCAAAACGGGACTAGAGCCCTCCTCCCCCCTCTAGTCCCGGCTCACTACGGTCCGTGACTAATAACAGCCACGTAGTTGTTTCAGTGCCGCGGGGGGCGGAAACCCTCTAGTCCCGGGCCGTAACACTACCCGGGACTATAAGGTTTTCTGCCGCGGCTGAGAATTTGTGTGTTTCTCTGTCGCGGCAGAGATTGTGTATTTCTTTTTTTTTTGCCATTTAGTTCCTTTTTCGTTTTGTGTTTCACTATAATTTCAAACATATATTTCAGTACACATATTCTACGCTAGTACATACACAGTACACATTGATGCATCTATATAATTAATCGATCCTTTGCAAGCATACATTCATGATATATATATATATATATATATATATATATATATATCAAAAGGAAGAAATGTTTTGAAATTATATGGTCATTGATGAATATATATATCATATCAACTACATAGAGATCACTAAGGCAAATCGAGTTCCACGTCATCCGCATAATGCTCTCCATGTACATCAAGGACCTCCTTCATCATAAATCCCGCCAGCTCCTCTTTAATTGCTCTTATGCGCTGGTCTGGATCTAGTTTCTCCCGCAAACCATAAATATAATGTGAGTCAACTTTCCGCTCACTGGTCAACTCGCGGATATACTCGCAGACGTAGTATCCACATAAATGAGTTTCTGGTGGCTGCTGTAAACTCCTCACCATTTTATAAGTTAGCTCCTCTTTGAATGGACTTGGTATTTTCTATCTGAACCGTATCTAACACCTGCTCGGCAAAGAAAATGAACAAAGGAGTTATTAGTTACTTGATATCAGGAAATGAACGAAAGAGGCCGATATAATGTGATAATGATTAAAATTACTTATGGAGCATTACTTTCATGTCGCTCCACTGCTCTTGGTCACAACTTAATGAGTCGTGGACTTTAACTAGGGACTTGTCAACTTGAATGTTTAGCAAGATCCAGTGGAATCTGCGGACGTTTACATAAGCATTTATGCATAGCTCATCGAGTAAGCAAAAATAAAATATGTACAAGATATAAACACTCACTTGAAGTTGTAAGGAAATAGTATTTCCTTAACAAAATTATTCCCGCTTAAGAACCTGCACAGGTCTTCCTTCACGTCCTTGGGGTGATTCTTTAATGTATATTCATTAACGATATATGGGTCAATGAACCCAACGTCGTATCTTCTAGCTCTTTTGCATTCAAGCATCTTCATTCTGCAAAATATAATATCATACAAAAGGATATATAGTTAGGATAATATATTAAATGCAATGAACGAGCTGAGCTACAAACTTAATTATAGAAATAAATCACTTACAGACAGCAGCAACCAATGACAGATTTGTTGAGGGCGCGCTGGTTGTATAATTAAAACAGTTCGGTCATTTGAACCTGTATCGAGTATGGTTTGAAGTGATGCTCCTTTCTAACGTCCACCGGAAACCAATCTTTCTGATGCTTTTTTTCTGCTTGTGACATGTACCATTCTTGCAGATTTTGCATATGTGTGGATAGACGCGCGAGCTCCTCATTACTGACTAGAGGCTCCCCTTGGACATACTTCAGTACTATCTGACCCACTGGCGTATCTTCATAGCCTAAATATTGACCAAGAGACATTTTTTCTTCGGTACCAAGTGCTTTGGCCTGCGATACAGTGAAGCCCATTAGTGCAGCATTATTATGGGATCTGGAGTCCATTATTTGCATGTCCATATCCATTTCAGCTCTAAAGGCCATGTCGATGTCTGAAATGACTTTGAGCGGGGCGACCGATTGATCCGAGCTGGGCAACTTGCTTCCCGCTTTTTGCACTTGTGATTTTTTTCTTATGTGCTTGCTTAATAATCTCCCGGTCATAGGCTGATTCCAGATTCATCGATATCTAGGATGGTTGCTCAAGAAAGGACTTAGCCCACTTTTTGGTTTTTTCATCATATACTGTCTTTGGATCAGGCTTTTTAGGTGAAAAATGCGCCTTAACTTGGGCAAACACATCCGCGTTAGTTTCCTCATTGGTATTGTCATAAGGTCTCTTTGGAAGAGCCGGCGGGATGTCGACTATCTTCGCCGTATGACCTTTCTTCGATGTGGGGCGCGGGGGAGCGTCGACTTTCGTTTCTTCGACGAGGTAGTAGTACTGCACGGAGGCGGAGATCGAGTATTGCACGGAGGCGGAGATCGAGTTGATGTACTCCTGCTGCGGCGATCGTCAGCGGGGCGGGGTGGACTTGGAGGTTGACGATAATCGGGTTGGGGTGGACTTGGAGGTTGACGATATTCGATGCGGGGTGGCCTTGGATTCCTCGGAGTCGGTGGCCTTGGCGCCGAGCCTGGAAACTTGATGTACTTCTTCTTTCATAGAATGATGTTGCGCTTGACATCTCTTAGTTTCGTAAGGCCTTCAGGCGTAGCGATGTCAATCTCTAGGTCCACAAAATCCTCCACTATGTCATCCACCGTGACACGAGCATAGCCAGGTGGAATCGGAAGTGAATGATGGAGTGCTCCAGGTAGACAAGGTAAATCAGTGTCGATTGCCACCTTGAAGGACAGGTTGTTCATTGGCTGATGTAGCTCACATTGTGCCATCTCTCTGACATCATCCACGGGGTAGCGAGGAGCCGGTGCATCATCCAGCAGTGCTTGATCATTAGCCCGGACCTCCGTGGAAGCCACACTGCTTCTCCACTGGCTAAGATCCAATGCAGGATCATCAGCCTGCGGGTGAGTTGACGACGGCGGCCTTTGTCTAATTTCTTACATGAGGTTCTTCAGATCAGATAGGTCCTGCTCTACCCTGGAGATCCGGTCTGCCTCCTGGTCCTTCTTTCTCTGACTGCTTCTGTAACTGGCATCATACTGAGGAAACCCTTTCTTCCAAGAGACACCAGCGCCTTTGCCTCGTGTTCGTCCTCCCTTTTTAGGATTCCCTAGGGCGCGTGTCAGCTCGTCGTTCTCTCTCTCGGGACGGAACAATCACAATTGAGCATCGTTCATTGCTTGAACAAGGTCTTGGGAGGGTTTTAGAATTTTTTTCATAAAATAATGTCTTTCCTGTTTCTGGGTCCAACGATCCCCCGTGCCCGTACCACCAATGCTTTGACCTCTCGGGGCCATCCATCTGTACCAGGAGTGACGCCTCGAGACCTCATTTCCTTCTCCATAGTTTCCCACCTAGGGACGGCACTCTTGTAGCCACATGTCCCCATTTTATGATGGTATTTCTTTTGGGCAGCATTTAACGCGTTCTCTTGCCGACTTTTTTCTTTGCTTTATCAGATTGCTTGTATTGTACAAAATCGGGCCATTGTTCTCTCAACTTCTCATTTACTCCTTTGAAGTCTGGAGTTTTCTTTTTCGCGACATATTTCGCGTATAAACTTTTCTTGTGGTTCTGGTACAGTTTAGCCATCTTGCTCGAAGCCCACTCCTTGACTTTCTCTCTATTTTCAAGCCCACCCGGCCTTGGGGTAATACCATCTACCTCAAATTCTTCATACTCTAGAGGTAGTATGAAATGCGCTATGAGCTTCTTCCAAAGGTCATCTTTGGCATCATCGGTGACATAGCTGTTGGATTCTTCACCGGGTTTCTTTGACTGATTCCATTCTTGGAGTGTGATCGGCAGGTTGTCCCTAACAAGCACCTCGCATTGATTTATAAACATCCTCTGGTGCTTCGCTTGAGCAATCGGTTCACCATCATCATCTATTTCTTCGATGGTGAACCTCTAATTACCACCCAACTTTTTGGTTGGCCCTCGTTTCGTTCGAGCTGTCGATTGCTTCGATCCGGTGGGCTAAAAGAAGAAGAGAGAGTAATTAATATATATCTAGATCAGTTAATGCATAGAGGTAACACGAGGCTTATATATATATATATATATATATATATATATATATATATATATATATATGTGTGTACCTCGCCGGATCCTGACGAGGGGCCATCATTATTGTTGTTATTTGTTTGCCCTTCGTCCATCCGGTCTTCCCCTTGGTACATTAGGTTTTCCTCTAGTCCATCATCGGATGGATTCAGATATGAGGATATCTCTTCCTCGAGCAAAATATTTTCATTGGTAGTAATATTAAGAGGAATTTCACCTCTTATCATGCCCTGAAGAAAACCTTCACCAATGCGACCAGGATCTTCGGATGGATCCATGAATTAATTATCTACAACAGAAAGAGAGTTAAACAGGTTAGAAAAAACAATAACCCTAATAACTAAAACAAAAAAATAACCCTAATAACACAAATTAATAACCCTAATATTATTTGCAGTAAAACAATAATCGTAATAACTAATACAAAAAAACAATAACCCTAATTAATAACCCTAATATTATTTGTGATAAAACAATAATCTTAATAGCTAAAATAGAAAAACAATAACCCTAATATTATTTTTGGTAAAACAATAATCCTAATAACTAAAACAAAAAAACAATAACCCTAATAATATTTGTGGTAAAACAATAATCCTAATTATAATAATCCTAATATTAATTGTGGTAAAACAATATAATCCTAGCTAATAACTAAAAAAATAACCCTAGCTAATTATAATTAAAAAAATAACCCTAGCTAATTATAATTAAAAAATAACCCTAGATAATTATAATTAAAATAACCCTAGCTAACAATATAATCCTAATCCTAATAACTAAAACAATAATTCTAATTATAATTAATAACCCTAGCTAATTAATAACCCTAGCTAGGTAATAATTACAAAAAAAACACCCGCTCGTACTCCCTCGAGCTCTCACCGATCGACGCCGGCGGAAGACGTGACGGCACGGCGGGGCAGCGAGGTGCGTGGCGGCACGAGACAAGGCGGAGAGCACGGCGCCGGAGAGGCTAGGCGGCGAGGCGGCGCGCGGTAGAACCAAACGGCGGAGAGCACGGCGGAGAGGCGGCACAACGGAGCACGCACAGCGAAAAGGTGTACATCACGAAGATTACAAGGCTCACCATCGTACGAATATGCCCCCACCAAAGCAATGCGGCATCGTCATCCGCGACAACACGGAGCAAACCCGCCATGATGGAGAGTGCAACCAAGGACACAAGAGCAGGTCACGCCATGACCCTCCGCGTCCGACAAGCAACCATGACAGGTGTGATGCGTCGCGGGAGGGTAACAACAAGGAGGCTAATCCACCGCCACCTCCGCCTCCGTCACCACCAAGCAGTCACCATGGCGGAGGAGGCCCGCGTCGTTCACGCAGCCCATCCCCTATTGACAAAAAGAAGAAGAACCCGGAGTCATACGATGCACGTTCGAGGATCGATAAGATCCACGAGGCCCAGGAAGGACCTTACCTGCGACCACGTTGCTTTGGACCTGCAATACGGTCCGCAACTTACCCCAAAGGTTTCCGGATTGACAAGACCATCAAGCCCTATGACGGCACCGCCAAACCAGCCACATGGTTGCAGGACTACGGCAACTCGGTGGAGATTGCCGGAGCCAACCCCAACGTCGCCGTCGAGTTCCTCCCATTAATGTTGGCCGGCACGGCCCGTCAATGGATCGACGACTTGCCGGAGAAATCTATCTACAACTGGCTGGACATGCAAGAAGCGGTCACCAAGAACTTTGAGGGTACATACAAGCGTCCCTGCACCATAGGCGATCTACAGCGGTGCGTGCAAGAGAAAGACGAGACATCTCGCGCCTATCTCTCCCGCTGGCTGGATATGAAAAAATTTCTGCGCAGGAGTGCACGCCCAAACCGCCATGGCCGCCTTCATCAATGGGTTGGAAAGGGGCACGCTGCTCCGACATAAGCTGAAGCGCTTGCAGGAAAATCACCAGCTTGACTTGAACCAGATGATTTAGTTGGCTAGTGAGTTCGCAGCTGCCGACGATGATGCTCGTGGCTCCTTGCAAGCAACGGCCGTTCCAACTCAAGCTCGGAGGAATAGAAGTACAAAGCGGAAAACCGCTCCAGAAGAAAAGCAATCTACCGACATGGTCGCTATGACTTTTGTAGGACGAGGAGAAGGCGGACAGCATGGCCGAGGAAGGGGAGCTGGTCGTGGGCAGCAGCGAGGAAGTGAAATCACTTCGGCACCGCTCCCCGTTCCCCAAACCTACGAGGAGTACCGTGATATGTCGTGCCTCGTACACATCGACGCCAACGGCAAGGCCACCCATACCAATCGACACTGCAAGTTCGTCAACGACCTCAAGGAAGACCCGGAGTCCAGCTACAAGCGAAGTCGGAAGAACAGACCGCGAGGCAAGGGTAAGAGGAAGAAGAAGGAGGAGGAGTCCAAGGATTCAAGTGACATGGACGAAGACGTTGACCCCAAGCACGCCGCTAAGAGCGACGACAAGGGCAATAACCCCTTCACAAAGAAGGCTCCAGTCTACCACACTTTCCTTGGCACCCCCACCGTCCGACAACAGAAGACCTCTCTGAGGATCCTGATGGCCACTCTCCCCCCAGTTCCCTAGTACCTGCGCTGGTCGGAGGTTCCAATAACTTGGGACAGGACGGACCACCCAGACCTTGTGCCCACGGAGAACCAGTACGCCATGGTCATCAACCCCTTGATTGGCGACGTGGAGTTCACCAAGTGTATGGTGGATAGTGGAAGCAGCATCAACATCATGTACCTGGATACACCGCAGAAGATGAACTTGACGAAGGCAAACCTAAGGCGGACCAACACCATCTTCCAGGGCGTAGTTCCTGGTCGGGAGGCTCGGTCCCTTGGGTGCATTACACTTCAGGTTGCCTTTGGCGATGTTAATAATTACCGCCAAGAGCGCATGACCTTCAAGGTGCTCCCCTTCAAGAGCGTGTACCACGTCATATTCGGTCGCGACATATTCCACACTTTCATGGCCAAGCCATGCTTCATCTACAACAAACTCAAGATACCCGGACTAAACGGTATCATCACTGTATCCAGAAACTTTACAAGGCAAGGGACTGCGAGATCAATGAAGCAGCCGTTGCAGAAGCTGTCCTCTATAGCGAAGAATTCAAAGAGATCCAGAGCAAGGTCAATGACTCAGAGATGACCGCGTCGAAGAAGCAGATCTCCGACTCCGCTCCTGCGTTCAAGGCTGCCATCGAGACCAAGCCGGTGGAACTTGTGGTAGGCGATGCCTCCAAGACCGTCGCCATTGGGACGAACCTGGATCCCAAATAGGAAAGCGCGCTCGTCGAGTTCCTCCGTGAGAACAGGGACATCTTTGCCTGGCAACCTGTCGACATGAAAGGTGTACCTAGGGAACTTTCCGAGCACATCTTAAACATTGATCCAAAATGCAAACCAGTGAAACAACCTCTACGACGCTTTGGAGATGAGAAGAGACGCGCCATTGGAAAAGAGATAGCTAGGTTACTTAAGGCTAGATTTATCCGAGAAGTCCTTCACACCCAATGGGTGGCCAATCCTGTACTTGTCCCCAAAAAGGGAACCAATGAATTAAGAATGTGCATTGATTACACTGGCTTGAACAAAGCATGTCCCAAAGATCCGTTTGCTTTGCCTCGCATTGACCAGGTCATTGACTGGACGGCTGGCTCGGAACTTTTGTGTTTTATCGATGCATACTCAGGATACCACCAGATCAAGATGAGGAAGTCGGACCAATTGGCCACTTCGTTCACTACCCCATACGGCCCGTTTTGCTATGTCACGATGCCCTTTGGGCTGAAAAATGCAGGTGCTACCTACCAGCGGACAATGCAATGTTGCCTTCACGACCAAATTGGTCGGAACATTCACGCCTATGTGGACGATATCGCGGTGATGTCTAAAAAGTCAAACGACTTAATCTCCGACTTAAAAGAAACCTTTGATAATCTCCGGAAATACAACATGATGCTCAACCCTAAGAAGTGCGTCTTCGGGGTTCCAGCCGGCAAATTGTTGGGCTTCATCGGTTCCCAACGTGGAATCGAGGTCAACCCGGAGAAAATCAAGGCCATCTTAAACATGAACCGTCCGACATGCCTAAAGGACATTCAACGACTAACAGGTTGTGTTGCAGCAGTTAGTCGGTTCGTCAGCCGACTTGGAGAGAAGGCCCTTCTGTTGTACAAGTTGCTGAAGAAGGCGGACAAATTCACGTGGACGGACGAAGCAGATGCAGCATTGAAGCAGCTCAAGGAGATTCTTTCCTCAGCGCCCATCCTTGTAGCACCCAAGCCTGGTGAGCCCCTGTTAATTTACATGGCGGCAACCAACCGGGTTATCAGCATCGTCGTCGTGGTAGAGCGGAAAGAACAAGGCTATGAGCACGGAGTTTAACGACCAGTTTACTATGTGAGCGAGGTCTTGACGGAGTCCAAACAGCGTTACCCGCACTACCAAAAGATAGCTTATGGAGTATTCCTTGCTTCTCGGAAGCTGAGGCATTACTTTCAGGAGCACCCGATCACAGTGGTGAGCAAGACTCCACTGTCCGACATCATTAATAACAGCTACGCTACAGGAAGGGTCGCGAAGTGAGGCATTGAACTTGCCGCCTTCGAGATCACCTACAAGAGACGCGACGCTATCAAGTCACAAGCCTTGGCGGATTTTGTTGCAGATTAGACGGAGATGCCAGACGCTACTCCGTTGCCAGAACCAGGGTACTGGGTGATGCACTTTGACGGATCAAAGCTGCTCAATGGATCAGGGGCTGGTGTATTGCTACAGTCACCAACAGGAGACAAGCAACACTACGTTCTGCAGATCCACTTCGAGGCTACAAACAACATGGCGGAGTATGAAGCACTCATTCACGGACTACGTGTAGCCAAGGATATTGGCATCAAGCGCATAGTTTGCTATGGAGATTCCGACTTGGTTGCCCAGAAGGTGGCTGGCACCTGGAGTGCGCGGAACCCTATGATGGAGGCATATCGAGACGAAGTTGACGAGATAGCCAAGAGCTTCTTGGGCTACAAAGTCAAGTATGTGCCTAGGGAACAAAACGAGGCAGCTGATCTGCTCTCTAAGCTAGGATCAGGGTGCAAGCGAATTCCGCCAGGAGTTTTCCTAGAGCACCTGCGCACACCATCCGTGAAGGGAGCCGGCATTGACAACCCAGATAGAGCTGACTCTTTCGTCAACATGGTGACCAAGGTCCCTCCGGCTTGTACAAAACCGTTCATGGAATACCTCGAACATGGAAATTTGCCCGACAACGAAGTCGAAAGACGGCAAATAGTACGACGAGCAAAGGGTTATACCATAATCAATGGGCAACTCTATAAAAGGAGCACTACTGGTGTATACCTAAAGTGTGTTTCCCAGCTAGAAGGTATGGAAATCCTGCGTGAAATCCATCTCGAAGATTGCGGGCATCACGCCGCTCCTCGATCGTTGGTCGCGAAAGCCTTCCGGCAAGGATTCTAGTGGCTGACCGTGAAGGCGGACGCCGACAAGCTGGTTGAGACATGCATGGGATGCCAGTATTATGCCCGCCAACCACATGTTCCTGCTGAGGAACTGCGAACAATACCAATAACTTAGCCATTTGCAGTCTGGGGGCTAGACATGGTGGGACCGTTATAGACGGCACCTTGTGGGTTTACGCATCTGCTTGTAGCAGTTGAAAAATTCACTAAATGGATAGAAGCTAAACCGATTAGAAAGCTTGACGGGGCAACTGCCCTCAGGTTCGTCCGAGATTTAGTGGTGAGATTTGGTCTCCCACACAGCATTATCACCGACAACGGCAGCAATTTATCACTCGGAGAAGTGGAGTCTTATTGCTGGGAGAAAGGCATCCGGCTTGACCTTGCATATGTGGCACACCCACAATCCAATGGTCAAGTCGAGCGAGCCAATGGATTAATTCTGCAGGGAATTAAGCCACGTCTTGAGGCACCGCTACATAGAGCAGCTGGAGCCTAGGCGGAAGAATTGCCATCTGTGCTGTGGAGTTTACGAACTACACCCAACAGATCTACCGGCTACACCCCTTACTTCATGGTATATGGAGCAGAAGTCATCCTGCCCTCCGACATCCTCCACGATGCACCAAGAGCTGCCGCCTACGACGAAGATGACGCTGAAGAATCCAGACACCTAGATGTGGATCTTCTCGAGGAGGAGCGCGTTTTGGCATGCCAAAGATCCTCCATCTACCAGCAGAAGCTACGCAGCTACCATAGTCTCCGCGTTCGGCATCACTCGTTTAAAGAGGGGGATTTGGTGCTCCGACTTAAGCAGAAGAAGTCACACAAATTATCCCCGCCATGGGAAGGACCGTTCATCATAAGCAAGGCGCTACTCAATGGGTCTTACTACCTTGTTAACAATCGTGAACTAAAGGATAGACCCAACAAGGATCATAAGCGTAAGCGACGTGACCCGGATGATGACTACCCGGAGCTTGATCGGCCATGGAACATAGCACAGCTACGTCCTTTTTACACTTAGCATTTTTTATCTAATTGTGTATCTCTTATATGATCAATGAAATAAAGCTCTTTGGTTCACTCATATTTCTGAGTCTTTTACCTCCTTTAGTGTTAATTTTTGGATCATGTAAAACCTTTATGCACAAGTATTGCGTTTGCACTTGTGAAAATTCCGCCTACGGGCATTAGCTTAAGTTTTCTGGTCTACACGTTCTTTGTTGTTTTTATGTGGATTCTGGAGTAGTGACTTTCGGGACTTATTGTCGGTGATTTTGTGCTCAGGTTATTGACGGTGCCATTGGGCATCATCACCTAAGCGCATGGTTCCGACAACGAGTCTTCCGACTCACGAAAAGTCAAGCATAAGAACCAAAGTAATGGATAAGCCAGCACTTGCTTAAAAATATATACATGTTGGAAATTAGTTCTTTAGTGGCAGGACAAAACAACCATTGTTTTCCGCCTTAAGTTACATCACCAAGTTTTTTCCGCGCATACACCAAAGGTGAAACAAATATTACAAAGTTATTTTTCATTCCTTTGGCGCAGGAGACTTGGAAGCAGCATCGTCACCAGCCGGAGAATCACCCTCAACGTCGGCATTGTGGTGGGACTCGGAGGAGTCTTGGTTGCCGTTGTCGATGGTGTTCATGGGCACGAAGAGGTCAATGTCCACCAACTCGGCAACTCTGGTGTCATAACCCGCGAGTGATGACAAGATGGCTTCGTGATCAATCTCTTTGCCGTCAACGTCGAGAATACCAGAGGTCACCGTGTCGGTGTCGGCACCTTCGTCGTGTGCCTTCACCATTGACAGCGCCATCCTTGCGCCAGCCCGTGCACATGAAGCTTTCCAGCTTGTGACGCGCTCGGGGGCTCGGCGCAGAATCTCCGAGTACTTCGCCATGGAGTCCGAGGCCTTGATGTGTATCTGGAGGGGCTTGGCAATCTCTTTGGCTTGGGTGATGGCGGTGTTGATGAAGTTGCCGGCAAGAACCATGCATTCCTTGTATGAAGGAGGCGATCGGGTTAAACCCATAGGAGCTGCAATTTCCGACAAAGAAGCGCATGAGTTCAATAAATTCTAAGTATCCAGACTACAGAAATACAAGGCGGAGGAAACTTACTGAAGATGCTCGCCTTAGCCTGCCAGAGGGTGTCCGCTAGGGATTCTTTCTCTTGTTGGAGGAGCTTAAACGCCTCTCTGTGGCGTTGGTTCTGATCATCAGCAGCTCGCTTCTGATCTTTTAAGATCGCAAGCTCCTCCTTCAAGCGATTGATTTCCGCGGAGGCGGAGTCCTGCAGGGCTTTCATGGTATCCTCATCCATTTTCAGCATTTCTTTCCTCTCCTCCTTAAGGATCTTGTTCTCGCTGTCCAGCTGCTCGATGTGCTTGGACTGCTCGACAATGTCCTTGGCCTTGGCGACATGTTCTGCAAAGTCGGAGAAAACAAAGTACACAGTGAGTACTCGGAGAATGAAGGCACAAAACCAAGACGGAATGCGCAAAAAAGAAAATAGACTCTTGTTTTTGATGATCTGTTCCTTCAAGATGGCAGTTTTACCCTTTTGGCTTCAAGATCTGCGCGCATCTTCTGGTACTTGTCATTGGCCATGCCCCTCCGAGCATTCTCGTTCTGTGGAAAAAAGAAAAAAGCTAAACCGTTGTTTAGTCTGCTTGGAGCAACTAGTCGGAAAATTTTCCACTTAGACGCTTGGGGGCTACAGCAAGAGTTTTTAACTTAGCAGTATGCTTAGCTTTTCTTTAAAGCATCTAGTCGGAACTAATTCAGTTCTCGATTAGAAGCTTGGGGGCTACAGTATAAAGTTTTTAACTCGGAATCTGCTTAGCTTTTCTTTAAGCATCTAGTCGGAACTAATTCAGTTACAACTAGAGGCTTGGGGGCTACAGTATTGAAAATTATAAACACTGCGTATGCTACTCTTAAAGCATCTATTCGGAATAGTTCATTCCATCTAAATGCTTGGGGGCTACAGTGAGAGTTTTTTCTAACTTAGTCACTCTTAGATCATATAGATGCAAAACCTATGGTTTTCTGTCTACATCCTCGGGGGCTACAGTGGGATACTCATATGAAATGCAAAAGGCAAAGTAAACTTACAAGTGCGATGATCTTGAGGTTTGTAGCGCTCTCGGCTAGCAGCTTGCCAAAGGAATGCTATTTCCTTGCAATATTTCTGCTTGTCGGAGGAGCTCCTCAAGACCGCATGTCGGAGATGTCGGTACTCCTCCAGGAACCAGAGTTGTGTTACTCGGCGTGAGCGCCGGGCAGACTATATTTGGGAACTCAAATGGTTTCTAGGGAGCAAGGGCGCCGCCTTCGGCAGAAGTACCAGCTTCCACCACCGCCTTGTCGCCACCGATGGCATCCTTAGCCGGAGCTTCAACCATTCATTGAGCGGTGATCTCCTGCGTCACTTGCTCACCGACAACAGCAAGTTCGTAGAGGCGCTAGAATCCACTTCCATGGCGGAAGGGCCTGGTGCCTCCTTAGCTTGTGAGCTTGTCGGGGCAGACGAGGGATTGACGGCAGGAGTAGCAGGGGCAATGGCGGGGGAGGCGTCGCGATGCAGCATGTCTTTGATATTTTGTGAAGCCCCCAAAGTTTTGGAGGTCTTCTTGAGGCTGGTCGTGGCTTTCTTCCTAAAACATGCAAAATGCATAAGTACAGGAGCAAGACAGATAAATAGACAATGTCGGAAAATGAGAAGCTTACACTAGGGGGGTGCTTTGGCAAAGATCCCGGTGGTTCTTCTCTTTTCCGCCTCTAGGGCGGTGGTAGTCTTTTTGGAGGCTCCACCCTCCGTCTTCTTCTTCTTGCCTCCGTCGGCAGCGTCAGAGGTGGAGCTCTTCCGCTTTCGCGCCAACAGGACCTCGTCGTCGGACACGACCGTGACTTCCTTCATCTTTGGATCATAGATTTGGGCATCCAGGTTGCCCTCCTCTAGATCGCTAAGCTGTTAAGTAAGAAGTCACCGTGTTAGACAAAATGACATTTGCAAGACGGAAGAGCTGGAGTATATGTCATGCACGGAAAATAAAAACCTACCTTTGGGCACTTGCTGTCTACGAACATGTCGTAGGTGATGGTGAAGCCATGCTTCTTATCCTTCACCTTGACGATGTCCTTAAGGCGGAGCTTGACAGAGTCACTCGAGAAGTTATCCACGGATATGCGGAGGCTATCCCTTCTATCGCTGGTATACTCGTTCATGTACTTCGCGTGGTGCTGCAGAGGTTGGATTCGACTGATGAACCAGCACATGGCTAGGTCCAAGCCGGTCAAACCCGTCTCTACAAACCATTCAATTCGCCTTATAGTGCGAGAAGCGTCAAGGTCGGAGGGAAGGGAGGCTTGGGATCTCCATGTGGAAACTTCAGCGACGGCCCCGTCCACGAAGTTCGGGTACGTTACTTCTTGGCCCGCCAGAGGAATGTCGGGGCCGTAGAAGTACGTCCGCTGCCAATTCTCACAGGACTCGTGGCCGACGATGTCGGGGAACCACCGGCCAGGTCGAATCTTGAAGCTTATGGTGCCGCAGTTCCTAAGCTCCTCCTTACTATGTCCGGCTTCACGTTTGACGGTGAAGAAGTACACAAAAAGGTCTAACCTAGGCCTTATCCCTAGATATCCCTCCCAAAGTGCCGCGAAGTTGCTAAGCACTAAGATACTATTGGGGGAAAGGTTATGGGGTTGGACCTTATAGTGGTTTAAGATGGAGAGGAAGAAGTGGGAGATAGGCAGAGAAACGTCGTGTACCAGCTGAGCTTTGAGGTACACCTTTTCTCCGGCTTGGGGAGAGGGTATCACCTCACCGGCCGGCGCCGCCCGCTAGGCAAGTCCCTCCGTCGCGGGGATGTAGCCTTCGGCGACCATCTCTTGGATATCCCGGTCGGTGATGTCCGAGCCGCTCCAGTCGCCCTTGTGCGAATCTGGCTCCTCCTCCAGTGGCTCTAGCGCCACCAAATTTTGGTCGCCGCCGGTGGATTCGATCACCACTGATGCGGGGATGACCAGGCCCTATGGGGTACGACGATGGAGCTCGCCGGCTTCGCCGCGGCTTCGCTCGACGCCGCCATTGATGGGGAGGTGCTGCTGCTAGCCATGGGGTGAAGGTTGGGTGCGACTGGTGAAGATGGGAGCTAGGGTTTTTTCCAGGTTTCTCGCGGAGAGCTCGAGGAGACGCGCGGCTGAAGGAAGAAGATGATGCAAGCAGAATGAGGTAAAAAGTGGAGATTTCCCCACGGTTACTATTTATCATCCTCGGCGTCAAGATTCATGCAGCTTGATCGGACGGTTGTCGCGTAAACGACGTGTTCGCGAACGTGCGCAGAAATTTCGCCACGTCTCCAACCGTCGCCGCCAACGGTTCGTATCGCTCGCGCGGGAAAAGTGGACATGATTGCGTTCTCTGCATGTGTGAGTTACGAGGCGTCGCTGACCTAAGCCTACGTCATTCTAGCTGACATGGGTAGATGAGCCGTCACATCGAAGATTCCGACATAGACGGATTCAATCCGACTACGGAGGAGTACGATGGAAGATTCAGCATTTCTCCGGCTTACAAGTCGAAGACGGAGAAAGCCTTGCAGGGTTCTTTGGGAGGACTACAAGATGTTGCTTGACGATTTGCCGACATCCATCTAGACGGAGCATTCCACGTGAAGAGGCAAGACGGCACAAGATCTCGGAGTTCTCCAGGGGCTACTGTTGGGGATATGCTATATGGGTATCCTTATAGCATGTCTCTTATCCGGCTAACCCGAGTGGCCCATAGTCGGTAGCATGGCCTATGGCCTGCTGGGTGGCCCAGTTAGATGGATCCAGGAGGGAGGCCTATGCCGGATAAAGGAAGGCTACGGTGGAGTCACCAACGTATCCGGAGCCTTGGAGTACAAGATACACAAGACTAGTAATAGACAGTGTAGGACTCTGTAACCTGTCCGACTAGGACTTTTCCCTGTAACCCTAGGACCTGGCGACTATATAAGTCGGGCATATGGGAGCCTTTAGGGCACAACTTAGTATCGATTCACACAACCTCGCACAGCAAACCTATCTCTGTAACTCGGCGTATTGCCCTTATAGTGATTTATAGCAGGAGTAGGATTCCGCCACCGTTGTGGGATCTGAACCTGGGTAAGCTGTGTTACCTCGTACCTGTCAACCGTCCGCCTTATCCGACGTCTCTAAACACGCACTGTGAGGACCCCTCCATGGCGTACTCATCGGCAATACCACGACAGGGGCGGCGGAATCGGACAGCACCTCCCCTACGTGTGCTTCGTCTTTGTTTGTGCGTGCTTCGTCTTCGTCGAGAATGCCAAGTGCTGGTCGTGGGCGGTGGCGCGCGGAATATATAGGGACCCCCCCTTTAGTCGCGGGACCAGCCACCGCCCGGGACTAGAGCGTCACTAGTCCCGGATCGTGGCTTAACGTGCGACTAAAGACCCCCCCCCCCCTTAGTCGCGGGTTAAGCCATGGCCCGGGACTAGTGTGTTTTTTCGGCGCTTCATTTTCGCGCGCGCAGGCACCCTCTAGTCCTGGGACGAGCCACGACCCGCGACTAGTTTGTTTTTTGTAAATTTTCTTTTTTTAATTCAAATCAAATATAAAACTTTGGAAAATCATATCTTTTATTGTAAAAATCCAAATAAAACAAATAATATGTCTATTATTATCAGAAAAATATAAAGAAACTTAATATAATATCCATATATTAGTTTGCATCATTTATAAATTATTTAATTTGTAAATTTTCTTATTTTAATTCAAATCAAATATAAAACTTTGGAAAATCATATATTTTATTGTAAAAATCCAAATAAAACAAATAATAAGTCTATTATTTTTAGAAAAATATAAAGAATCTTAATATAATATCCATATATCAGTTTGCATCATTTATAAATTATTTCATTTGTAAATTTTCTTTTTTTAATTCAAATCAAATATAAAACTTTGGAAAATCATATATTTTATTGTAAAAATCCAAATAAAACAAATAATATGTCTATTATTATTAGAAAAATATAAAGAATCTTAATATAATATCCATACATCTGTTTGCATCATTTATAAATTATTTCATTTGTAAAGTTTCTTTTTTTAATTCAAATCAAATAAAAAACTTTGGAAAATCATATCTTTTATTATAAAATCCAAATAAAACAAATAATATGTCTATTATTATCAGAAAAATATAAAGAAACTTAATATAATATCCATATATCAGTTTGCATCATTTATAAATTATTTAATTTGTAAATTTTCTTCTTTTAATTCAAATAAAATATAAAACTTTGGAAAATCATATATTTTATTGTAAAAATCCAAATAAAACAAATAATATGTCTATTATTTTCAGAAAAAATATAAAGAATGTTAATATAATATCCATATATCTGTTTGCATCATTTATAAATTATTTCATTTGTAAATTTTCTTTTTTTAATTCAAATCAAATATAAAACTTTGGAAAATCATATATTTTATTGTAAAAATCCAAATAAGACAAATAATATGTCTATTATTATCAGAAAAATATAAAGAATCTTAATATAATATCCATACATCTGTTTGCATCATTTATAAATTATTTCATTTGTAAATTTTCTTTTTTTAATTCAAATCAAATATAAAACTTTGGAAAATCATATATTTTATTGTAAAAATCCAAATAAAACAAATAATATGTCTATTATTATTAGAAAAATATAAAGAATCTTAATATAATACCCATACATCTGTTTGCATCATTTATAAATTATTTCATTTGTAAATTTTCTTTTCTTAATTCAAATCAAATATAAAACTTTGGAAAATCATATCTTTTATTGTAAAAATCCAAATAAAACAAATAATATGTCTATTATTATCAGAAAAATATAAATAATCTTAATATAATATACATTTAGTCCCAGTTGTAGTCACTAACCGATACTAAAGATATTTCTCGCCATTTCCCACTGCTTCCCGCCATGTTTTCCCGCCCTTTCCTTTTCACGAGAGCTTTTAGTCCCGGTTGTAGTCACTAACCGGGACTAAAGATATTTCCCGCCATTTCCCACCGCTTCCCGCCATTTTTCCCGCCCTTTCCTTTTTACGAGAGATTTTAGTCCCGGTTGTAGTCACTAACCGGGACTAAAGATATTTCCCGCCATTTCCCAAAGCTTCCCGACAAGTTTCCCGCCCTTTCCCTCTATATCTAGGGCGATCGCGCCATGGCTATCCACACATACACACCTTACTCTCTTAGAACAATGGACAACGCCTACTGGGCCATTCTGATCCTCGAGGAGACCGAGGCGCTGTGCGCCTCCAGCTACCCTTATCCACCGGGCTACCGGCCGCCCGCCGGCTGGATGCTGAGCGCTGGAGGGGTTCATGTCCCTCCTGTCCCTCAAGGTTCCGCACGCCAGGCGGCCATCACGAACCACTTCTACCATGAGCTCACTCTGGAGCAGCTGATGGATCCCTAGTGGGATCCCGACAACTATGACACCTGGAATGCCTTCTTAGCTAATAGGGGGGGAAGGGAGCTCGCCAGGTACGAGGGTGATGGCCCGCCCCCGTTGAACCACAACGAAGCCAGCCGCCGTCTGTGGTGGGCGAACCGTACTATCATCTGAGTGACGCGTTACATCACCAGGGGAGACCATCCTCGCTTGCGGTGCCCACAAAGCCATAAGAAGGCCCCTCCCCCGCCTGGCGGTAGCAGCGTCGTCTTCTAGGAGACCCCTCCCCCGCCGCCATGAATCCGAGGGCGGAGTGGCAGGTGCCCCCGGTATATGCCATGGCTAGGCTGAGGATCCCCGGAGTGTCAGGTGACGATGACGATGATGATGACGATGAAAAAGAAGACCCTGAAGCTGCGTACTGTAGGACTATGCATGATTATGACTATTGGGGATATGCTATATGGGTATCCTCATAGCATGTCTCTTATCCGGATAACCCGGGTGGCCCACAGTTGGTAGCATGGCCCATGGCCTACTGGGCGGCCCAGTTAGATGGATCCAGAAGGGAGGCCCATGCCGGATAAAGGAAGGCTACGGTGGAGTCACCAGCGTACCCGGAGCCTTGGAGTATAAGACACGCTAGACTAGTAATAGACGATGTAGGACTCTGCAACCTGTCCGGCTAGGACTTTTCCCTATAACCCTAGGACCTGGCGACTATATAAGTCGAGCCTTTGGGATCCTTTAGGGCACGATCATAGACAACATCAGACAACTTCACATAACCTCGCATATCGAACCAATCTCTATAACTCGGCGTATTGCCATTATACTGATTTATAGCAGGAGTAGGATTCCGCCACCGTTGTGGGATCTGAACCTGGGTAAGCTGTGTTACCTCGTACCCGTCAATCGCCCGCCTTCCCCCACGTCTCTCAACACGCACTGTGAGGACCCCTCCATGGCACAGTGGTCGTCAATACCATGGCAATGACTAAAGGGGTGGCTTTAGTCCTGAGTGTTAGCTAGTCCCGGTTTGTCCCGGTTTTTAATATTAATAAATGTCTTGAGTGTTACCTAGTCCCGGGACTAAATATGAAGATGTTGTTGTATTTAGAGGAAAGGGCCTATAAATAGAGCAGCCTATAAATAGAGGAAAGGGCGGGCAGGCTGGATCGAGCAGCCCATAAATAGAGGGAAATGCCTATAAAGAGAGTGTTCATCTTTAGTCCCGGTTGGAGAAACCAACCGCGACTGAAGGGATTGCGGCAGACTGGGCCAGGAAGCACTAATAATAGGGGTGAGTGTCGACATTATGTCGTGCGGCTTGTACCTTGTCCCGGATGGTGTCACCAACCGGGACTAAAGATGAACCTTTAGTCCCGGTTGAAGACACCAACCAGGACAAAACATGAGTCAACACTAATAATAGGGGGTGAGTGTCGACATTATGCCGTGAGTGTCGACACTATGTCAAGCTGCTTGTACTATAAATAGGCATCCTTGTGAGTCCAGTCCTCCAGCCAGTTTGAGGCATCTCCAAGATGGTTTTCGAAAGCAGGGACACCACTACGGCCAGTTTCAGGGAGATGCGTTGGAGCCTAGTCCTCCGGCATCTCCAAGAAACTGGTCATAGAGGCACTCCCTAATATGTGAAATTATTTAGCTCCCAGGCACATTGATCTAGTTAGAGAAGTTACAAGATGCAAGATGGTTTTTGAGAGCAGGGACACCACTACGGCCAGTTTCAGGGAGATGCCACCGGAGCCCAGTCCTCCTGCATCTCCAAGAAACTGGTCATAGAAGCACTCCCTAATATGTGACCTCACATGTTTGGAGATCAGATCTTAATGGTAAGTACGAATCGGGACTAAAGGCCCCCCTTTAGTCCCGGTCCAGCCACAAAACGGGACTAACACACTCAAGATGGTTTGTAGACAACACTATAAAATGGACACATGGAGCATCTTCACTCATAAAATGTTACAATTATTACACATCATTTCTTCGCGTGTGTTCCTTTCTGATCCCGCCGTATCCATGGAGCATATTCATTCATTAACATGCTGCTTGGGTCATCCTTCACTGCGAAGGGCGGAATTTCATGAAGCTTATCACAATCTTCTGACATGTCTGTCTTGTCCTCCACTCCCACGATGTTTCTTTTTCCTAAAAGAACTATGTGGCGCTTTGGCTCATCATCTGATGTATTCTTTTTCTTATTTTTTCTTTTTCTAGGTTTGGTAGACATGTCCTTCACATAGAAAACCTGAGCCACATCATTAGCTAGGATGAATGGTTCGTCTAAGTACCCAAGATTGTTGAGATCCAACGATGTCATTCCGTATTTCTTGTCTACCTCAACCCCTCCTCCTTTCAGCTTGATCCATTTGCACCGAAACAAGGGGACCTTAAAAGTAGGTCCATAGTCAAGTTCCCATATCTCCTCTATGTAACCATAATATGTGGTCTTTGACCCATTGTTGTGTGTTGCATCAAAGCGGACACCACTGTTTTGGTTGGTGCTCTTTTTTATCTTGGATGATCGTGTAAAATGTATACCCATTTATCCCATACCCTTGGAAAGTCGATATAGTCGAAGATGGTGACCTAGACAACAAGTATAGCTGATCTCCAAGAGTGTTGTTTTTGATGAGATGTTGCAACCAACCGCCAAAACTCTTCATGTGTTCATCTCTAATCCAAGAGTCATGCTTTCCAGGGTTGTTGGAGCGTAAGATTTTCTTGTGTTCCTCGATATATGGGGCTGCCAAGATAGAATTTTGTAGAACGGTGTAATGTGCTTCAGTGTAAGAATGTATGTCCCTACATATTATTGATTTCCTTCCTAGAGTACCATTTCCACTCAGTATCCCCTCATACCGCGATTGAGGAAGACCATTCGACCTAAGGTCAGGAACAAAGTCAACACAAAATTCAATGACCTCCTCTGTTCCATAGCCCTTGGAGATGCTTCCTTCTGGCCTAGCATGGTTACGAACATATTTCTTTAAGATTCCCATGAACCTCTCAAAGGGAAACATATTGTGTATAAATACAGGACCGAGAACGGAAATCTCTTCGACTAGGTGAACCAGCAGGTGCGTCATAATATTGAATAAGGATGGTAGGAACACCAACTCAAAACTGACAAGACATTGGACCACATCATTCTGTAACCGTGGTAGATCTTCAGGATAGATTATCTTCTGAGAGATTGCATTGAGAAATGCACATAGCTTCACAATGGGTCCTCGAACATTATCTGGTAGAAGCCCCCTCAATGCAATCGGAAGCATTTGCGTCATAATCATGTGGCAGTCATGAGACTTTAGGTTTTGGAACTTTTTTCTGCCATATTTATTATTCTCTTTATATTCGACGAGAAGCCAGACGGGACCTTAATACTGCTTAGGCATTCAAAAAATATTTCCTTCTCTTGTTTGGTAAGAGCATAGCTGGCATGACCTTGAAACCATTCTGGATGCAGGCCATCTGGGTCTTTCATACGTTGATGGTCCTTTCGTGCTTCCGGTGTATCTTTTGTCTTCCCATACATGCCCAAGAAGCCTAGCAGGTTCATGCAAAGATTCTTCATCACATGCATCACATCGATTGCAAAGCGGACCTCTAAGAATCTCCAATATGGTAGCTCCCAAAATATAGATTTCTTCTTCTACATGGGTGTGTGTCCTTCAGCGTCCTTCAGAACAGATTTTTCGCTAGGACCCTTTCCAAAGGTTACTATTTGATCCAAATCTTTGACCATATCAAATATATCAGCACCAGTACACTCCTTAGGCTTCGTCTGGTGACATGCCAGACCGTTGAAATGCTTGCCTTTCTTTCTTAAGGGATGCTTGGCTAAAAGAAATCGACAATGCTCATTTTACACATTCTTCTTACAATGTTCCAAATATATACTTTCAGTCTCATCTAAACAGTGTGTGCATGCATTGTATCCCTTGTTGGACTGTCCTGAAAGGTTACTAAGAGCAGGCCAATCATTGATTGTTACGAAAAGCAATGCTCGGAGGTTAAATTCTTCCTGCTTGTGCTCATCCCACACGCGTATGTCGGGTTCGTGCCACAACTGTAAAAGTTATTCAACTAATGGCCTTAGGTACACATCAATGTCGTTTCCAGGTTGCTTCGGACCTTGGATCAACACTGGCATCATAATGAACTTCTGCTTCATGCACAACCAAGGAGGAAGGTTATAGATGCATAGAGTCACGGGCCAGGTGCTGTGACTGGAGCTCTGCTCCCCAAAGGGATGCATGCCATCTGTACTTAGACCAAACCTTAAACTCCTTGCGTCATCTGCAAAGTCTGGGTACTTTCTATCGATTTTTCCCCATTGCGACCCATCAGCGGGGTGTCTCAACATCCCGTCTGACTTACGTTCCTGTTTATGCCATCGCAACAACTTGGCGTGCTCTTTGTTTCTGAATAAGCGTTTCAACCATGGTATTATAGGAGCATACCACATCACCTTGGCAGGAACCCTCTTCCGGGGGCTCGCCCTCAACGTCACCAGGGTCATCTTGTCTAATCTTATACCGAAGTGAAGTGCATACCGGGCATGCATCCAAATTCTCGTACTCCTCACCGCGGTAGAGGATGTAGTCATTAGGGCATGCATGTATCTTCTGAACCTCTAAACCTAGAGGGCAGACAACCTTCTTTGCTTTGTACGTACTAGCGGGCAATACGTTATCTTTTGAAAGCATATTCTTCATCATTTTCAGCAACTTTTCAAATAAGGAGTCAGGTATAGCACACTCAGCCTTCCATCGCAGCAATTCCAGTGTGCTGCCCAGCTTTTTTAGACCATTTTTGCAATTTGGGTACAAC
This sequence comes from Avena sativa, assembly GCA_916181665.1. Taxonomy (NCBI): domain Eukaryota; kingdom Viridiplantae; phylum Streptophyta; class Magnoliopsida; order Poales; family Poaceae; genus Avena; species Avena sativa. The sequence continues at coordinate 7,972,174 of OV702296.1, read as the reverse complement.
AAATTTTTGTGATCCTCTAACATGTGATTGAACTTCTCCCTCTCCTTTTCAATTTCACAGTCTCTTTGTGCATCGGTAATGGTCTGGCCAAGATTATCAGCGGGTTCATCATGTGTCTCTTCTTCATCCTCCCCTTCAGCATCCCCATGGAAGTATCTCCGTACTCAGGGAAACCATGATAGTTGTCATCCTCCTCCTCCTCTTCTTCATTGTCTTTCATTATAACCCCTCTCTCTCCGTGCTTGGTCCAACAATTATAACTGGGCATGAAGCCGGACTTTAACAGGTGGCTGTGAAGGGTTTTTGAGTCAGGGTAATCCTTCTGATTCCTACATCCACTACATGGACAGAATACAAAACCATTGCGCTTGTTTGCATCAGCAACACGGATGAATTCATGCACGCCATTAATGAACTCGCCAGAGCGTCGGTCAGTACCGTACATCCATTCCCGGACCATCTGCATTATAGTAAAAGTATATCAAAAACCATTACACAACATGATAAAATTATTACAAGTTATATTGAGAGCTTCTAGAGTATTAATTTTGAATTTTGAAAAATTTACATGCACCAATTTGTGAATTGGAGAAAACAATCAACATGATAAATGTGGATTTTTTTTTATTATTGTTCTATCAGTGAAAACCTCATTCCATTCTAAGCTCTGAAACTCTAAAATTACACATTTCAATTTCCAGTAACTATGTGCCTAATCAAAATTTGTTACACATATATATCAAAATCCTTCTACTTCTAGAGCATGCATACATTGATCCATATCTATATATATACTTCTAGAGCATTATAGAGCTAAAGTAGCAATAAGAGATGAAAGAATGAAGTTCTAACCTTTTAAAGCTTTGGATTTAGGGGTTGCAAACTAAATCTTTGAGAAAAAATGGCATAAACTCGCTTGCTTCTTTGAGAAAAATGGCCATCATATGCTTTAGAGCAGCAGGATAGGAAGCAGAATATATAATGGTGGACAACTAGTTCCAGGCCGTGATACGTCCCGAGACTAATAGTCCACGAAAAGACCAGCTGGCCTGATCCAGGTTATTAGTCCCGGACCGTATTACGGACCGGGACTAGAGATCTGGTCCGACCCAGGACTAGTGACTACGGCCGTTTCTACCCGTTATAGGCCTCATGGCCCGGGACTGGTGCTAGTACTAGTCAGAGGCTGTGACAGGCCGGGACTGCTGGCGTTGTTCACATCGAACCGAAGACCCTTTTTCCAGTAGTGATAGGTTTTGAAAAAAATATACTTTAAAATATATTGCGTTTGTACTTTAGATTATTTCGGTTATGTACTTTTTGTACTTCGGGTTCTTAGTTTACTTTGTACTGGATTGTTACACATTTATACTTTCGTACTTTGGCTATGAGTAAACTTGTACTTTTTGTATACTTTCGTTGTGAGTAAAATTATACTTCTGTGTATTTCAGCTATAAGTAAACTTGTACTTTTTTGTACTTTGACTCACAATACAGTCAGGGCCGGTCCACACTTTTTTCGGGCCCAGGGGCAAGAGCACAACAAGGGGCCCTTGTGTTGAGACAAATACACCTCACATATTTATATTTCAAAAACAAAAAAACATATTCATTTTATTATAGTATCGATGGATGAACTCTAAAATCTAAAATTGGTAGCACACCATTTATTTCTATCGATCAAGAGAACAATATCATAATAGTGTGGACTATGTATAGTTCTACAAAAGATTGTTTTCATGTGCACCTATGTAGCACAGGAGATTGATTTTCTTCTGCTATGAATAACAAATACGTTTTCAAAGTTGATTGCTCCTTGAAGTTTTTGCGTCACCCATAGAAGAATTACTTCCAAAAAAATTCAACTGATCCTTTTTGGGATTCTACCATTTCATCTATCTTTTTTTTCATTATCCCTACCGGATAAATACTTTCTAGAATACATGTCGCCAAATTGCATAAAACTGATAAATACAACAAACAAAAAAACCTAGGTACGACTCAATTTGGATGTAAGTGTTTGATTCACAGTACACAGCAGTCAGAAGGAACGAGAAGACCACACATGATCTGAATTAAAACTTTTCACTATGAATAGGATTGTGGGAAGGACGAATATATACCATCTCTCAAGTCTCAAACAGTTTGCTGGTGGGGAGGATGTTGCGAATGGAAAGAGATCTGGTTTAGGGACGAAATTGCTCCGTTGGTCTTATTAAAAAGTTGTTCGTGACCTTGGAATCGAGGAGGCACCGGAGCCGTGGCGCTGTTTCTGGGGGAAACGATGGAGCCCTCAGCCCTGGCCCCCTAGGTCCAGTAGGTAGCAGCGTTCAATTAATTTCTCTGTGAGTTCTGTTCCTTGACAATGTGATGAGCTATGTCTTTGCGTTGTCTGATCTTGGCCTATTATAGATTTCTTGGGCCTAATACACAAACATACTACGTGTACAACTATAGAAGTACACCATGGGACGGGCCCCTACCTGCCGGGGGCCCAGGACGTGCGCCCCGTTGCCCCGGCCTATGGGCCGGCCCTGAATACAGTTATACTTTCGTATTTTGACTATGAATAAATTAGTTGTGAGTACACGTGTACGTGTATTTGTACTCGGACGTCTATATACTTTAATCTAAGATTATATACGAGAACAAACTTAGTCATACGTGTGACACGTGGTGTTCTCTGGGAGTGTGCACGCTTTTCAAATAAACCTTTACCCGAAGGTCTCTTTGTCTAGAAAAAACCTCAAAATGATCCATATGAAAATATGAAAGAAACTGGGACTCGGCGAGATGACGGTCCGCGGAACAAAAAGTGACCAGACGACGGCGAGCGAGATTGAGTTTAAAAAGGTTGGTTTTTTTCCTAACTTGAAGCCCGGTGCCATCTGCCCATGCGATAATAAGAAGTACGGCTCTGTGGCCCAAATAGCACACTACCGGCCTACAGTTCTTTTGGTTACCCTACAAGTCCACCTGGTATGAACCCAACATCCTTTATGGACTATGGCTTTAGACTAAGGCCCGTCTAGCAAATGGGTTTGATTTTCTCTGGAAATGTTCCACTTCCGCCTGGGCTTCTGGCGCACGGAAAAAGGACCGGTACCTTTCAGGCCAACTCCAACGCGCCTGGTATTTTGAAGTGAACAATTCGGTCCGTTTGCGGGGCGGTGTGGATAGACCCCGGGGGCATTCGGTCTGCAATGCCGGTGTCCTAACGGTAATATCTTTTCATTTATCCAGCTTTTTTTAACTTGGTATAAAATGAATAATTTTATACATGTAAAATACATAAAAATAAAAATAGGTTCGCAACTAAAATTAAAATCGACAAGTCACAACAAATAGCAGTGTATGATCCAAATTAAGTTTACACAATTAAATTACATGAATTAAACTTAAAATAAAAGGTTATAGAAGCTAGTTGTCCGGTTGTACCACCGGTTGGTTTTCCACAAATTTCCATATATGATCAACCAAATCATTCTGGAGTTGGTTATAGGTAGCTCGATCTCGAATCTCATAATGCAGCTGCAGAAATTCCGCAAAAGTAGGTGACGAACCTGGCGCAGGTTCAACCAATTCTTCCTAAAATTCCCAGCCTTGATCATAGGATGTTTTCATCACGCTCATCTTCGATGATCATGTTGTGCATGATCACACATAAGAATGGCAATGGACAGGGTATGGACAGGGTAGAGCAATACCATACTCATACTCGTGTATTTAATGGGTACAAAAGTTTACCCACACTCGTACCCGTGGGTATAAAAATTTGCCCATACCCATACCCGCTAGGTACCCATACCCATTGGGTATCCGATGGTAGACCCAATAGTATACAAGGTATTCATAATTTTACGTTCATTAATAACATATATTTGAAAAAAAAACAATTATCTCTACTAAATAATAGGTAGACGAGTGCATGAAAGTATCAAAGTTGAGAATTTGCAATCGCATACTTGTCCCTAGACTTCTTGGTCGCATAGGTTGAAACTCCACAGATAAGTTTGACATGTTAGTTTAAATGGACAGGGTATGGGTATACCCATGGGTATAAGTATATACCCGTGCTCGTACCCGTAACTTAGTGGGTAGGGTATGGGTATTATCCGTTGGTATAAAAGTGTGCTCATACCCTATCCATGCGGGTACAGTACCCGCGGGTATCCATACCCATGGATAAAATTGTCATCCTTAATCACACATGTCGTCATCACTTCCCACATTGTCTTTTTGTTCCAAGTTCTAGCAGGGTGTCGCACTATAGCCCACTGGGACTTGAGTACAACAAAGGGTTGGGGATATACTTTCCGGATATACCCACAGGACTCGCTGACTAGGGTGGCCCACCTGCGGGTTAGAGCTTTACTTTACGGAGCGGCCCAGTCAGAGAAAGAGGAGGCGTCACTTCCGTCTACGACAAGGCCCAGAAGAGTTACCGACTTAGGCCTGTAGTATTACTTGTAGTCCAAGTTGTATCTAGTTACCGACTTTGTAACGTAGTCGGATAGGTCTCTCCTGTAACCCTAGGCCCCGATAGCTATATAAATCAGACTTATGGGAGCCTTTAGAGCACAACACCAACCAGATCATAGATCAACCACAATTTACTCGCACATGCGCACCTCTCTTGTAATCCACTGTAACATCCGGCTGTCGCCGATATATTACTGGGTTGCTAGCAGGAGTAGGATCCGATCATCGCAGTCGGATCTGAACCTGGGTAAACTTGTGCTCACCGCTTCCGGAACAACGTACGGCTCACACCCCATCTTCTCGACGCCTTCAGGACCCCCTAGGGCGTACTTTTCGACAATCCGACAACACAAAGGCTCGCTCCACATCCTTTCTAGCGGCCTTCTGCTCCATGGCAAATCTCTTGTGCTTCCCTTTGGTGGGGTTGCGTATGGTCTTCACCGAGGTAGACCAAGTAGGGTAGATACCATCTGCCAGGTAATATGCCTTGTTGTAGGAGTGGCATCACACTTGATAGTTCACACGAGGAGCAGTGCCTTCTGTACGTCTAGAAAACACATTGGACCTCTGAATAACACAAACGTCATTGTGGGAACCAGCCATGCTAAAGAACGAGTGTCAGATCCAAAGATAATGGGATGCAAAGGCTTCAAGTTTGACTGTGCACCCCTTTGCATGTACTTTATATTGCCCATGTCAGGCAAACGGACAGTTCTTTCACTCTCAATACATACCATCTATGCTTCGAATCATTCCTGGAAACCCTCTGGTTTCGTTGAAAACCAAGAGCCGGCGAGTGTCCTAGGCATTGGGTGCCCTTAGGAATTCTTCACCAAAACAGCCACCACAGCTTTGCAGAACTTGTACATTGCTTCCAGAAAAGTGGACTCGTTCATGCGCAAGTACTCGTCAACACAATCAGCAGCTACTCCATAAGAAAGGAGGTGCAATTTTGGAAGGAGGTGAAGCCAAGCTTCCAGCCGCATCTTTTTTCAAAGAGAAGTAGTTGTGATCCCTCACTCCGTAGAGAATACGCATGAACACCTTCCTTATAATCCGAAAGCGCCGCCAAAATAGTGCAAAAGGGTACAAAGGTTTGGTGCGGTGGAAGTAATCCTGAAACAACATCTCGTGGCCGGCGACTCGGCCACGTTCCAGCGCCGCCGAACGACCCGGGACCGAGCCATGATAGGTTTGCTTCGTCTGCTCATTGTGTTGATGGAGGAGCACGGCCGTGGTGTCCCAAAATTCACTTTCGTCTTCGCACTTTGATGCGTGCGCCCGGTGTTGACGTGGTACACTTTGTTGGAAACCCCAAGAGCAAGGTGTGATGAGCACAGCAGCAAGTTTCCCTCAGTAAGAGACCGAGGTTATCGAACCAGAAGGAGGAAGGAAATGACTCAAAGGTGTTGCTAGCAACTTGGATATCTGTACAAACAAACTCAAGACTTTGTCCCAACAAACAGTAAGGTTGTCAAGCTCACTGGTTTGCTGTAACAAAGGATTAACTGTATGGTATGGAAGGTAATGATGGTTTCAAGCAAGTAAACAGTAACAGTGGAAGATGTATCAATGGTAAAGATTGGACCGGGGTCCATAGTTCACTAGAGGTGCTCTCCTTAGATAAACAAGCATGGCATGCAGGGTAAACAAATTACAGCAGGGCAATTGACAAGAAGATCCTATGAGATTCGATTGGGCAATACAACAATATACATAGACCTCCATCCAACTGCATCTATGACTAGAAGTCCACCTTCAGGTTATCATCTGAACCTCCTCCAGTATTAAGTTGCAAGCAACAGACGACTGCTTTAAGCAAAGTGTGTAAGGTAAACAATCCACTTGTTCCATAAACAAGAGATCGTTGTTTTCTCCTAAGTGGCAACAACACATCTACAACCATAGAGATTTCTGTCACTTCCCTTGATTTAGTAGAGGCATGAACCCACTATCGAGCATAAATACCCCTCTTGGAGTCACTAGCAACTACTTGGTCAAGATAGCTACTAACAACAGAGAGCATGCAAGATCACAAACAACACAGACATGATAGAATCAAATAGACAAAACCATTAATCAATCTGACATAGTAATCTCAATATCCATCGGATCCCCGCAAATACAACATGCATGATTACAAATAGATAAGATCTTGATCATGAACGGAGCTCACAAGATCTAGACATGAAAGCACAAAGGAGGAGATACAACCATCTAGCTACTACATGGACCCGTAGTCCAAGGTGGAACTACTCATGCTTCATACCGGAGGCTGGCATGATGAAGAAGAAGGCCCTCGGGATGATCTCCCCTCCGGCAGGGTGCCGGGAAGAGCTTCAGATCCCCCGATCTAGGGACGATGGTGGCGGCGGCTACAGACGATTTCGTGGAATATTGATCGGGTGCTTAGGGTTTAGGCATTGGGGGGCTTTATAGGCGAAGAGGCGAGGCAGGGGGTGTCAACACCCGGATTTTTCAATCCTAGATGCCTGTTATGCCATACATCGCAATCCCAGGATTACCATTTTTGCGAGACATAACAGAATTGGATACCATAGTACTTCATCCATTACAAATGATACATAAGTTCTTACACAAATAGGGATCTCATGATCCAGTTCTTAATACAACATCAAGCAGCGGAATACATAATAATAACGGTAGCGTAGGCGAAGCTCCATCTTCGGGGTCACAGGCAATGCTGACGATGGGAGATGATCCTAGTTGTCGTAACCTTCCTGGGGTCCATCTTCCAGGTACTCCTCTTCATAGTCTGGCCATGGGAATGTCCAGGGACAAAGCCATGAGTACTCTTTAAGTACTCGCAAACTAATACTAACAGATAAGGGATTTTTGGATAATAGGACACTAGGCTCTAGGGTTGTTTTGCAAAAAGCCAGGTTTATCTCTACTAGGTTCCAGAGCTAGTCACCATTTTATAACTCCTAAGTGGGAACTTGTAATTCAGGTCACAACTCTGTTGTGTTCAAATCAAAGTCTCAATTCATTTCACAAGTCATTTTGAAAAGTCTGACGGGGGAACAGTATGGCCACTCCAACTGTCCATAACCACGGACGCGGCTATTCGAATAGTTTGACACTCTGCAGAGATTGTACACTTTCACCACAACATTCGATACATCCGTCAGGAACAAATCCTGAATTCATCATACTCAGTATGCGGATAATCAATCCTAACCTTTCAATTACACGCCCTAGTATAAGCACCTCTCCTGTGAGTTTGGCCTCCCAACCATGACCACTGTCATCTTGGGTACTGCACAGGTGGACAATCTTCACAAGGTAGCCTCAGCTCAGACCTTGGCCGTGAGGGAACTAATACTAAGGGATATAAGTTTCCAGTCAAGCCCTACCCAATATTCGGGTATTGTGGTTGTACGCTAAAATTGGAATGGTATCGCATCCAGACAACCATCAGTTTTATAAAGGGCTAAGGCTCATGCCTCAACATTTTCATCACCAGAATCATCAAGTGTTTGGAAACACATGTCCAAAACATTTCAATAGAATGATCCATCATTCCAAGGTTTTCATAACCATTTTTCCACCAAGTATTCCCATCTAAAGTTGATCAAGTTTTAATCTTAGCACTAGCATCTACAGGTGGGGGTAGTAATGATGAGGGGTGGTAAACTGGTGGAGTTTCACTAAGTCCAACCTTATATCTTAGGCTGATATCAAGGTTTCTAGCTTAGGCCAAACTTTATGCTCTTTGTGCAATCTTCAGCACAACTGTCTGGTATCTACCAAACTCTTAGGTAGACTCTAAGTAAGCTTTGATAAAGAAATAAAGTAAGAAGCTTGCCATAAAACTAGGATTGGTTTAACAAGTAGGTAGGATCACAAGTATGGGTTTGTGGTATCAGTAGGGTATCTTGCAAGGGTTAGCTTGCACAATATCAGTATAAGCTTGCATAGTTACTAGCTTGCATAGGTATAGTATCTTGCAAGGGTTAGCTTGCCTTGTGCAGAGCAATGGTTGAAGTTCTCCTCGGCTTCCTCTTCGTAGTATCCTCCTTCCTCCTCATAGTATCCTTGGTCGGTACTAGCGTCTATGAATAAATACGAGGTACACAATCACCAAACAATACTTAACTACTTGCAATCACCACACACAAGGGTCCTATGGATGATCTAGCATCATCCCTAACATTACAAGGTTAAGGCTTGATTTAAATCCTTTTATTTTTAGAAAAGTAATTTCTACTCATTGAAAACTACTTAAGATTTAATATTCTCCAAACCAAATATGGGATCATGTTGACACATATCATCACCACATATTGTAGTCCATGGGAATGTGATTTAAAGTGGTGTCACAATTTAATAAGGTTTTACCCTTTTATTTTAATTAATTAAAGTGGCTAGAAATGCTTATGTAGCATTCTTTTATTCCTTGAACAATATTTCTGCAAGCAAACCTGTATATTTTTATATATTCTGAAAGGTATGGTTAAATGTGATTTTTGAGAGTTGGAATCAACTCAAAAGCCTTTATGGTTTAAATTTGAAAAATGTTTGAATGCATAAAAGCTTCTGCCTTGTTATTTTTGCTATGGGTGATATACATATCCAAATGACTTGAATCCAACGGGCTTGGATTAAGCATTCACAGACCTTTCCAAAAAAATTGGTTTCATCCAATTTGGAGCACTGAATCGATCTGGGTTGATTTTTGAAGTTGGGTGCTGAAGTGTGTTTGAAATGAAATAGAAAAAGTTTTAATTTGAATTGTTGGGCTGCGCGGGAAATTCTAACGGGCCGGCCTGCTAAGCACAGTGCTCCCGCGGGCTGCTTAAGTGGGTGTCCCCACTCGTCAGTGACACGGGGCTGGGCGAAGCGGTATGGGGCAACGTGGATCGTTCGATCTAGTTCTAATCCAACGGCTGAGGGTCATCGTCGACGCGAGACAACTCCGGCGAGAAAGAAACCTAGCGCGGCCAGTGAGGGGTGCTGGGGGCTCACCGGGGTATGGGCGAGGGTCGGCGAGGCGGACGAACGACGAAGTCGACGACGGCGAACCTCCTGGTACCGGTGGCTTCTCCTGGGGCGGCTCCAATCGCTGGCTCCTTTCTTCTCCAGAGACGGCGGGCTCCGGTGAAATTCCGGCGGGGTGGTGCTCGGCTTGCTCTAAGAATGGTGTGGCACGGTCAGTGAGGAGAGGGGAGTGAGATGGTGTGAAGAAATCGTGCGGGGGTGGCCTCTATTTATAGTCGAGCGAGGGGACCGTCGGGGCGCACGGTGAGCTCGTCGGGGGCGACGTTACAGGCGGCTAATGACATGGGCAAAGGTAGGGGACGGTGTTGTGTCTCCTGGCGATGCTCAACGACATGGTCGAGAGGCATGGGGCGGTGTGGTTTGGTCTGGAACGGCCGGTGCTCTGCGCGGCAGAGGCGGCGTCTTCGACGGCGGGCGGTGGCTGTATGGCACGGGACGGCAAACGGGGATGTCTGGCGGTCTCCTGGGTCGGTGGTGATCGTGTGTGCACGCGGTGAGGGCGGCGCGCGGTCTGTGGGTGCTGGTCGAGGGTGGCGCTCTGGCGCACGCTCGACATGGTCTGGGCGCGGCTTGTGCGCGTGGTCCAGGGCTTGGCAACGCTCGCGGCTGGGACAGGGAGTGGCGGTGGACGGTGGGCTGCCTCCCAGACATGCTGGCTAGGCTTGCTGCTGCTCCTAGCTTGCTGTCCACAATGGGGTGGCATTGAGGTGCTCGGCTGTTCACCATTAATGGCAATGGAAAGCTCACAGGGGTGCTAGTTTTGGGATAATCTTTCTAGATGATCTACTGGGCTGTGTGTGAGCTAACTAGGGAACAAGTTAGGCAAGAATCACTGTACACTATAGTGTTTGATGTTTTGTTTGATTTGTGTCTGCAACCTGTTTGATGAAATGGCCGCATGAAATCAAGTTTTGAATTTTGAAATGATTTTTGGTGGGTTTGCTAGATTGGTGCTGGTGAGTCTGCAGATGCTTGGGTTTTGAAAGTTGAGCTTGTTTGAGTGGGTTTTGGAAAAGTGGGATCTTCCCATATGAAGAAGATTCGATTTTGAATTGTCATTTAAACTATGCATTTGAAAGTTTCTGGATGATCACAAAGTGGGCCTTGATACCTTGTTATGAGTACATTCAAGGGGTGCAAAGATCCAGAAAAGTTTCTGTTAGGTTTTGAAAGTTTGAGACAGCCAAAGTAGACATGTGAGTTAAATTGGTCAAAATGACCATTCACTTCATATATTTGTTTTGATTTACTTGTCTTTAGGAAAAGTGTGGGAAATGTTTTAGATGATGTTCATTTCACCTAAGAAACATTTTACAAGCAATGGATCACCCAAACAAGGTGGTTTTTAAAGAAATTCAAAATCCATGCATACACATATACATGCATTCATGGGTTTACTTAGAAAAGTTTTTGTTAACCCAAATCTTGATGATTAGTGTTTGATGATCTAAGTTTGGTATTTTTGGGATGTTACAGGGGGCCACCAGGGCGGCTGCACCCCCAGGCGCGGCTAGGGCTAGCCCGCGCCGCCAGGGGGTGTGGCCCCCTGGTGATCCTCCTCTGTCTCGTATTCTGGCTTCGTGTTGCCCACAGTAAAATATTGACTTTGTCTTTTGTCCCGTCCAATTCCGGGAATATTGATTTTCTGCCTTTCTGGAACCAAAAACCGAAGAAAACAGGCAACTGGCACTGTGGCAACCTGTTAATAGGTTAGTTGCAGAAAACATATAAAAACACCTCAAAGTGTAGGCAAAGCAAAACAAAGTAGATACTAAACAAGCATGGAACATAAAAAATTATAGATACGTTTCCGACGTATCAGACTTGTCGGAGAACGACATGGCATATTTCTTGAAGAACTTGTAGGGGTTCGTAGCATGGAAAAAAATTCTACCGCATACAAACAAACAAGCCAAGATCTATCTACTAGATTGTAGCAATGAGTCGATGGAATAACTCACCCTCGAAGATTCCAAAGTGTTTAACGAGAGCGGATTCTCATGGGTCATATAGTCGTACTCTTGTCGATCTCAAGATCGCGTAGACGATCCTTTCGGCACTGCGTTCCGGCAGCGCTACCACAGTCGGTCACACGTTCAGTACTCGACGAAGACCTTCCTCTCCCTTGTTCCAGCAGACAGCGGAGATTGTAGCACTCTCCTCGCGATTCCGGCATGACAACGGCGTGGTACCGGAAGTAGAGGGGAGATCTCGCAGGGGTTCTCCTTAAGGCGGAGCGAGTATGGTGGACTATGAGAGAGCCTCGGTGATCTAGGGTTTAGACACACCAAGTAGAAGGGGCTAGGCTGGTGGCTAGGGCAACTAGAAGCCCCAACTCGGCGGCTTGGGAGAAACCCTAGGGCGGCGGCTAGGGTTAGGGTTTAGAGGGGCAAGGTGTAGGTCTTGGAGGGGCAGCCCTGCCCCTCCTTACATAGGTGGAGGGGGCGCGCCAAGGGGAGGGGAGTCCCTCCCCAACTCGGTCTCCAAGTGGGCCGGCGGTGGAGCGAGTGAACTCCTCCCAAAGTAGGTTTCCTACTCTCCCTCCACCTCACAAAATAGCCGTTTGACTTTTCAAATTGGCGTTTGACTTTTCAAACTAGGATTTGATTAAACCCTTTATTTTGTTCAGCGATGACACCTAGTACATGATGCAATCATTCCAACTTGTTATGACACATTCATGTACCCTTCCCCTCCGGAGTGCCGGACATTCCGGAACCTTCTAGAACATTCCCGACGAAAACACCGGAACCATTCTCCAACCCTGAAACAGGACTTTCCTTATATGAATCTTATTCTCCGGACCATTCCGGATCTCCTCATGATATCCCGGATCCCATCCGAGACTCCGAACAACATTCGGTCTCTTACTCATCATTCCATAACTACTCAAACAACGTCGAATCCTTAAGTGTGTCTCCCTACGGTTCGTGAATTATGCGGACATGATCGAGACACTTCTCCGAACAATAACCAATAGAGGAATCTGGAAATTCATATGGCTCCCACATATTTCTACGATTACTTTGCGATCGAATGAACCACTTACATACGATACCAATTTCCCTTTGTCTCACGATAGTTTACTTATCCGAGGTTATGATCGTCGGTATATCTACATACCTAGTTCAACCTCGTTACTGATAAGTACTCTTTTCTCGTTCCCGTGATATGTGATCCCTTGTGAGCCAGTCACATGCTTGCAAGCTAATTGGATGACATTCCACCGAGAGGGCCCAGAGTATATCTATCTGTCATATGGATGGACAAATCCCACTCTTGATCCATGTGTCTCAACCAATAATTTCTGAACACTCAATGCCACCTTTATAGCCACCCAGTTAATGTGTGGTGTTTGATGTCATCAAAGCATCCTTCCGGTGAAGGTGATATGCATGATCTCATGGTCGAAGGAATTAGGTTACTATGTATCAGAAAGCATATAGCAATTGAACTATTAAAATGACTTGATCTTTATGCTACGCTTATCTATAGGAGTATGTCCACCATATCATTCTCCTAACGATATGATCTTGTTGTTAATAACATCTCAATGTTCATGATAGGGAAACCACAATCATTTATTAACCAACAAGCTAGTATTTATAAAGAGGCTTTACTAGGGACTCTATTTTAGTTTACAAATCACACAAGTATTAATGTTTCCTTGTTAATACTATTATAGCATGAATATAAACATTTATCATAAACACAAAGATATAATAATAACTACATTTATTATTGCCTCTAGGGCATATCTCCAACAGAACTCATCCCCACTATCGTCCATGGTCTGTATGATGAGACAGATGAGCTCAAGTCCGCAAGGACAAGGACTAGGACAAGGCGAAGGTAGCAGAATGCAGAACCTGTACGCGAGGGAAAATGGTCGAATAGGTGGAGCGCGTCCGAGGAGAAGGCCGAGCTCGACGGCAGGGCCGGCAAGATCTTTGGGTACTGGAGGCTTCAACGGCGAGGAGGCTTCACCAACAAAGAGGCATGTGGAGGAGGAGGCAACAGGGTCCGACGGAGGCCTTCTGGGAGGGAGGGTGTCGTGGCGGCAGCAGGGGTGGGCGAGAGAAGAGAAGGTGCAGGCACATGGGTGGAGGGACGCGTGTTTGTGTCTAACAGGAGGGCTAGGGGCGTGGAAGTGCTGGACAAGGGTTGGACGAGCAAGCAGTTCGAGGCCCCGCAAACAGCCTCGGATTTTGGCCCGGTATGCGCCAAAATGGACTTTTCCGGGGCTAGATCTTGATTTGCGGGTGCACGTTGGGCCTTGGGCTCGGTCCGAGAGGACGCGATTAGACGTGCGGAGTCCGTTTGGGGGCGTCCATTGGAGTTGGCCTCATATTTTGGTGCCTGCTGTCTATATTCGTCACTCACAATTTAGAGCTTTTTGCGAAAATTTCATCAATCTATTAATAATTATCAACGACATTATACAAATGACTAAAAGTAATAAAAAATACATTTAGATTGATGGCCCATCTAGCGACGACTACAGACACTAGCACAAGTCGAAGGCGTTCCACCGTTCTCGCCCCTCCTCCATCACCGGATCCGAGCAAAACTTGTTGTATAGATAGACGTTTATTTTTCCCAAAAATTTCACCCATCAAATAATAATCATCGACAACCATACAAATAACGCTAAAAGTAATAAAAAGACAAATAGTCACTTGGCTAACTAGGAGCGACTACAAACACTAACTCAAGCCGACCGGCGTGCCGCAGCTCCATCACTTGTACTACAATAAAACTTCAATGTTTGCATATGCCTCTTCATAAAAAGCTTTACCAGTCAAGTTAGAAAGATAAAGCTTTATATTGCGGTGGCCGGTAGTCTTTTTTATTTGTACTCCCTCCATTTAAAATATAAAACGTTTTAGTTATCTATACTATTAAAAAGATTGGGACCGTTCGTCGTTCTACAAAATTTCCGTCTGCCTTGAAAAGACGATTTTGCCCCTGGATTTTCGGACATATTACAAGCACTGCCACCGCCAAAGTTAAACTGCACGGTTCCATTCTTTCCTCGATGGGCTCGGTCTCATGGGAAACAGTGGATAGGAGGGCCGGGGGCAGAGAATGGGAGAGGGCAGCGCTGCCGGCCGCCCCTGGCCTCACGCCTGCGCCGCCACCAACTCGCTCGCTAGCGCGCCCGCGACGCTCCTAGCTCGTGCGCCCGTGTTCCTGCGCCGCGAGCTGCCTGCGAGTTTTGCCATGGAGGTGCTCCCATGTCCTTCCATGGAGGTAGTCAACAGGCCACCATTTCGCCAGAAGACGGCCTGAATCGAACCAGCTCACCGGGAATCGAAGATCTACGCCGGAATCGAGTGTTTTCGTAATCAAATCGACTCTGTATGTTGCCGACGGGAGCGTTGACCTTTTCCGGTTCTTAGCGTGTTGGGTTTGGTCCCAATCAGTTGCAAGCCAAAATTGTGCGGGCCAGCGCTAGGTAAGGGAGAGAGGGGAGGAGCAACTTCGGAGTGCAGAGAGGAAGAGATGTGGGGGCGAGGTGGTGGCGGAACAGCAAGTGCACGATCGGCCGTTGGCGCTGCAGATCCCCTTCCCTCCCTCTACTGGCCATGTCCAGACTCCAAGTCTCCTACCGAAATCCCGAAGGCTCCATCCCCAATTCCTCAAATGCGCGGTGGCGGTGGCGGCGGCTATCCCTAACGCTAAACCTAGGAGGGACCGAGGCGGCCGGCGGCTTGCGGCACCGCTCCAGCGATCCCTTCCTGGCAGGTCAGCACGCATCTCGCCTCTCGCTCTTCTTTCCCATCTCTTTTCCGGCATGACTGCTCGAGCTGACCTACCAACGGGACGCACGGCCCATGCCGGCATGAGTCGTCGAGCTGGCAAGGTCAGCACTCAAGTATGGCAGGACCAACGAGGAAGAGGAGCTAGCGAGACCATCATCATCAGCGCAACTGCGCAAGATCAGTGCATTCTGTTCCCAAACTGTTTGTACATGTGTTATTATTCAGATCTGCGACAACAGCGATTTAGTACTACGACTTTGAACAATTTTTGGAAGATGAAGCCATCGAGATTAATGATGATGCATAAAAGAGTTGTACTCACTTATTATATACTCCCTCTGATCCAAATTAGTTGACTTGAACTTCTCTAGAATTGGACGTATCTATACATATTTTAGTACTAGGGTCTAGATACATTCGAATTTAGACAAATCTAACTCAATTAATTTAGGCCGGAGAGAGTAATGTATTTTTCATCCGAATCTAGACAAATCTAAATCAATTTATTTAGGCCGGAGAGAGTACTGTATTTTTCAGTGTTACTGTTATATTTGTGCTGCCTAAAACTGATGCAAGGTTAGACCTCGTTGGTGTAGCGTTGTTGCTGTTCAAATGAATATAGCACACTGTTCTGAACATAAACTGTTAGTTACGTTAATTGCTTATATATATTCTTGTCGGTGTTACCTGCTTGGGTGCTGCTGCGCTGACTTACTGCCGCGTTTGTGCTTCACTGCTTGGATTGATGGTGGGTGACCGGTTGGGCTGTATGTGCTACACATTAGACAATTTGTGCTAAGGCGCTTGCAGCCTTGGTTGATATTTCTTGATGCTTCTCTCTATGTCGTTGGATCGACTCCATGTGCATGCTTATGATGCTTCTCTATGAACTGATTCTAAAATGAATTGACGGAATTGGTTTATCATGTTTTATTTATGTGTCTACATGCAGCAAAAATTATCGAATGGACAACCCAGGGTATTTTTGACTTCGAATTCTTTCAACTGTTTGATCTAGCTGTGTTTATTATTGACAGCTGGAGACAGATTCCGATATTTTTGTGCAGAAAGTGGCTACTCAAGTCTCAACCACATCGCCGGACTAGCACTTGCTTTGCGGCACCGGCAACTATTGATGTTCCAAGAGGATGGCCATTTTTTGAGATGCCCAACTCGATAACTCATTCCATGGAGTCGCTGCCCCTGTCGAGTACCGAGTGGAAGCGCAACAGTTTGGAGCCCTCTATACCCAAACGCCAAACTGTGATCTGATTGCAGCCTGCCTAGCCACATATGGATCAAATAGTACGAGATGCCCACTACTCTTGCCTTTGCCGAGCTGACTTAGTGGACTTCATAGAACAAATATGTTGTTGCAATATGTATAAATGCTCGACAGAAAAAGTATGTTAATGCAAGATATATAAAGGCTTCATAGATTGAAGGAGTGGTCCATATGTTTATCCAAGTTTGTGTACCTCTTTTCTTGCATCCCTGAATGTAGAACTGTCATGGGGTTTTCTACACTGTGACATTTTTGAAGCTTTGATTTACTAATTTTCATAGGCACGATGTGAAAGTTTTAAATTTTAAAAAAATTATAAGAGGCCGTAGCAACGCACGGGCATTCTGCTAGTATAAAATAAATATAACTAGACAAACTATACACTAAAATATAATGATATACTTGTTTCACGAAACTAAAATATCTTATACTATTTCTAAACGGATGGATGGAGTATAACGGAGGGAAGGAAGTTCATGTTCCTTTCTACCTATGTCGTATGGCAAACTACCCCTTCCGTTCAAAACTATAAGATGATATTCTGAGAGCTTCCAAGACATGTTATAGTTCGAACGGGAGTCTAGGTTTAAAGCTAGCTAGTAGTAAATCGAAGCAAGAATACATCTGTTCGATCGGGAACTGAATCTCGGCCACTCCCCAAACGATGCTTTTGTTCCTCTCTCTCTCTCTCTCTCTCTCTCTCTCTCTCTCTCTCTCTCTCTCAGGACTTGCATTGACCGGTGCGCGCGCGTCGTCTCGCTTCACACAAGGACGGCACGCTCGGTCGTTTGGAGTAGTGCGAGCTCTGTACTGTAGTAGTAAAGCGGAAGTACAGAGTCTGAGGAGCAGTTGACTAGTAGTCTAGTTACACTGTAGCACGTCCACTTTCTATCTACGTGAACGGTGCCATCATATAATATGATGGGATGTGTACGGATATGGTAAAATCGAGGACCACCTGCCTGGTGGGCATGGCAAAAGAACGCTACACCAGCATAGTATAACAAAACATAGGGAAGAGATGTTCACATGTGTCCTAATCGGTCGGTGCAAACGTGCAAGACGTATGCGCGTCCTAGCAGGACGATCCATAAGCACTAACTCAGGCCAGATTGATTCATGCGTGACATAAATCTGATGTCCGATTTCGTAGCAGACTGGTCCAGTTAGTCACGCAATGGATTTTCTTTTTCCTCCTTTTTCTTGGATTGGTCTGTCTAATTTTGCCCGTTTAAATCGCTGGCTGGTCAAATAGGAGCAGCTTGGGTCTCCGCGGTGAAGATGGCCTAACAACCATATATACATGTATCAATGTATGTGTGCACTCACCTAAACGGTTAGCGTGTGGCACAATTCAATATTTGTTCTAGTTTTAGGTACTTAGTTGAATAGAAATTTTACTACTCCTTCTGTTAACACTATAGGAATAGACGGAGACACCGACTGTCAGGCGCTACACGTCGGGGCCGTCGGTGTAGACCGCGACCAGACCAACCCCTTCAAGAAGTCGTCGGTGTAGAATTGCCTCGGCATAGGATAGACTATGTCGACGGCTGCCCTCGGCATAGCTATTTTTTCTTTTACCTCATTAATTTTTTAAAAATCATAACTAAATTATTTTAATTCAGAAAAATACAAATAATATATCAAAATTTGCAGAAAAATAAGATCTATCTATATACACTCAAATATTACACATTTGTAAATAAAAAATAAGTGAAACATAAAATATTATATATATAGTTTAAAACGGGCATAAGAAATTCAAAAACGATCCAAACAATGCGTAACCTTCGCATGGTGTCATATTTTGTGACATAGCTAAAAGGAAAATATCAAACTTCGTTTATTGATTATGTCTTAAAAAACCTTCACAAAATGACCTATCGCATTGGAGGTTTCCTGGCTTTCGGATCAAATGACCTTTATGGCTAGAATTAAGGCGTAATTTATGATAATGTGTCTATATTAAGCATACATGTGTATCATAGGATGGCGAACAATGTTGCAGGAGGAAGTTTTCCTTTTCGTCGCACCAAACAGCCATTTTACATTTTCCGAGTGCAAAAAACAAGCGGTTTTGTGAAGCAACCACCAAATGGCTAATTCAAAATGCTACCACCACATTTTTCAAAAATACTAGACCATCTTACATGGACAATGTCCTAACAAGGGATCTCAAACCTTTTCGTCCATCCCTAGTGAAAAAAAAATTCCTGTCGAATCGGTAGGAAGTGGGTCAGATATGAACTACGGGTACATGATCGGATGCTCATGATTCTTCACAAAAAATCATTTTTACATTCACAATATGCTATTTCATCAGATATCCACTTCAAGTTTAGCGAGGCTCAGCCCCGAGCAAAGCATCTTCATGCCCGCTGTTCGACAAAGTTTGACGATAGTTTAAAATAGGCATAAGGAATTCAAAAACGATCTAAACAATGCGAAACCCTTCATGTGATGTCATATTATGTGACATAGTTTGAAGGAAAAATATCAAACTTGGTATATTGTTTATGTCTCAAAAAATCTTCACAAAATGACCTATCTTATTCGAGGTTTCCTCGCTTTCGGGTCAAATGACCAATGTTATGGCTAGAATCAAGGCATAGTTTGTGATAATATGTCCATATTGTACATACATGTGCATCATGGGATGGTGAACAATGTTGCAGGAGGAATTTTCCTTTTTGCCGCACCAAAAAGCTATTTTAAAATTTTCCAAGTACAAAAAATATGTGCTTTTGTGAAGCAACCACCAAATGGCTAATTCAAAATGCTACCACCATATTTTTAAAAATTACTAGACCACCTTACATGGACAATGTCCTAACAGGGATATCTCAAACATTTCCGTCTTTCCTGGTGAAAAAGACAAATTTCTACCGAATCGACACAAAGTGGGTCAGATATAAACTACAGGTACATGATCCGATGCTCATGGTGTAGGGGTTCGTAGCATGGAAAACAAAAAATTTCTATCGCATACAAACAAACAAGCCAAGATCTATCTACTAGATTGTAGCAACGAGTCGATGGAATAACTTACCCTCAAAGATTCCAAAGTGTTTAACGAGAGCGGATTCTCGTGGGTGATGTAGTCGTACTCTTCCCGATCTCAAGATCGTGTAGACGATCCTTCCGGCGCTGCGTTCCGGCAGCGCTCCCGCAGTCGGTCACACGTTCGGTACTCGACGAAGACCTTCCTCTCCCTTGTTCCAGCAGGCAGCGGAGGTTGTAGCACTCTCCTCGCGATTCCGGCAGCACAACGGCGTGGTACCAGAAGTAGAGGGGAGATCCCGCAGGGCTTCGCCTTAAGCCGGAGCGAGTATGGTGGATTATGAGAGAGGGCTATTAGTGGTCTAGAGATTAGACACACCAATTAGAAGGCTCTAAACCGCAGGCTAAAGCAATTAGAAGCTCTAAACCAAAATGGCTCTAAACCGGAGATTAGAGGTAGAAACTTGTGTGTCTAGAGGAGGAGGCCCTGCCCCTCCTTTTATGGGTGGGAGGCGCGGCCAAGGGGAGGGGAGTCCCTCCCAAAGTCGGCCTTGGTTGGCGCGCCGGCTTGGGGAGGAGACTCCTCCCCCAAGTCGGTTCCCAACTCCTCTTGCTTGTTTCCCACAGTTTCTTGTTTTAGCCGTTTGACTTTCAAACTGGACATTTGACTTTTCTGTTTTAGGATCCAATTTAATCCTTTATTTGGAACAGCAAGAACACTTAGTACATGATGCAATCATTCCAATATGTAATGACACATTCATGTACCCCTCCCCCCTCCCGGAGTGCCGGACATTCCGGAACCTTCTAGAACATTCACCGGAATCATTTCCGAACTCCGAAACGGGACTTTCCTTATATGAATCTTATTATCCGGACCATTCCGGATCACCTCGTGATATCCCGGATCCCATCCGAGACTCCGAACAACATTCGGTCTCTTTCTCATAATACCATAACTACTCAAAACAACGTCGAATCCTTAAGTGTGTCTCCCTACGGTTCGTGAATTATGCGGACATGATCGAGACACTTCTCCGAACAATAACCAATAGAGGAATCTGGAAATTCATATGGCTCCCACATATTTCTACGATTACTTTGCGATCGAATGAACCACTTACATACGATACCAATTTCCCTTTGTCTCACGATATGTTACTTATCCGAGGTTATGATCGTCGGTATCTCTGCATACCTAGTTCAACCTCGTTACTGATAAGTACTCTTTTCTCGTTCCCGTGATATGTGATCCCTTGTGAGACAGTCACATGCTTGCAAGCTAATTGGATGACATTTCACCGAGAGGGCCCAGAGAATATCTATCCGTCATATGGATGGACAAATCCCACTCTTGATCCATGTGTCTCAACCAATACTTTCCGAACACTCAATGCCACCTTTATAGCCACCCAGTTATGGTGTGGTGTTTGATGTCATCAAAGCATCCATCCGGTAAAGGTGATATGCATGATCTCATGGTCGAAGGAATTAGGTTACTATGTATCAGAAAGCATATAGCAATTGAACTATTGAAATGACTTGATCTTTATGCTACGCTTATCTATATGAGTATGTCCACCATATCATTCTCCTAATGATATGATCTTGTTGTTGATAACATCTCAATGTTCATGATAGGGAAACCACAATCATTTATCAACCAACAAGCTAGTGAAGTATAGAGGCTATACTAGGGACTTCAAATTAAGTTTACAAATCACACAAGTATTAATGTTTCCTCGTTAATACTATTATAGCATGAATGTAAACATTTATCATAAACACAAAGATATAATAATAACTATATTTATTATTGCCTCTAGGGCATATCTCCAACAGTCTCCCACTTGCACTAGAGTCATCTAATCTAGATTACATGGTAATATACCGAACACCCATGGCAGTTTGGTGTTGGTCATGTTTTGCCCTCGGGAGAGGTTTAGTCAACAGATCCGCCACATTCAGATCTGTGTGTACTTTGCAAATCTTTATATCCCCATCCTGGATATGTTCTCGAATAGTGTGAAAACGTAGCTTGATATGCTTCAGCTTCTTGTGTGACCTTGGTTCTTGCGCATTGGCTATGGCGCCCATGTTATCACAGTAGATAGACATTGGGTCTAGCGCACTAGGAACCACACCCAGCTCTGTAATGAACTCTTTCATCCATATCGCTTCTTGAGAAGCCTCCGAAGCAGCCATGTATTCCGATTCAGTTGAAGATCTCGCCACAACGCTTTGCTTTGCACTCCTCCAGCTAACTGCTGCACCATTCAAAATAAATACATATCCAGATTGTGATTTAGAATCATCCGGATCGGT
Source organism: Avena sativa (assembly GCA_916181665.1). Classification (NCBI taxonomy): domain Eukaryota; kingdom Viridiplantae; phylum Streptophyta; class Magnoliopsida; order Poales; family Poaceae; genus Avena; species Avena sativa. The sequence goes on along the minus strand of OV702296.1, from coordinate 7,950,292 downwards.
GTTCCAACTAGCATCGGTGTAACCATTAACAACGAGCTGTTCATCACCTCCATAAGAAAGAACCATATCCTTAGTTCTTCTCAAGTACTTAAGGATGTTTTTGACCGCTGTCCAATGATCCACTCCTGGATCACTTTGATATCTGCTAGTTAGACTAACAGCATATGCGATGTCGGGTCTAGTACATAGCATGGCATACATTAGAGATCCTATGGCTGATGCATAGGGAGTCTTACTCATCCTTTCTCTATCTTCTGCCGATGTCGGACTTTGAGTTTTACTCAAGGTCGTATTGGGCAACATGGGCAAGAACCCTTTCTTGCTTTCTGTTATCGCCATATTTTGGCCAAAGGAGGAGTTGGGCCGCAATCAAGATGGGCTTAGGAGATACGTATATGCAACGTGTTGTTGAATCGGCCTCGTGCGTTGATTTGGGCTAAATTGCCCGTGTATCTTATATTGTAATAGGTTCCGTTTCGATTTAGGTAAGAGATAGAATTGTAGAGTTATTCCAAAGGTAGAAAGTCTCCGGACTATAAATATGTACCTAAGGTTATTGAGAAAAGGAGGACAATCACGTTCACAACAAACACAATCTCGGCGCATCGCCACCCCTTGTTTCTAGGGTTTTTCTCGGGTAAGTGCCATGCTGCCTAGATCGCATCTTGCGATCTAGGCAGTATCTACTTATGCGATTATCTGGTGTTACTCGTACTGAAGCCTTGTTGATGGCGAGTAACACTATTATCATAGATTTGTTTAGGCTAGCATCGGTACTTTTTGCTATGATCGTTTAGATATGCTGCCTCTAGTTATCTCGCCGCCTTTGCACCTTTTCCCGGGTGTAAGGGTGGCACTTTGCTTGATCTTTATTTAAGTCGATTTGATCTGTTATAGTTGTGTCTTGCTCTCCAAGGTTTAGTTTGATATCTACATGATCAGGCCTTGCAAACGGGTTGAACGATCCAGTAGTATGGAAGATATGGTTTACCAATCCAAGAGGAGTTATTCCGGGAATTAACGTTACGTTGGTTTTTAGGCCTTCTCTAGGATTGGTTTTCTATTATCTTTTGTATTCACCAGGCTCAATTACGTGTAGGACGTTCCAATTATGTAGTGAAAACATTAAACTATCGTAGATCGATTTAACTTGTAATGATGAAGCAAAACCTCATGTTATCATAGATCTAATGCAGAACCATGGGTTAATCGGCTCTAGAAGCCGATTCACAGGGAAACCTGGGAGCCGGTCACGGCTCGAATTTTACGTATACTTGTTTACCATGCAGGAAACCAATCGAAGCAATCCTTCACCTTCCTGACCAGGTATAGGTCAGGTGGCACGCCCTCGAACCAGCCAGGGCGCGTGTCGGAGTTTTGCGGGCCGTTGCCCGAGGGACCAGGGCCCACCAGCAGTCCTGGGAGCCTCCCGGCTCTCCGTGTTGCCCGTCGCTGCTCGCCGGTGGGTTTTGGTAGGCAACACATTCTGGCACGCCCGGTGGGACCTTCAACAACGTCTACATCAACATCCGACGCTACGATGGAGAACAGACCAGTCACGTACGATGAGCTGCCTGAGGAGCACAAGGCGAAGTATGATGACGTCAAAGCTCTCTTCGAAGCCGATCTCATCGGCTCTTTTGAGAGGACCCGTAAGCATGGAATCAGATGGAAAGGGTTCTCACCTGAAGGTGCTCTTGACGAGGTGGATCTCTCTGTTCCTTCAGAGGAGCGCACCAGAGCTCTGCGACAGGAAGTCAATTACATGGTAGCTCATTCTCTTCACCGCCATTCTGAGAGCCTAGTGAACGCTTTCGATCGCGTCGCGGTTCGCGTAGTTCAAGAGATCATGAAACATCAGTACTCTCCGTCGGGTCCTACTCTAGGGACTCACCAGGGAGAAAGACCGCTCCAAACCAGGCCGCAGCTGCCATTCACGCTTGCAGCTCCGGAACCACCAGGGGCACCGGCTTACGTCGTCTACAAGGTTGGAGGTGACCCTGGCGATTACCAATTCCTGTTTGAACCACCTAAGGAGATCCCACATGGATATGTGTGCACCTACGTGCCGGACTGCAATAGCCTGACGCGCACGAACCAGGTGGCAACTGCAGGGATTTCTGAAACAGGAGTTTCTGGAGCAGGGGTTTCGGGAGCAGGTGTTTCTGGAACAGGAATCTCTGGGATGGACGCTGATAAACAGGCATGGCTAGCCAAGTATGCCACTGGAACGAGTCATGAGAATCTAGCCCCTGCAGCCCAAACGGTGGAGCAAATCCGTACCATCTTGAGAGACCAGTTCGGCTTCGTGCCGAAGAGAAGGACAATCGGCTATTCAAAGCCGTACCCCAACGAGTTTGACCTGATTCCGCTGCCACCCAAGTATCGGCTCCCTGAGTTCTCGAGGTTCAGCGGGTCAGAAGGGTCGAGCTCGATCGAGCACGTGAGCCGATACCTGGCACAGTTAGGCATGATTTCAGCATCGGATCAGTTGCGCGTGAGGTTCTTTGCGCAATCTCTGACAGGACCAGCTTTTGGGTGGTACACCTCGTTGCCACCTGATTCGATCCAGACCTGGAAGCAGCTGGAAGAGCAGTTCCACATTCAGTATCATTCAGAGGCTACCGAGGCTGGCATTGCAGACCTGGCACAGGTGCGGCAAAAGCGGGGAGAAACGGTAGCCGAGTACATCCAGCGCTTCAGGACTGTAAAGAACCGATGTTACTCAGCTCGGTTAACTGAAAAGGAAGCAGTCGAACTGGCAGCGTTGGGTCTCTCAGCACCTATCAAGGATCTGGCTTTCCAAGTAGAGTACAACTCGTTGGCGCACATGGCCCAGAAGCTGACGATGTATGAACAGCGCCACCCTGAGTTGTACCAAGACAAGTTCAAACGTCCGATAGGCCTGGTCGATACAGAAGAAGAAGATCCTACGCAAGACCAGGAGGTGGCCGTGGCTGAATGGGCTCGGGGGGCAGATCCTGTATCCTGCAAATGGGTGAAACAACAAGGGCCTGCAAAAGGGTTTGACTTCGACGTGAGCAAAGCTGAGCAGATATTCGATTTACTGCTGAAAGAAAAGCAGCTGAAGTTACCCGAAGGCCACAAAATCCCTACGGCTCAAGAGATGAACGGAAAACCATACTGCAAGTGGCATCACTCGTTCACCCACACCACCAATGACTGCAAAGAGCTACGTCGCCAGATCCAAACGGCGATAGAGCAGGGCCGTCTGATCCTTGGGCAGTTCGCCATGAAAGTAGACACAAACCCATTTCCCGGCGTCAACATGGTAGAACACAGCCAGTCCACAAGGCGTCAGTTGGATTTCTCGTTCGATGTTAATATGGCAGGACCTGTGTACCACCGTGGCGCATATAAGGAGGAAGACGGTCGCTCTCGGGGCAAAGAAAGAGAGGAGGCTGGTCCACACGACCGGCCCAGCTACAATGACAGGCGGTATTTGACCGAGGAACAGGTGAGGAGCGTGCGATATCAGAAGCCACATTCCACGCACCTCCTTAACAAGTATGAGCGCCAGTATGACCGACGTCGCCGGCGCGATGGAAACGATGAAGGATATGAGCACCTCGCTAGGGGACCGCCAAAAGAAAAGGAAGGCGTGGACAAACATTGGGACTGCCCTTTCTTCAAGTATTGCTGGGACGCGGGTATGAGCCGATTGCCTACAATCGATAACTGCCCGGAATGTGGACAGTAGAAGGAGGACACGGGGCCAGTGTCAGTGTTCAAGCGTCTGGGGCCTCTCCCACCTCAGAGCCGATACAGGGAGTCCGTTCGAGCAAAAGATCTCGAGAAGCCAATGAATGACAAAGAAGAAGACAGATATCACCGTCCAAGATGGTGTCCCGACGGACTCAGACACACCCAAAAGCGTAGAGTGCAGCGGCTGCGTAACTTGGAGGAAGCCGAAGCGCAGTATCTCCACGCTTTAAAGAAAGCACGGCCCGATCTGGCCGTTAAGATTCGGCAGACTTTGGAAACGGAAGATCGCCCGAAAAGGAAAGAGTGGCGTCCCAAACCGGTAAAAGCCGATGCAAAGACATCGGCTGGCACAAACATGGTATTCATACTTCCGTCAGAGTTCTGCGCGCCAAGAACCAACGAGCTGCCAGTGGCACAGTTTGACTGCGGCCCACGGCCGGTTATCTTTGAGAAGCCACGTGAGAAGGGCTACAAACATCTGAAAGCCCTGTACCTGCGAGATTACATCAATGGGCAGCCTGTCAGCAAGATGTTGGTGGACACCGGAGCGGCAGTCAATATAATGCCGTACTCCATGCTACGGCGTTTGGGACGCTCCACTGCAGATCTGATCAAAACCAACGTCACGTTAAGCGACTTCAACGGCCAAACTTCAGAAACGCAAGGCGTCCTGAACGTGGATCTGACCGTGGGCAGAAAAACCATCCCTACGTCATTCTTCGTCGTGGACAGCAAAAGCACCTACGCTGTCTTACTAGGGAGAGATTGGATTCATGCTAACTGCTGCATTCCATCCACGATGCACCAGTGCCTAATACAGTGGGATGGAGATGAGGTGGAGGTCATTCATGTAGATGATTCTATCGAGATCTCCATAGCTGGCATGAACATCTGGGAAGCAGAAGACCAAGAGCCGATCTCTGGAATCAGTCTAGACGGCTGCGAGCGCATTGAAGCTACAAAAAACGGGGTGAGGCTGGTCTGATCCACTGGCCTGACAGAGTAGAAAAGTCCACGATCATACGTGGTACGGCCGATCCCTGCGATCGGCCACAAAAAACAATAAGCAGCAATCTCACGACAAGCAGATCATGTAGTCGTAGCAGGGAGATTCCCTGCCATTGTAAAACACAACTAAGGTGTAAACCGTCCTTGACTAATGCGATCAAAAAGGGGGCCGATTCAGGCAATCGGCCCAAATTATTTTTGTTATCCTCACCCTCTGTTTGCCCCGTGTTTAGCATCGATTTAACAGGAGACGGAAAGCTAGGGTATGGGTTTACATCCGCTGATGAGCTAGACGAGATTGACATCGGTCCTGGGGATAAGCCAAGACCAACATTTATCAGCAAGAAGTTGGATCCGAATCTGCGGGGTCCGATGATAGCTTTGTTGAAAGAATATCCAGATTGCTTTTCCTGGGATTATACAGAGATGCCTGGGCTAGATAGGAGCATCATCGAGCATCGACTCCCACTTAAAAAAGGATTTCGGCCGTTCCAGCAGCGAGCACGACAGATGAAGGCCGAAATTTTGAAAGAAGTCAAGGAGATCGAGAAAATGTTGGCAGCCGATTTAATCAGGCCATGCAGGTATGCTGAGTGGATTTCTAGCATCGTACCTGTAGAGAAAAAGGATGGCCGCTGGCGTGTTGCCATAGATTTTCGGGATCTCAATAGAGCTACTCCGAAGGATGAATATCCGATGCCAGTAGCAGAGACGTTAGTCAACGCAGCTGCTGGTCATAAAGTCTTGAGCTTCATGGATGGCAATGCCGGTTACAACCAAATTTTTATGGCTCCGGAAGATATACACAAGACTGCATTCAGAGTACCAGGCTCGGTGGGGTTGTTTGAATATGTAGTCATGACGTTTGGACTGAAGAATGCCGGCGCCACGTACCAAAGAGCCATGAATTACATTTTCCATGATCTGATCGGCAAGCTGGTGGAAATTTATATCGATGACGTGGTGGTCAAGTCAGCTTCAGTACAAGGACATCTGGACGACCTGCGACGCGTCCTGGACCGAACAAGGAAATTCGGGCTACGGATGAATCCAAAGAAGTGTGCTTTCGGTGTGACGGCCGGTCAGTTCTTGGGTTTCTTGGTCCATGAACGCGGAATTGAGATCGGCCTGAAAAGTCAGGAGGCAGTGCGAACAATGAAGCCACCTACCACGAAGAAAGAACTGCAGTCTCTCATCGGCAAGATCAACTTCGTCAGAAGGTTCATCTCCAATCTATCAGGAAGAATAGAGCCATTCATGGGACTGGTGAAGATTAAATCTGACGAGGAATTCAGCTGGGGGGCAGAACAACAAAGGGCCTTCGACGAGATCAAAGAATATCTGACGAAGCCGCCAGTATTGGTTCCGCCCCAGCCGGATAGGCCATTCTACATTTACTTATCAGTAGCTGACACGTCCATCGCCTCAGTGGTGGTGCAAGTTTATGATGGGCTGGAGCGAGTGGTATTTTACATCAGCAGAAGGATGCTGGATGCAGAGACGAGGTACCCTGAGATCGACAAGTTGTGCCTCTGCCTGTTTTTCACCTGCACCAAGCTGCGCCACATTTTGCTATCAGCGGAGATTGTCATCATATGCAAATCAGATGTCATAAGACGCATGCTGTCGGCTCCTATGTTGAAAGGCTGATTGGGCAAATGGATGTTTGCATTATCATAGTTTGACATCCGGTATCAACCCGCGAAAGCAGTTAAGGGACAGGCATTGGCCGACCTTGTCGCTGAAAGGATCAACACTAATATAGCAGCACTATCTATACGAGCGTGGGCTATGTTTTTCGATGGATCGGTCTGTGACGATGGGTGCGGCATCGGCGTGCTACTCGTGTCGCCCCGGGGGGCAACATTTTCCTTCTCCATCAGGTTATCCGCCCCTCGCACCAACAACGTCGCTGAGTATGAGGCGATACGCAAGGGAATGGAGTTGCTCATCGGAGCTGGAGCAGAAGCAGTAGAAATTTTTGGAGACTCCAAGTTGGTGATTTCTCAGCTCACGGAGGAATACAAGTGTGAGAGCGAGTCGCTCTTCCCTTTATGGCTGCAATGCCGTGAGCTGATGGCACAGTTCCGGTACATAAACTTCACCTGGATACCGCGATTGCAGAATACCGAGGCGAATGATCTTGCACAAATGGCTTCAGGCTACAAGGGCGTAGCAGAGGGGGCCGATGTTCAGGTACAGTTCCTGGACGCAGACGACTGGAGAGCCGATATCTTCAATTACTTGAAGGATTCGGCTCGGGGGGCACCTAAACGGATAAGGTACAAGGCCATGAAGTATGTGCTCATTGGGGACGACATGTTTTACAGAACTCTGGAAGGGTTATTGCTCAAATGTCTGGGGACAGCCGAGGCCAATCGGCTCCTACACGAGGTACACGAAGGCGCCTGTGGAACTCACCAATCGGCTCACAAGATGAAGTGGTTGATCAGGCGATCAGGGTTTTATTGGCCTACCATGCTGGAGGACTGTTTTAAGTACTACAAAGGGTGTCAAGCATGTCAGAGATTTGGAAAAATTCAGATGGTACCCGCGTCAGCAATGAACCCCATCATCAAGCCTTGGCCATTCCGAGGTTGGGGCATGGATATGATTGGCAAGATCAATCCTCCATCAAGCAAAGGCCACATGTGGATTTTGGCCATTACGGATTATTTCACTAAATGGGTTGAAGCCGTCCCTATGAAGTCCGTGAGCTCAAAGGATGTTATCGATTTTGTGAAGGAACACGTAATTCATAGATTCGGGATCCCCCAAACGATCGCGACCGATGGAGGTTCGGTCTTCACTTCTTACGAGTTTAGAGAGTTCTGTGAGGACACGGGAATTAAACTGATCCGATCATCTCCGTACTATGCTCAAGCAAATGGGCAAGCTGAAGCGTCCAACCAGAGCCTTATCAAGCTGATCAAGAGGAAGATCGATGAGCACCCTAGGCGTTGGCACGAGGTTTTGTCAGAGGCTTTATGGGCTTATCACATGTCATGTCATGGAGCGATAAAAACCTCGCCATACCATCTAGTCTATGGACAAGAAGCCGTATTACCCTGGGAAATTACGGCTGGATCGAGGCGTGTCACCTTTCAGAACGATCTAACGACTGAAGAGTATACGGCCCTGATGAGTGACAGTGTTGAGGATTTAACTGAGCTTAGGCTGTGGTCGCTTGAGAAAATCAAAGAGAACAAGGCCAAGGTAGCTCGTGCATATAATAAGAAGGTGAGACCGAAGGAGTTCCACGTTGGCGATCTGGTATGGGAAGCTGTATTGCCATTGGGAACTAAGGATGCAGCATATGGTAAATGGTCTCCGAATTGGCACGGGCCATACAGGGTCGATCAAGTTTTGAGGGGGAACGCGTACATGCTGGAGGAGCTGGATGGCGTGAAATTCCCAGTGGCTGGCAACGGTCAGCATCTCAAGAAATATTTCCCAAGCATGTGGGATGATGGACAGTGAGATATGGGGGCCGATACATGAAATCGGCCAATAAAAAAAATATAAAAAATATATGTTTCCCAAAGCATGTGGGATGATGGACAGTGAGATATGGGGGCCGATACATGAAATCGGCCAATAAAAAGATACAGCCGATGCACAGCCATCGACTCTAGAGGTTCAGACTGTTACAAGCAGGTGCCAGTTTACATAAACGAGCTACTGAAGAAATGCCTCGAAGGCGTGAAGGGCGTCAGCACGGACACGGTCCACCTCTGCGATCTCGGCTTCGTCATCTTCGTCCTTGCCCGTCACTAGCTGCTTGTTCAGGGCACGTATCTCTGCCAGATCAGTCTTCAGTTGACCTCTGAGGCCTTCTGCTTCGTCGTGGGAGTGGGCGATGGATGCTTCCTTGTCACGAATGAGCTGTTTAGTCGCCCGGACCTTTTCTTCAAGATCTTCCAACTCCTTTTTTAAGGAGGCGAGCTCGGCGGTACTGGCAGAGGTGTCAGTTTTGGCATCCAGAGACGCCTTTTTCTCGTTGAGCTGCTGACATCTGTCTGCAATATTGGCCTTCAGCGGAAGTTGGGAACGACGCAGGTTGATCCTTTCACGAGCTAGCTTCACCCTTGACCCGTAGAAAGATAGAGTTACAACGGGCCAATGCTTCACCTGCAATGCTACTGGGAGTTGGTCTTTTATTTCAGCAAGAACGCTCTTCACCTCCTCAGAACCCTCGATCAATTCTTCGATCGGGGAGGACAGCAGGGTTTTAAGACGCTGGAATTGGGGTGGAACAGCCCTGGCTTGTGGTTCATCGGTGGCGACAGAGGGAGTTGGTTCAATGGATTCAGGGTCGAACGTCAACAAACCTGAAATATCACAACCCTGGCAGCCCGAAAAAGCGTCAGTATGCGTCCAACAGAGAAGAATTAGCCGAAAGAAGCTAACATACCTCTCCTAAGATCGAGGGGATTGCAGATGACGAGGCAATCGGTTTAGGTGTAGCTGCTGGAGGCTTGGCCAAAGGGGTAGCCGTTTCATCTGCACCTTCGGGGATTGCTGAATCCGGCTCGGTTAGGGGCATCGGCACTGCCCCAGCCTTCCCACTAGAGACGTCAGTCGTCTGCATTGAAGGTGTTTAGCCGATGTAAGTGATGATGAATCGGCAGATAAGAAGGAATTAAGTGGTAAGAGCATGAAGGGTGATGATTTTCGAAACCTCCTGGCTCGACGAAGAAGTTTGCGGTCCTTTGCGAGCTCTCTTGGGACCCACGGCTGGCCCCGCCTCGACTGATGCTCGGGGGGCAGCAGGTTCAGGAACGGGCCTTTTCCTGGGAGCCGATGGTGGCACATCTGGCTGGTTTGGTGTGGCAGTCCTTTCAGAGTCTGTTGGGCTCGATTCTCCTTGATCAGGTTGTGTGTCCTCGTGGGAGGTGTCTTCGACAGAAGCCTGCAAGAGAAGGAAAGCTATTAAACACGAGCATGTCTGCAAGGATGAAAGAATGAGAAGGATCGACCAAGACATGGATCAGCCTACATGCGAGCTTTCTGGAGAAGGGCTCCGGCGTCTCAAGGTCTTCCTGGCAGCTACATTCCTCACCATCGTTCTTGTCTTAGTTGGAACTCGAGGAGAAGCTGATTGTGAAGTTACTAGTTTCTTAGAAGCCGATTGTGGTGTGATCGGCTGTTTCTGCATCATGACCTTTTTCAGAGGTGGCGAGTTTTTGCAGAAGAGGACCACAGGAGCTGGCGGAAAGAACTCAAAGGGGGAGCCATCACTGTGCGTAGGTTCAGGGCCATCTTGTTGCTGCAAACTGCTAAGATGAATATAAATAAGGGGAATAGTATGAAGTGGTTCAATGCTGTAGCGGTTTCCCAGAATGTGCTGCCGAAATTGTCAAATCATGCACTGCGGAGAAGTGGAGAAGACAGGGCATCATGATGAGGGGGTGGCGTGACGATTCTGTTCTGCAACGCATTCTGGCAACGCGTAACCCGATACAGAAAAAAAGAGGAGAAGGAAAAAACGGAGTGGTTTTGGAATTATTATTGCCAAAACCAGGGGGGCATGTGTTATCGCCATATTTTGGCCAAAGGAGGAGTTGGGCCGCAATCAAGATGGGATTAGGAGATACGTATATGCAACGTGTTGTTGAATCGGCCTCGTGCGTTGATTTGGGCTAAATTGCCCGTGTATCTTATATTGTAATAGGTTCCGTTTCGATTTAGGTAAGAGATAGAATTGTAGAGTTATTCCAAAGGTAGAAAGTCTCCGGACTATAAATATGTACCTAAGGTTATTGAGAAAAGGAGGACAATCACGTTCACAACAAACACAATCTCGGCGCATCGCCACCCCTTGTTTCTAGGGTTTTTCTCGGGTAAGTGCCATGCTGCCTTGCGATCTAGGCAGTATCTACTTATGCGATTATCTGGTGTTACTCGTACTGAAGCCTTGTTGATGGAGAGTAACACTATTATCATAGATTTGTTTAGGCTAGCATCGGTACTTTTTGCTATGATCGTTTAGATATGCTGCCTCTAGTTATCTCGCCGCCTTTGCACCTTTTCCCGGGTGTAAGGGTGGCACTTTGCTTGATCTTTATTTAAGTCGATTTGATCTGTTATAGTTGTGCCTTGCTCTCCAAGGTTTAGTTTGATATCTACATGATCAGGCCTTGCAAACGGGTTGAACGATCCAGTAGTATGGAAGATATGGTTTACCAATCCAAGAGGAGTTGTTCCGGGAATTAACGTTACGTTGGTTTTTAGGCCTTCTCTAGGATTGGTTTTCTATTATCTTTTGTATTCACCAGGCTCAATTACGTGTAGGACGTTCCAATTATGTAGTGAAAACATTAAACTATCGTAGATCGATTTAACTTGTAATGATGAAGCAAAACCCCATGTTATCATAGATCTAATGCAGAACCATGGGTTAATCGGCTCTAGAAGCCGATTCACAGGGAAACCTAGGAGCCGGTCACGGCTCGAATTTTACGTATACTTGTTTACCATGCAGGAAACCAATCGAAGCAATCCTTCACCTTCCTGACCAGGTATAGGTCAGGTGGCACGCCCTCGAACCAGCCAGGGCGCGTGCCGGAGTTTTGCGGGCCGTTGCCCGAGGGACCAGGGCCCACCAGCAGTCCTGGGAGCCTCCCGGCTCTCCGTGTTGCCCGTCGCTGCTCGCCGGTGGGTTTTGGTAGGCAACACTTTCTTCCATTCCAAACCTCTTTAGAACTTTGTCCAAATATGTACTCTGTGACAATGATATTTGGCGTTTCGATCTATCTCTATAAATCTTTATGCCTAATATGTAAGCTGCTTCGCCAAGATCCTTCATTGAAAAACTATTATTCAAATATTCTTTGACACTATTAAGAAGGTCTACATCATTCCCAATCAACAATATGTCATCCACATATAGTATTAAGAATGCTACAGAGCTCCCACTCACTTTCTTGTAAATACAAGCTTCTCCATAAGTTTGTATAAAACCAAAACTTTTGATTACTTTATCAAAACGTTGATTCCAACTTCGGGATGCTTGCTTCAATCCATAGATGGACCGTTGAAGTTTGCATACCTTGTTAGCATCTTTAGGATCGACAAAACCTTTGGGTTGCATCATATACAACTCTTCATCAATATCTCCATTGAGGAATGCTGTTTTGACATCCATCTGCCATATCTCATAATCATAATATGCAGCGATTGCTAACATAATCCTCACAGACTTTAGCTTAGCTACCGGTGAGAAAGTCTCATCGTAGTCAACTCCTTGAATTTGTCGAAACCCTTTTGCGACAAGTCGAGCTTTATAGACAGTAACATTACCATCAGCATCTGTTTTCTTCTTGAAAATCCATTTGTTCTCGACAGCCTTTCGGCCATCCGGTAAGTCCACCAAAGTCCATACTTGGTTTTCGTACATGGATCCAATCTCGGATTTCATGGCTTCTTGCCATTTATTGGAATCTGGGCTCATCATCGCTTCCTCATATGTCTCGGGGTCATCGGTGTTGTCCACCAACATGACACTCATAACGGGATCATACCAATCTGGAGTGGTACGAGTTCTCGTTGACCTCCGAGGCTCTGTAGCAACTTCAACCGAAGTTTCATGATCACCATAATTAGCTCCCTCTCTAATTGGTGCAGGCACCATAGGAACTTCTTCCGGTGCTGCGCTACTCGCAATTTCGAGAGAAGGTTCGACAACCTCGTCGAGTTCTACTTTCCTTCCAGTCACTTCTTTCGAGAGAAATTCCTTCTCTAGAAAGGATCCATTCTTGGCAACGAAGATTTTGCCTTCGGATCTATGATAGAAGGTATACCCAATAGTTTCCTTCGGGTATCCTATGAAGACGCATTTTTCCGGTTTGGGTTCAAGCTTGTCCGGCTGTAACTTCTTTACATAGGCTTCGCATCCCCAAACTTTAAGGAACGACAATTTAGGTTTCTTCCCAAACCATAATTCATACGGTGTCGTTTCAACGGATTTAGATGGTGCCCTATTTAAAGTGAATGCGGTTGTTTCTAATGCATAACCCCAAAATGATAGCGGTAAATCTGTAAGTGACATCATAGAACGAACCATATCTAAGAGAGTTCGATTACGACGTTCGGACACACCATTATGCTGTGGTGTTCCCGGCGGTGTCAATTGTGAAAGTATTCCGCATTTCTTCAAATGCTCGCCAAACTCGTAACTTAGATATTCACCTCCACGATCAGAACGTAGAAATTTAATCTTCTTGTTACGCTGATTCTCTACCTCACTTTGAAACTCCTTAAACTTCTCAAAAGTTTCGGACTTATGTTTCATGAAATAGATATACCCATATCTACTCAAGTCATCCGTGAAGGTAAGAACATAACGATAACCACCGCGCGATGCTACACTCATTGGACCACACACATCGGTATGTATGATTTCCAATAAGTCCGTAGCTCGCTCCATCATACCAGAAAATGGAGTCTTAGTCATTTTTCCCATCAGACATGCTTCGCATCTTTCAAGTGATTCAAAATCAAGTGATTCAAGAAGTCCATCGGAATGGAGTTTCTTCATACGCTTCACTCCAATGTGACCAAAACGACAGTGCCACATATAGGTCGAATTATCGCTTGATTTCAAACGTTTAGCCTCAATGTTGTTGATATGTGTATTTTCACTATCGAGATTCAATAAGAATAGACCATCTATCAAAGGTGCATGTGCGTAAAACATATTACTCATATAAATCGAACAACCATTATTCTCGGACTTAAATAAGTAACCGTCTCGCAATAAACAAGATCCCGATATAATGTTCATGCTCAACACAGGCACCAAATAACAATTATTTAAGTATAAAACTAATCCCGATGGTAGATGAAGGGGTAGCGTGCCGACCGCGATCACATCAACCTTTGATCCGTTTCCCACGCGCATCGTCACCTCGTTCTTCGCTAGCTTCCGTTTATTCTGCAGCACCTGTTTCGAGTTACAAATATGAGCAACCGAACCAGTATCAAATACCCAGGCACTACTACGAGTACTAGTGAGATACACATCAATAACATGTATATCAGATATACCTTTCTTCTTGATGTTGCCGTTCTTCAAATCCGCCAAGTACTTTGGGCAATTCCGCTTCCAGTGACCTTCTCCCTTGCAGTAAAAGCACTCAGTATCAGGCTTAGGTCCAGCCTTGGTCTTCTTCGCCGGCGTGGTAACTTTCTTACCATCCTTCTTGAAGTGTCCCTTTTGCTTAGACTTGCCTTTCTTGAATTTGGTGGTCTTATTGACCAACAACACTTGGTGCTCTTTCTTAATCTCCACTTCTGCAGATTTCAACATGGCAAAGAGTTCTGGCAACGTCTTGTTCATGTTCTGCATGTTGTAGTTCATTACAAAGTTCTTGTAACTTGGTGGTAGTGATTGGAGGACACGGTAAATCCCCAAAGCATTAGGAATCACAATACCCAAGCTTTGAAGTTTGTTTGCGTGCCCAGACATCTTAAGCACATGCTCACTGACGGAGCTGCCCTCTTCCATCTTGCAGTTAAAGAACTTTTCAGAAGCCTCATAACTTTCAATTGCCGCATGAGTCTCAAAAATCAATTTGAGATCCTCGACAATATCATATGGGTCTGAATCCTCAAACCTTTTCTGAAGCTCCGATTCCAAACCATACAAGATAGCACACTGAACTATGGAGTACTAATTCTTCCGAGCGAGGTAAACATTCTTTACTTCATCGGGAGCATCATCTGCAGGTGGGTCACCCAGCGGTGCATCCAGCACATAGGTCAAATTACCAGCTGTGAGGACAATCCTCAAATTGCGGAACCAATCCGCGAAGTTGCTTCCATTGTTTTTCAACTTTTCTTTCTCTAGGAACGCATTAAAATTGATGGTAGGGGCTGCCATTGATCTACAACATATTTGCAATAGTTTAGACTAAGTTTATGACAAATTGAGTTCAAATTAATAATGAAATTAAACTAGGTGAACTCCCACTCAAAACAATATCCCTCACATTGTTTTAGCGATCACACGAACCAAATCCACCATATCAACACCGATCATCACGAGAGTTGACATAGTTTCAATGGCGAACAATCGACATGTTCATCATATCTACTATATGATTCATGCTTTACCTTTCGGTGATCCGTGTTCCGAGACCATGTCTGTACATGCTAGGCTCGTCAAGATCAAACCTTAGTTTCCGCATGAGCAAATCTGGCTTGCTCACGTTGTATACACTTTCAGAATCTAACACACCCGATCATCACGTGGTGCTTCGAAACAACAAGCTTTAGCAACGGTGCTAACTAAGGGTGAACACTTTATGACTTGAATTTGATGTGCATGAGGGATCATCTTATAATGCTACCGTCGTCTACTAAGCAATACAAGATGCATAAAGGATTAACATCACATGCAATTCAATATATATATGATATGATATGGCCTTTCTTCTTTGTGCTTCCGATCTCCATCTTCAAGCACGAACATGATCTCCATCATCACCGGCATTGCATCAAGGTCAATGACGCTTCTCCATGGTTGTCGTCCACCGGCTTCAACTATTACAACTACTTTGAATAGACACGCGGGTCTTAACATAAATTAAAGACAACCATATGGCTCCTGCCGGTTGCCAACTTACAATAAGGAACATTGCATACATCAAATATAATCACAATCATGGCCATATCACATCACCGCACACCCCTGCAAAACAAAGTTAGACGCCTCTACTTTCTTTGCATATTTTACGTGGTTTGGGGCTTTCAATAAGTGTCGTTCTAACTTACGAACAAGAACCACAACATTGATACTATCATTGTTGATCACCCGTTGTAAATTGGATCTTAACTATGCTAGGAGAAACAGGCACCCGCAAAGCCACTTATGCAATACAAGTTGCATGTCAAGCGTGGAGCAAGTCTCATGAACGATGTCATGTAAGGTTAGCCCGGGCCGCTTCATCCCAACATACCGCAAGATGCAAAGTACACAAGAAGTAATCAACAATAAAAGCATCAACGCCCACAATGACCATTGTGTTCTACTCGTGCAACAGATCTACATATAGACACGGCTCTGATACCACTGTAGGGGTTCGTAGCATGGAAAACAAAAAATTTCTATCGCATACAAACAAACAAGCCAAGATATATCTACTAGATTGTAGCAACGAGTCGATGGAATAACTTACCCTCGAAGATTCCAAAGTGTTTAACGAGAGCGGATTCTCGTGGGTGATGTAGTCGTACTCTTCCCGATCTCAAGATCGTGTAGACGATCCTTCCGGCGCTGCGTTCCGGCAGCGCTCCCGCAGTCGGTCACACGTTCGGTACTCGATGAAGACCTTCCTCTCCCTTGTTCCAGCAGGCAGCGGAGGTTGTAGCACTCTCCTCGCGATTCCGGCAGCACAACGGCGTGGTACCGGAAGTAGAGGGGAGATCCCGCAGGGCTTCGCCTTAAGCCGGAGCGAGTATGGTGGATTACGAGAGAGGGCTATTAGTGGTCTAGAGATTAGACACACCAATTAGAAGGCTCTAAACCGCAGGCTAAAGCAATTAGAAGCTCTAAACCAAAACGGCTCTAAACCGGAGATTAGAGGTAGAAACTTGTGTGTCTAGAGGAGGAGGCCCTGCCCCTCCTTTTATGGGTGGGAGGCGCGGCCAAGGGGAGGGGAGTCCCTCCCCAAGTCAGCCTTGGTTGGCGCGCCGGCTTGGGGAGGAGACTCCTCCCCCAAGTCGGTTCCCAACTCCTCTTGCTTGTTTCCCACAGTTTCTTGTTTTAGCCGTTTGACTTTCAAACTGGACATTTGACTTTTCTGTTTTAGGATCCAATTTAATCCTTTATTTGGAACAGCAAGAACACTTAGTACATGATGCAATCATTCCAATATGTCATGACACATTCATGTACCCCTCCCCCCTCCCGGAGTGCCGGACATTCTGGAACCTTCTAGAACATTCACCGGAATCATTTCCGAACTCCGAAACGGGACTTTCCTTATATGAATCTTATTCTCCGGACCATTCCGGATCACCTCGTGATATCCCGGATCCCATCCGAGACTCCGAACAACATTCGGTCTCTTTCTCATAATACCATAACTACTCAAAACAACGTCGAATCCTTAAGTGTGTCTCCCTACGGTTCGTGAATTATGCGGACATGATCGAGACACTTCTCCGAACAATAACCAATAGAGGAATCTGGAAATTCATATGGCTCCCACATATTTCTACGATTACTTTGCGATCGAATGAACCACTTACATACGATACCAATTTCCCTTTGTCTCACGATATGTTACTTATCCGAGGTTATGATCGTCGGTATCTCTGCATACCTAGTTCAACCTCGTTACTGATAAGTACTCTTTTCTCGTTCCCGTGATATGTGATCCCTTGTGAGACAGTCACATGCTTGCAAGCTAATTGGATGACATTTCACCGAGAGGGCCCAGAGAATATCTATCCGTCATATGGATGGACAAATCCCACTCTTGATCCATGTGTCTCAACCAATACTTTCCGAACACTCAATGCCACCTTTATAGCCACCCAGTTACGGTGTGGTGTTTGATGTCATCAAAGCATCCATCCGGTAAAGGTGATATGCATGATCTCATGGTCGAAGGAATTAGGTTACTATGTATCAGAAAGCATATAGCAATTGAACTATTGAAATGACTTGATCTTTATGCTACGCTTATCTATAGGAGTATGTCCACCATATCATTCCCCTAATGATATGATCTTGTTGTTGATAACATCTCAATGTTCATGATAGGGAAACCACAATCATTTATCAACCAACAAGCTAGTGAAGTATAGAGGCTATACTAGGGACTTCAAATTAAGTTTACAAATCACACAAGTATTAATGTTTCCTCGTTAATACTATTATAGCATGAATGTAAACATTTATCATAAACACAAAGATATAATAATAACTATATTTATTATTGCCTCTAGGGCATATCTCCAACACATGGTTTTTCTACAAAAATCATTTTTAGGTTCACAATATGGTATTTCATTAGAGATCCACTTCAAGTTTAGCTAGGCGCATAGCCGAGCTAAGAATATTCATGCCCACCGTTCGACAAAGTTTGACGATAGTTTAAAATTGGCATAAGAAATTCAAAAACGATCCAAAAAATACGAAACATTCGCGTGGTGTCATATTATGTGACATAGTTAGAAGGTAAAATATCAAACTTGGTATATTGATTATGTCTCAAAATAACCTTCACAAAATGACCTATCTCATTCGAGGTTTCCTCGCTTTAGGATCAAATGACCAATGTTATGGCTAGAATCAAGGCATAGTTTGTCATAATGTGTCTATATTGTGCATACATGTCAATTATGGGATGGCGAACAACGTTGCATGAGAAAGTTTTCCTTTTCGTCGTACCAAAAAGTCATTTTCTATTTTCCAAGTGAAAAAAACGGGCGGTTTTGTGAAGCAGCCACCAAATGGCTAATTCAAAATGCTACCACCATATTTTTCAAAAACCATTTTATATGGGCAATGTCGTAACAAGGGATCTCAAACATTTCCGTCCATCCCTAGTGAAAAAAGAGAAATTCCTGCCGAATCGGTAGGAAGTGGGTCAGATATGAACTACGGGTACATGATCGGATGCTCATGTTTCTTTCCAAAAAAAATCATTTTTAGATTCACAGTATGCTATTTCATCGGAGATACACTTCAAGTTTAGCGAGGCTCAGCCCCGAGCAAAGCATCTTCATGCCCGCCGTTCGACAAAGTTTGACGATAGTTTAAAATAGGCATAAGAAATTTAAAAATGATCCAAATAGTTCTAAACCTTCGCGTGCTGCCATATCACGTGTCATAGTTAGAAGGAAAAATATCAAACTTGGCATATTTATTATGTCTCAAAAAATCCTTCACAAAATGACTTATGTCATTCGAGGTTTCTTAACTTTCGGGTCAAATGACCAATGTTATGGGCAGAATCAAGGCATAGTTTATGATAATGTGTCTGTATTGTGCATACATGCATCATGGGATGGCGAACAATATTGCAGAAATAAGTTTTCTTTTTTGTCGCACCAAAAAGTCATTTTCTATTTTCCGAGTGCAAAAAACAGGCGGTTTTGTGAAGCAACCACCAAATGGCTAATTAAAAATGCTACCACCACATTTTTCAAAAATACTAGACCACCTTACATGGAAAATATCCTAACAGGGGATCCCAAACCCTTCCGTACATCCCTGATGAAAAAGATAAATTTCTGCCGAATCGGTAGGAAGTGGGTCAGATATGAAATACATGTACATGATCTGATACTCATGATTTTTTATAAAAATCATTTTTAAGTTCACAATATGCTATTTCATCAGAGATTCACTTCAAGTTTAGCGAGTCTCAGCACCGAGCTAAGAATCTTCATGCCTGTTGTTCGACAAAGTTTGACGATAGTTTAAAATAGGCATAAGAAATTCAAAAACGATCCAAACAATGTAAAACCTTCGCGTGGTGTCATATTTTGTGATATAGTTAGAAAGAAAAATATCAAACTTAATATATTTATTATGTCTCAAAAAACCTTCACAAAATGACCTATCTCGTTCGAGGTTTTATGGCTTTTGGGTCAAATGACCAATGTTATAACTATAATTATGGAGTAGTTTGTGATAATGTATTCACATTGTGTATACATGTGCATCATGGGATGACGAACAATATTGCAGGATGAAGTTTTTCTTTTTGTCGCACCAAAAAGCCAATTTCCATTTTCCGAGTACAAAAAATGATCGGTTTTGTGAAGCAACAACCAAATGGATAATTCAAAATTCTACCACCACATTTTTCAAAAATATTATACCACTTTACAAGGGGATCTCAAACCGTTCCGTCCATCCCTGGTAAAAAAAGACAATTTTCTGCCAAGTTGTAGGAAGTGGGTCAGATATGAACTACAAGTATATGATTTGATGCTCATATTTTTTTACAAAAATTATTTTTAGGTTCACAATATGCTATTTCATCAGAGATGCACTTCAAGTTTAGCGAGGCTCAGCCCTAAGCTAAGAATCTTTATGCCTGCCATTTTAAATGGGCAAATGAAATTATGTCTAGAATCACGACATAATTTGTGATAAGTTGATATGGATATCATATTTGGATTCCTCTCATTTGTTTGATCAATTTAGACATATTATTTGTCGAATTTTGATTTACAGATTTAAAGATATTAATTATTCCATATTAAATAGAAAAGAAAAAAAATAAAATCATTATATTTTTATTTTAATTCAATAATATTTTTACTTATCCGCTGTTGTTTACTTAAATAATTGTTTAAAATTTAAAAAAATAAAAACATATGACATGATGATATAAGAGTTAATAAGATTGATATCATAGTATTGGCAACAAGGTATAAATTGATTCGCAGAAACTAATTCTGAAGGAACGGAGAAGTTAAGCGTGCTGGGTGGAATAGTGAGGATGGGTGACTGACCGAAAAGTTTGACCAAGACTGTAATTTAATCAACGATAAAATATAATTAATGTTAAAAATATTCCAAGTGAGAGATTAGTGAGTCAAACAATTTAAAGATTTTAAAAACTTCGATTTTTTTAACCGTCCGTCAGGCTATGCCGACGGAGGGTACGCCAATGACTACCCTCAGTGTAGCCTACACCAACAGCTTTTGCATTCGTCGATACTTTCGTTGCTACGTCAAGAGAAATCTTTGCCGTGGAAGCTACGCCAATTTTACACGAAGTATGCTGAAATGTTGGACTAATAGTACTACTATCAGTTTGTTCCGCACTCTTCCTTTTTAAAGGTAAATAAAGGGCCCCATCTTGGCATTTGAGCATAGGCGGCACATGCTGCATGGCCCGTTTTGGGCAGTAGCAGCCAGTATAGCTGTTGAGGACGATTGTTGTGGTGGACGGACGGAGCTAGCTTAGGTTTTGTATGGACGCGACGTGTCTCCAACCGCGACAAAGCTATGAAAGTAGAGTATGCATCACATCACCATCGATCAGTCTCAATCATGACTTATATTTTTTTTTCCAGGCAGTTTTGACCATGATCCATACACATGGTGTGTCAACAACAACCGCATCCCTGCGTGTACGTACGTACGTCTCTCTCGCTACAGGACACCACGTTCTTCTGTACTACTAGTAGTACTCTGGTTGGATGTACGTATGTGCTAATGTGCACGTACATGCTCTCAATTTATACTACTCTCTCCGGACTATAATGATCGACTTGGATTTGTTAAATTTTAAATAAATCTATGTATTAAATAGTGTTTAATTCATTCAAATTTTAACTAATTCAAGTCAATTAATATAGGCCGGAGAGAGTACGATGAGTTGCAGTAGTAGTTTTTAAGCTGGTCATAGTGGGAAGTAATTTAGAATAGTAATATGCATATGTACTAGTTTAAGTTACTATCTTCATAGTGGAAAATAATTTAGGTGTGATAACATGTAATGCCATATTAATTAGGTTGCAGACACACTTTGTCTTGGTACTCTATATGTGATGTTATATTAACATAGCTAGTTACTCAATCCATCTCTCTTTTCATTAAATTATTGTCACATAATCAAAAAGGCTGATTTGGACTCTTAATTAGTAGCGAAGTTATCCCAATTATGACTGGCCTTAGTATGTGACCGACCAGAAAAAGATTAAGCAGAACTCCCACTTACGCTAAGCAAATACTACCTTTATTTCAAGGCTTAAGGCGCACACGCTTTCCAAAGCAAAGTTTGACCAAAAGAATTAAGCAACAAAATCTTGATTATATTGTACATAATTAGTATCGTTGGATTCGTATTGAAAAATACTTTCCAGTGATACTAATTTTATACCAAAACTCTTTACATATTTAGAGTAATTCTTAATTAAAGAAAAAACACGCAAAACGAGAACGCCCCTTGAACCTAGTAAGTACACCAGTAGGAAAAGGAGACGATCGAGTTGTACGGAACACGGAAAGATGATGGACCGAGCGATGCATGACTACTTTTGACTGGAGAGGGAGCTAGCCGGCCGGCATGCACGAATGATGAAGGTCGGCCATGCATGCCCAACGGCAACGGCCTCCTTCCTTCCTTCTTCATGCACAAGATTCTTCTCTCTCTCTCTCTCGGTCTGGGACTTTGGGGGGTAGGGAGGAAACACACGCAAGAACTGGGGGCATGCAGGGCAGGGGTGATGATGAGATGTTGGAGGAGTGGCCAACCAGCGGCACGGAAACCGAGCTAGCTAGCTAGCGGAGGGAGGTCGGTCGGTCAGTCAAAAAGGGCGTCGTCGAATTGAAAAGCGGCACCACCGCATATGCATCGTGATGCAGCGTAGGCGATCCAACAAAAGCTCCCTCGCCCTCATATTCCATTGTCTGCATGCATGCCTGCCTGCCTGCTACCCGAAAATAAAAGGAGAGATATTTTGGGGGGCTGTTGGGGGCAAAAATCACTGTTTTGACCTAATTAACGTTTGATCTCACAAAATGATCTACTTTTTCGAAGATATCCTGATCTGATCTGTTTTCATGGCGCTTTACCAGAAGGCGCCATGGTCAATAGCACGACGCTCTCTCCAAAAGCGCCATGCTATCATGACGCTCCCCAAGAAAGCGCCATGGCCCCGTCCGACGTGGCTGCCGCCGTGGCACAGGCGGGCCCGTTTTAATGTTTGGCGCTTTCCGCGGGGGCGCCATGCTACTGGGCATGACGCTTTTGCGGAAAGCGCCATGGTCCTATACCTAGAAAACGGCTCGGGCGCCCTCCCAGGCCATACCTCTTCATTTCTCCCAGCTCTCCTCTCTCTCTCTCTCGCCCCAAGTTCTTCCCCTACTCGAATCCCTTCGAATCGGTTGCTTTTCTCCGTGGATTTGGACTTCCCCTTGCTTCAAGAGGTAATCTCCCCCTAACCCCTTGGTTTTGTCCAAATAGATTTGTGAAATTTGGTAAAGAATGTAGAACCCTAACCCTAACCCTAGTTATATCTTGGCTTGATGTTGTTGCTTCTAGTTATTAGATTGGTAGTTTATGGCTAGGATTTGTATGTTAGAATTAGCAAAGTGGCATGACTTGTTTTAGTTGGTAGCTACGGTTGGTGGTGGTAATATAGTTGTCTTTGAAGCGTAATGGTTGGTGTCATTGTTTTTTAGATGGCAAGAATCGTTAATGTTTATCATGTGGACAAGGCCGCATTCTTGAAAGGCAATACCGAGTGTGACCCAGAGGAGGTAGTCATGGTGTTTGGCACAAGTCCTACATATGCCGAGGTTGTGGAAAGAGTGAGGAATGATTTGAAATGGATGGAACCTGGTGATGTGTATGAGTTGGTTGGAAGGTATAACGCCGGGTTTGGCCATCACAATAGATTGAAGATAATGCCTATCAACTCCGAGTTGAATTGGAGTGCGTATAAGGAGATGGTGGCAGAATCCGAAGATAAGTCACTCGAGATATTTGCCACAAGAAAGGTTGCGGCTCGGTT
This sequence comes from Avena sativa, assembly GCA_916181665.1. NCBI lineage: Eukaryota > Viridiplantae > Streptophyta > Magnoliopsida > Poales > Poaceae > Avena > Avena sativa. The sequence goes on along the minus strand of OV702296.1, from coordinate 7,927,066 downwards.
GCACATTGACTTGAACCGGCATGCTTCCATGAGCCTGGCTCGAGGTGAGCCACAGGTGTATGACACAACAATGAGCCAACCTCCATTGAGCCCGGTTCGCGTAGAGCCAACCTACGACGATACAACAACGAGGCAACCTTCCATGAGCCCTTTTCGCAATGACAACTATGAAGCACCTCAAATGGAGGATGATGACTTTGAGGGTGATGAGGTTGAATATGGGCTTCGTGACAATGAAGTAGGAGATGTGGAGGCAAATTGCCATGAGGAGGACATGGACCATGATCTCCCTTATTTGAGGTGTCATGCATCGGACTCCGAGGATGAAGGACCGGATGAAGATGTGGATGAGGATGGTCTAACGGTTAAATTCGCCGAAGCTCACAAAAAAGTAGTAGGTCGGGATCATCGACCTTCATTGTTCCGTGATGTTAGTCTTGCGGATGAGGCCCAAGTTGACGGTGGAATTAGTCGAGTGCTCGAGGCGCGAGCACCTTCTAAAAAGGACATGAAGCCGAAAAAATACGGGATAAATCCCGGGGTGAAGTTTGATAGCTTGTTGGAATTTCAGATGTGGATCAAGGACTATGCGGTGAAGTACCACCGACCGTACAAGGTGACTCACTCGGACACTAAGGTGCGTTACACAGTCAAGTGTGAGAAGCAAGGATGTCCATGGGTTGTTCGCGTACGACCACTGAGGGGCGGGCCACAATGGATCATTGTAAGTTGTCAGTCCATTCATATGTGTGATGACAAGTTTATCAAGGATGCCAAAGTTGTGAAGGAGGACCACCGGCAGCTCACCTCCGATTTCATCGCGTATAGAGTTGCAAATAACATAAGGTCTCTCCCAACATATACTATTAAGGGTGTCATAGATTTGGTTAAAGAAGTATTCGGTTATAAAGTGAAGTATGGTAAGGCGTGGAAGGCCAAACAAGCCGCATTTAAGATGTTGTATGGTGATTGGGAAGAAGCATACAACCGCCTCCCAAGGTTGTTGGGAGCAATGGCCGCAAGGAACCCAGGAATGTATTATGTGGTGGAGCCTCTTGGGTCGGTGACTAGGTTGTACAATGGTGCCACTGTCCGGGTATTTGGCCGTGCATTTTGGACATTTGGACCATGCATCAGGGGATTCAAACATTGTCGGCCTGTTATGTCCGTGGATGGCACATTTTTGACCGGCAAGTTCAGGGGCACACTATTAACCGCCATATGCCACGACGCAAACAACCGGGTTTTACCTTTGGCTTTTGCCTTGGTTTCGGTGGAGAACAACGACAACTGGGAGTGGTTTTTCCATATATTGAGGACCAAGGTTATAGAACCTGATAGAGAGGTTTGCATCATCTCGGATCGCCATCAAGGAATACTAAATGCCAACAATATCCCATCTAATTTTTTCAAACAAATTAGACATTCTACCACACTAATTTCTAGGGTTAGGAGGAAGAGGATCATGTGATGATTTCTAGGGTTAGGATTAGACATTCTACCACAATATCATTCTACCACACTAGTTTCTTCAAACAAATTACACATTGCACAAAATACATGCATCATTTCACAAGAACTAGGGTTAGGAGGAAGAGGACCATGTGATGATTTCAACCAATAAAACAAGCAAAATTGAAGGGGAATACCTCAAGTGGGGGGAGAGGAAGAAATTCCACCAAGAAATTGCCTCAGATATGAGGGGGGAGCATGGATTTGAGGGGGATTGGGGGGAGGAGCCGCCGCCGCCGTCGTCTGTGTGCTGTGAGGGAGTATGGCGCAGGGGGGTATGGCGCTGGGAGGGGTGGGGGGAGGGCGCCCGAGCCGTTTTCTAGGTATAGGACCATGGCGCTTTCCGCAAAAGCGTCATGCCCAGTAGCATGGCGCCCCCGCGGAAAGCGCCAAACATTAAAACGGGCCCGCCTGTGCCACGGCGGCAGCCACGTCGGACGGGGCCATGGCGCTTTCTTGGGGAGCGTCATGGTAGCATGGCGCTTTTGGAGAGAGCGTCGTGCTATTGACCATGGCGCCTTCTGGTAAAGCGCCATGAAAACAGGTCAGATCAGGATATCTTCGAAAAAGTAGGTCATTTTGTGAGATCAAACGTTAATTAGGTCAAAACAGTGATTTTTGCCGCTGTTGGGACTCGCAAGTTGGAGGCTACTAGTACTACTGTAAACATGGAATGTATGCACGTGACAGGTGGGTGGGTGGTTTTGTCAAGGATGAACCAACAAGACATGTCACGTGAATCGTGATGGATGGATGGATGGGTCGAATCGTCAAACCTCTGTCAGGGCACGCCTAGGGAATCTTGCCCTGCCTGCCTGCTCTTAGTTAGTTTAATATACTATACGTACTAGGTCGGACTAGTAAAACGCACTGTCAAGAGTACGTACGTAAAATTAAAGATTCCAAGAAGAAGGAACAAGTGTGATGATGCTTGGTGGATCAGCTCGGCTGCCCGCGCCGTGTATATATATGCACGGATCGATGTCGGCCTCGGCCAGGCCAGGCGTAACACGCTCAATTGTCAATCACCCTCTCCTTGTGTCCACACAACCATGCGACAGCCTTGGCTACGCCTACAATACTGATGAAAGGGTGGCCATTAGCGCGCATCATCTAAAACCATGAGCCTAACCAAGTTGCCTAGTATTCCCCCCCCCCCCCCCCTTTTCCCCTTCTCTCCTGCCCCTCGTTGAGAGTCTCTTCTCCGCCTCCGGCTCCTCTCCCCCTCTTCTCCGGCGGCCTCGCTGGCCGGAGAAGGGATGGGAGGGGAGGCCGGCCCCTAGTTGTATATTACAGTAGGTTTAGTAGTAGTTGTTGCCTAGGTAGGATGTCCCATGTGGCGAATGGCGTTATGCCGTGGAGGAGTTTGTCGCCGGCGCGGTCGAGCGGTGTTCGGCGGTGGGTGGTGGTGTTGATGCTTGCTCTGCTCCTGTGGAAGGGGTTGATGGGCGTTGGTGCAACCTCCTGCTCCTCACAAATAAAGCTCGGGGAGCTCTATTTCGAACCGGACTTCCTAGATCTGGCCGCCATGGGGGCGGGCGGTGAAGGGTGTTGGCAAGATCTGGTGCTCCCGGGGTCATCGCTGAAGCTTCTACTCGCGAAGGTCCTCAGCAACGGCAATGGTGCGCCGCTGCTTCTCCTGGCCAAAGGGGCCACTTCGCGCCCCGGTGCTTGTTGCGCCGGTGGTCTTTCTTCCTCCAGGCCTCTGAGCCACTGCGGAGGATCTACTCCCACCTCGACTTGGCGCTGCACGTCGACCTCGCCCCAAGTGGCCACGTCCCCGGCGGCGATCTCGGCGGTCAAGAATCGGAGGTGCAGCAACAACGGTGGTGAAGGACTCGATTGTGTTATCACTTTTAGTCTTAGGGTCCTTTTTGCTAATTGTGACGGCTTCGTTGTAATTTGCTTTTTCTTCAAGGTCCTCCTTGTAAAATATTCCCACCGCTATGAATGAAGCTTCCGGGTCCTTCTGGACCCGTCCCCTTGTTCAAAAAAAAAACCAAGTTGCCTAGTGGTGAGCCGGTAGTACAACCAGTCCGGCGGATCCTTGAAGCGCATGCTAAGTCGTTGTTATCGTCCTCCGCAAATCTATCTTTAGAATATATATTAAAAAATAAAAGCAAAATATTTAGTACCATTTTTATAAATTAAGAAGAAGTTTTTAGAGAGTTTATAGACCAAGTGTGGCATCCCGCAAAACCACTACTAGAAAATCGCGTTGTTTTTATGCATTGCATCACCATGACATCATCCTGCATCTTTGGCTCTCAGAATATTGTAGCTAAAAACTATTTTTGTCTGATACAATACCTCATCTCTTATTTCAAAACAAGTCTTATAATTATCTGTTAAATTATTTGCCTCAAAATTATTTGCTAAAAAGATTTAAAACAAGACAACACCATAAATATTTTACAAACTAATAAAACTCAAACCCTAACCTATTTCCTACCCAAACCTAGTCTACCCACCAACCCCAGCTTGCCACCTCACCGTCCCTCCACCTCAGCATTCCACCCCGCCACCTCATCAATCCACCAGCCATCCCCACCCTCCTGGCCCACCTCCTCTCTCACTCCCCACTCACCCCAGCCGCACCCACTCCACCCCTCTCCCTTACACCACACCCCCACCTTCCCCTGGCCCCACCCGCAGCAAACCCACTCACCCTCTGCCACCGCGGGTCCCACCCGACCCCGCCTGGCCCACCACTCCCCCATGCCGCCTCCCCCGTTCTCTCTCTCTCCCCTGGCGCCCCACGCGAGCCCACCCCGACCGTGACCCCCGCCCCGCTGCTCGCCTCCTTTTCCCTAGCTCCGGCCGCTCCTCTCTCCTCCTCCACCGCCGCCTCTCTCTTCTTCCCCGAGCGCCGCCGCCCAGGAACCCCTCCCCCCCCCCCCCCGTCGCCGGCCTTCCCTCGCCCGCAACCCCGCGTCACCGAGCTTCGCCCCGCCGCCGGCGCGCCCCCTCCCCGTCGGCCTCCTCGCCGGCCCGAGCTACCCTCTGCAACCGCCGCCGCTCCTCCCTCTGCCTCACCGCGCCGCGGACCCCTCGCCTCGCCGGCCTTCCTCCTCCGACCTCCCCCTCCCGCCAGCGCTGCAGGAGCCATCGGCATCCTCTTCGGCCGGCCTCGTCGCCTCGCCTACGTCTGCCGCCCTTCTCTCCCGCCTCTCCGGAGCAGCCCCGACCGCGTCCCCGGGTACCCGTCCGCCGCCAGCGCCCTCTTCGCCGTCTCTGGCGTCCTGCGCGCGTCCTCCGGCCGAGCCCGTCCGCGCTCGTCGCCCCGCCTCCAACCCACGTCGCCCCGTCTTCCTCCTTCGCCGGACCGAGCCGCTGCGACCGCCTCCCCGCCCCAGGATCCTCGCCGCGCGGGCCGTGCCCGAGCTCAAGCCGCCGCCGGTGGCCTCGTCGTCTCCCTGCGGGACCCCGCCAACTCCCCGTTCTCCTCAAGTTCGCCCGCGCCACCGCCGTTCCGGCGCCTTCCTCCCAAGCCGGCCCCTTCTCCGACCGCTGTACCGCCCTCTGCAATCATGGAGCCGTCGCTGGTTTTGTTTGTGCGCTTGTGGACGCCGCGCCGGTGCCGAACCAAGTCCATCGCAAGCGACCGAAGAAGGAGATGCCACTGAGATCAGAGGTCTCTGTACCGCATCGCCTTGGTCTTCGACAAGGATCCGACAAGATCGCCTACATGGATGTCAAGTTCCCCTTCGTGAACCCGAACCCTCGGAACCGCCAAGTTCGCCAAGACCCGTTCCCGGATTCCGATTGTCGAGCCCAAACCCGTGGAACCCCGAAACCTCCCCAAGATCTACGCTGCGGAACAACAAGGCCGTTGGAGTGGAATCGACAAGATCTACCGCCGGACGCCGAGTACTTCCTCGAGGATGCGAAGTCGAGAACCCGAACGCCAAGATCGCCATTGCGAATACGCCAAGTTCGTCTTCCCGGACACCGTGCGACAAGATCTACTTCACGGATCCGAAGACCCCGGTACCCGATCCCCTCAAGTTCGCATCGACGACAAGATCGACACCGACCAGGACGAATCCGATGCGCCCTGACGCCGAACCGAGTCCTTCTTCCCGGAACGCCAAGCTCTTCACCTTGTATCCAACCCCGAGACCGATCCCGTCGAACCCTGAACCCTGAGACCGACCCCGAACCCCCCGGAACCCCAAGATCGCCGAACCCTAATGTGTGACCCTTATCCGAGAACCCTATTTTATAAATTGTCAACTATACAAACTTGTTGCATATTGAATTGTCATATCCGCATGCATATTGTCATGTGGTTTGGGGAACTTATGCCAATTCACCTAAATTAAATATGGGGCCATATGCGGGCAAATCTAGTCTTATATTGGCTCCATTTAAATTTGTGCATCGAACCGGTGATATAATTTGCCTTGTTAAGACAACATTTAAATTTGTGGGTATCTAAAACAACATGAACCACCTAATTAATTGTCGGGACCCCGGTTCCGCTTAATATTGCCTAATTGCATCGCACCTTTGACATGCCATACATCATACATGCATCATGCCCGATCTTTTGCCGTAGTATTAAATATTGCATCCGGTGTTTATTCTAGTGTTTTGCTTCTTCGCGGATAAGGCCGTTGAGTTGATGCGAGTGTCGACCCGTTCTTCGGTTGAACCTTCAGCAATGTTTTCAGGCGAGCATCTCCCCCTTTCTACCTATCTTACTTTTATAGTATTTATTCCCTCCTGTTGATCCATTGCTATCTGTGTTGCGATGCTCTAGTTTCCGTACCCGAGATATCCCTTGCAGCCATATAATGCCTTGGACACATCCTATTACCTGTTGTTTGGTAGATAGTTGGACTTGCGCGTCGTAGTCGCTTGCTCAAGTGCCGTTGCGTGTTGTCAAGTACCACAGTTGTTGGAGCATGGCCGCATGTTTAATGTTGGAGATGATCATGGCTTTAATTATCGTTCACTTTAATTATTGTTTAATAACTAAAATTGAAGTAGGTAAGCAGAGGCACAGGTGGGCAATAGATGTCATTTGGTTGTTAACCGTCCACCTGTGTCCCGTAGGACCCCGAGTACTTGATACCTGTTCCTTGAATATTCGCGCTATCCACATACGGGGGAATTATGGGACCCCCCCTGAGCCAGAGCTTGATTCGTTCTTATTTCTTGGGGCCACAAACTAGTTTGAGGATTTATTTACTATCCTGTACTTATGCCATGCTTTACTGCTTTATTTACGATTGTGCGAGGAGCACCTGTACTGTTTAGGTAAGCGGAGTGTTTTCGCGGTATCGACAAGCCCAGTTTTGGGTTCCCAGTCGTTTACAGCCATTGACGCAAACCTTGAGTCCGTCTCGGAGTCAGCTAGCTTCGTTGCGGGTGTACTCAATGGGGTGGCCCCCTGAAATATTTCTGAATCCTGTGATTGCTTTGTCGTGAAAGCCTCGTTGGGTTTTGATTTGGTTTTTCCGAGGTTGATCGAGTGTGTGTTGCTATTTGTGCACCCCTGCAGGGTAAAACTTTCTGAAAGCCGTGTCCGCGGTTATGGACGACTTGGAGCACAGTATCTCGATCATAGACAACTATAACTAAAGTAGTGCTATAAATTTGACTTTATAATGACTAGTAATCAGCTTCACTATAATGGAATGGCTAAATAAAACTGCCAACAATTGCTTGCTTGGGTTGTCGCTTGCCACCATTGTATCTGACTAGTAAGTATGGCAACTATAACGGAATGGCTAAATAAAAGTACCAACAACTGCTGGGTTTTGGGTTATCTCATGCTAATTATATCTGACTAGTAAGTGTCGCAACTACAACGGAATGGTTAAATAAAACTGTCCACTGCTTATTTTATCAGGATGATTATCTATACTTGAATAGTAATTGCTGCAACGATAACTGAATAAATAAAACTGCCAACTGTGTGAGTTCCTCGGTTGACTTCCTCGTTTGGTCTCGAGGGGGGAAATACCAGGATGGGTATGTTTGGTGGTAGTATCAGATTGGTACCGAATAGGTCTTTCTTACCCCTCTCTGATAGCCGCCAGTTGTATCGAGTCTCTATAGGTTGTTTAGTGCATGCTGCGCTGCCGCTCAGTCCACCATACCTATGTTGGCGAGGACCGCCGAATTCTAGTCTCGCCGTGTACTGGCCTCAGTACTGACGCTCCTCTTTTTCCTTTGCCCTTTGTCGGCACCCCTTTTGTTTAAGCAGGTTTTGAGATCGACGTCGTTAGCAGGGTTACCCTTCCGGCTTGGCCTGGGCAGGGTTATGGACGCCATTGGTTATTCTTCAGGGCTCTTAGCCCCATTTGCATCTTGTCCGTAGCTGGACGCTCTATCGTTTTCAAGGTGATTTGGATCTTTGTTCTGTATATCTGTATTCTTGACTCATGGAGTCGTGTTGTATATATATCTGTTCTGTGGGTCCCATCGAGGACTGTTGTGTAATGTTATTACTTCGTTTTCCACCCGCACGAAAGTGCCTGGTGGGCACCTTTGAATCGTTTCTATGCGGGTTTGGCGGGAATCGCTGAAACTTGCATAGGGTCGATTCTGAGGGTGTTACAGAGTGGTATCAGAGCTCATCAGTTGCGATACCCCACAAGTCCAGCCTGTAGGATAACCTAGCTAACGGCCGAAGTAGAGTGTCAAAACTATTTTTGCAAAATCGGTTGGATAGTTCTGATTAGGTCTGATTTTACTCCTTACCCCTCTGCTGCTCTCCTCTAACCTCTGCGTGTTTTGAATCCGCTCTCTTCTCTCTCTTCGAGTCCAGGATTTCTCGTGGTTGGGTTCCGTCGTACCTTCAGGGTTTCGCTTCCCCCTTTGGTAACGGTGTTGCTACATCCGGTGTTCATGCTGTCTGAGGAATCCGTCTACTGTGGTACCATTCTTTGTTCCTTGTTTGTGCCTTCCGGTGTTTTCCGACGCAACGACATCATCTACGCCAGATCCGATGCAGAGTCTGCATCACTCCTTTGTTTCCGAACCTCGCTTGTTGAGATCTACAATCTGAATTCCGAGAGTTGGTTGCATAATCCGCCTATTCGTGTGCAGAGTAATGGTTTGGGTGCGCGATGGACTGATCACCATCCGACTACTCTTATCATTCGCTCTTGTACATCGAATCAGTGGATCCAGCAATTTTACTCCGTCCACGGAAGCTAGAGGTGGCTTTATGTAACACCCTCAGAATCGGACCTATGCAAGTTATAGCGATTCCCGCCAAACCCGCATAGAAACGATTCAAAGGTGCCCACCAGGCACTTTCGTGCGGGTGGAAAACGAAGTAATAACATTACACAACAGTCCTCGATGGGACCCACAGAACAGATATATATACAACACGACTCCATGAGTCAAGAATACAGATATTGTATACAAAGATCCAAATCACCTTAAAATGATAGAGCGTCCGACTACGGACAAGATGCAAATGGGGCTAAGAGCCCTGAAGAATAACCAATGGCGTCCATAACCCTGCCCAGGCCAAGCCGGAAGGGTAACCCTGCTAACGACGTCGATCTCAAAACCTGCTTAAACAAAAGGGGTGCCGACAAAGGCCAAAGGAAAAAGAGGAGCGTCAGTACTGAGGCCAGTACACGACGAGACTAGAATTCGGCGGTCCTCGCCTACAAAGGTATGGTGGACTGAGCGGCAGCGGCAGCATGTGCTAAACAACCTATAGAGACTCGATACGACTGGCGGTTATCAGAGAGGGATAAGAAATGACCTATCCGGATCCAACCTGAAACTAACACCAAACAAACCCATCCTGGTGTTTCCCCCTCGAGACCGATCGAGGAAGTCAACCGAGGCACTCACACCGTTGGCAGTTTTATTTATTCCGTTATCGTTGCAGCAATTACTAGTCAGGTATAGATAATCATCCTGATAAAATAAGCGGTGGGTCATTTTAGTTAATCATTCCGTTATAGTGGCAGCACTTACTAGTCAGATACAATTAGCATGAGATAACCCAAAACCCAGCAGTTGTTGGTACTTTCATTTAGCCATTCCGTTGTAGTTGCAATACTTACTAGTCAGGTACAATGGTCGCAAGCGACACTCCAAACAAGCAATTGTGGGCAGTATTATTTAGCCATTCCGTTGTAGTGAAGCTGATTACTAGTCAGTATAAAGTCAAATTTATAGCAATAAACTTTAGTTATGCTTGTCTATGGTCGAGATACTGTGCTCCAAGTCGTCCATAACCGCGGACACGGCTTTCAGAAAGTTTTACCCGGCCGGGGTGCACCAATAGCAACACACACTCGATCAACCTCGGAAAAACCAAATCAAAACCCAACGAGGCCTTCACGACAAAGCAATCACAGGATTCAGAAATATTTCAGGGGGCCACCCCATTGAGTAGACCCGCAACGAAGTAAGCAAGCTCCGAGACGGACTCAAGGTTTGGGTAGACGGCTGTGAACGACTGGGAACCCAAAACTGGGCTTGTCGACACCGCGGAATCGTGTCCCGCTCCTAAACAGTACAGTGTGCAGTACCTCTCACAATTTAAATAAAGAAGTAAAGCATGGCATAAGTACAGGATCGTAAATAAAACCTCAAACTAGTTTGTGGCCCCAAGAAATAAGACTGAATCAAGCTCTGGCTCAGGGGGGTCCCATATACCTCCCGGATGTGGATAGCGCGATAAAACAAGGAACAGGTACCAAGTACTCGGGGTCCTACGGGACACAAGTGGGCGTTCGGAAACCAAATTTTATCTATCACCCACCGATGCCTCTGCTTATTTCAATTTTAGTTGTTAAACAAGAATTAAAGTGAACGAAAAGTAAAGCCGAGATCATCTCCAACATCCAACATGTGGCAATACTCCAACAACTGTGGTACATGGCGGCGTGCAACAGCACTTGAGCACGCGACTACGACGCGCAAGTCCAACTATCTACCAAACAACAGGTAATAGGATGTGTCCAAGGCAATATATGGCTGCAAGGGATATCACGAGTACGAAAACTAGAGCATCGCAACACAGATAGCAATAGATCAACAGGAGGGAATAAATACTATAAAAGTAAGATAGGTAGAAAGGGGGAGATGCTCGCCTGAAAACATTGTCGAAGGTTCAACCGAAGATCGGGTCGACACTCGCATCAATTCAACGGCCTTATCTGCGAAGAAGCAAAACACTAGAATAAACACCGGATGCAATATTTAATACTACGGTAGAAGATCGGACATGATGCATGTATGATGTATGACATGGCAAAGATGCGATGCGATTAGGTCATATTAAGTGGAACCGGGGTCCCGACAATTAGATATCTGGTTCTAGTTGTTTATCCACCCCGCAAATTAAATGTTGTTTTATCATGGCAAAATAAGGTACCGGGTTCGCTACACAAATTTAAATGAGGCCAATATGAGACTAGATTTGCCCGCATATGGGCCCCATATTTAATTATAAGGTGAATCGGCATAAGGCCCCCAAACCACACAAATATGCATGAGAGTATGACAATTTAATATGCAACAGGTTTTATGTTTAGCATTTATAAAATAGGGCTCGGGAAAGGAGTCACACATTAGGGGGGCTCGACGAACTTGGGGTTCCGGGGTTCGGGGTTGGTCTCAGGGTCAGGGTTCGACGGGATCGGCCTCGGATAACGGAAGTCGATCTTGTCGCATCCGTGGTCTTCGGTTCATGTTGACGGCCTTTGGTGTCCTCGTTGGAGAACTCAGTGTATCCGTGTAGGAGAACTCGAGGTCGAAGGTGAACTTGTCCGGTACCGGGGTTTTCGGAGTTCATGGCGCGGCACCGGGTACGGGATCGGTCTTCGGGTCCAGGGGTCTCGGCGTCCGTGACGAAGATCATGTCGTCCGTGTAGAAGACCTTGGGGTGTCAAGGTATCCGGATCGGTCTTCGGGGTTGGGCGCCGAGTGCATCGAATCCATGAAGGACAACATGTGGTTCCGGCTTCAATGTCGATGACGGACTTGACACGGCCTTTCTCTCGGACAACACCTCGGCCAAAAAGGATGAGGGCTCCGCGAAGATCTTGAGTCTTAGACTCCGCGGATGAGCTAGCACACATAGACGTTGGAGTTACAACGAGCAAAGGAAACGGGCCAACAGCGTACAGGGAACACGTCAACAACATATCGACACAATGCCTCATAGGCAAAGGGGTGTCTTGGTCATCGTCCGATCAAAGGAGCTCTTGGGGCGCTGGCATCAAGGACAGAAAGCTGCCGGACGCGGGGCTACCAGGACCCAGCGAGGCAGGGCGCTGGCGGCCCGATGCGGGGGGGAGGGACCGGTGGCGGGGCCTGAGGCCGACGGTGGAGGTCGGGTCCGGGCGAAAGCCGGCGGTGAGAGCGGCGAACAGCGGCGGAAGATGGGGGAGCAGAGGGCGGCCGCAGGAGGAGGGCGGCCAAGGTCGGCCTCGGGGAGGAGGGAAGGCTTGCAGAGGGTTGGGGAGGCGAGAACGGCGGCGGACAGAGGGAGCATCTGGCGGCGGGTGCGGTGTCGGGGGCGGCCGGAGGAGCTCCGCGAGGCGGCGGTCGGAGCGAGCGCGTCGGGGGACCGGAGGCGGGCACGGGGCAGCGGCCGGGGGCGGCGCGCCGCACGGAGGAAGGCGGGGAGGCGCGGAGGGGAAGGGGTGGCGCGGCTGGTGGCGGGGGAGGAGGGACCGAGCCCGAGGAGGAGCGAGGCGGCGGGAGGAGAGAGGATGGGGAGAGGGCGCGGCGAGGAGGGAGGTGGGGGAAGGAACGTGGAAGGAGCGGGGCAGACGGGGGGATGTGGGGTGCGTGTCGGTGGGGTGGGGAGAGAGAGAGCTGGCAGGTGGGCCAGGGGGAGGACGTGGGGTCAGGGAGTGGGACCCAGGTGGCGGGGACGTGGGGTGTGGAGACGCGCGGGTCCGGGCGGTTGAGGTGGCTATGGGTGTGGTTGGTGTGTGTGGGAGAGTGGGGGTGGGTTTAGAGAGAGAGGGAGAGAGAGGGAGGCCACGTGGCAGCGCCGGATTGGTGGGGAGATGGGGGTGGCTGATGTGGCGTTCGGTGATTGGGTGGGGTGATGTGGAGGCCAGGGTGGGTAGATTAGAATGGGTGAACTTAGGATTTAGAGGGCTGGTTTGGTGGACCGATCTGTTTTATACGGGGGTGGTCGTTCGGGTTGGGTTGGCCCGTTCGACTGCCCCCACTAAAATAATAAATATTTTTATTTGTTTTACAAACACCGTTTGCAACCCGATATCAGACACACACAAATAATCCGGAGACCCGGGGTTTGATATTTGATTAAAGTTGGGGCGTTTTAAAAAACAAAACGGGCTTTGCGAAATAGTTTTTGTCAAACAACATATGATGATGACGATGCAATGCACAAATTCAACGCGATTTTCTAGTAGTGTTTTTTTGCGGGATGCCACACTTTATTTGTTGATACCTCTACCTTCGACCTTTTGTTTCCGGAGTGGTTCCCTCGACGATCACGGACAACAACCTCTTGTTAGTGGTGTCGCGAGGATCTACACGAAGCGAGAAGATGCAGACCGCCGGCCTTCTTCCCGGTACCATGAGGCGGATCTCGAGGGCGAGATCCATTGTTAGTGGTGTCGAATTGTGGCATCCCGCAAAAACACTACTAGAAAATCGCGTTGTTTTTGTGCATTGCATCACCATGACATCATCCTGCATCTTTGGCTCTCAGAATATTGTAGCTAAAAACTATTTTTGTCTGATACAATACCTCTTCTCTTATTTCAAAACAAGTCTTATAATTATCTGTTAAATTATTTGCCTAAAAATTATTTGCTAAAAAGATTTAAAACAAGACAACACCATAAATATTTTACAAACTAATAAAACTCAAACCCTAATCTATTTCCTACCCAAACCTAGTCTACCCACCAACCCCAGCTTGCCACCTCACCGTCCCTCCACCTCAGCATTCCACCCCGCCACCTCATCAATCCACCAGCCATCCCCACCCTCCTGGCCCACCTCCTCTCTCACTCCCCACTCACCCCAGCCGCACCCACTCCACCCCTCTCCCTTACACCCCGCCCCCACCTTCCCCTGGCCCCACCCGCAGCAAACCCACTCACCCTCTGCCACCGCAGGTCCCACCCGACCCCGCCTGGCCCACCACTCCCCCTGGCCACCTCCCCCGTTCTCTCTCTCCCCTGGCGCCCCACGCGAGCCCACCCCGACCGCGACCCCCGCCCCGCTGCTCGCCTCCTCTTCCCTAGCTCCGGCCGCTCCTCTCTCCTCCTCCACCGCCGCCTCTCTCTTCTTCCCTGAGCGCCGCCGCCCAGGAACCCCTCCCTCCCCCGTCGCCGGCCTTCCCTCGCCCGCAACCCCGCGTCACCGAGCTTCGCCCCACCGCCGGCGCGCCCCCTCCCCGTCGGCCTCCTCGCCGGCCCGAGCTACCCTCTGCAACCGTCGCCGCTCCCCCCTCTGCCTCACCGTGCCGCGGACCCCTCGCCTCGCCGGCCTTCCTCCTCCGACCTCCCCCTCCCGCCAGCGCTGCAGGAGCCATCGGCATCCTCTCCGGCCGGCCTCGCCGCCTCACCTCCGTCCGCCGCCCTTCTCTCCCGCCTCTCCGGAGTAACCCCGACCGCGTCCCCGGGTACCCGTCCGCCGCCAGCGCCCTCTTCGCCGTCTCCGGCGTCCTGCGCGTGTCCTCCGGCCGAGCCCGTCCGCGCTCGTCGCCCCGCCTCCAACCCGCGTCGCCCCGTCTTCCTCCTTCGCCGGACCGAGCCGCTGCGACCGCCTCCCCGCCCCAGGATCCTCGCCGCGCGGGCCGTGGCCGAGCTCAAGCCGCCGCCGGTGGCCTCGTCGTCTCCCTGCGGGACCCCGCCGCCAACTCCCCGTTCTCCTCAAGTTCTCCCGTGCCGCCGCCGTTCCGGCGCCTTCCTCCCAAGACGGCCCCTTCTCCGACCGCTGTACCGCCCTCTGCAATCATGGAGCCGTCGCTGGTTTTGTTTGTGCGCTTGTGGACGCCGCGCCGGTGCCGAACCAAGTCCATCGCAAGCGACCGAATAAGGAGATGCCACTGAGATCAGAGGTCTCTGTACCGCATCGCCTTGGTCTTCGACAAGGATCCGACAAGATCTCCTACATGGATGTCAAGTTCCCCTTCGCGAACCCGAACCCTCGGAACCGCCAAGTTCGCCAAGACTCGTTCCCGGATTCCGATTGTCGAGCCCGAACCCGTGGAACCCCGAAACCTCCCCAAGATCTACGCTGCGGAACAACAAGGCCGTTGGAGTGGAATCGACAAGATCTACCGCCGGACGCCGAGTACTTCCTCGAGGATGCGAAGTCGAGAACCCGAACGCCAAGATCGCCGTTGCGAATACGCCAAGTTCGTCTTCCTGGACACCGTGCGACAAGATCTACTTCACGGATCCGAAGACCCCGGTACCCGATCCCCTCAAGTTCGCATCGACGACAAGATCTACACCGACCAGGACGAATCCGATGCGCCCCGACGCCGAACCGAGTCCTTCTTCTCGGAACGCCAAGCTCTTCACCTTGTATCCAACCCGGAGACCGATCCCGTCGAACCCTGAACCCTGAGACCGACCCCGAACCCCCCGGAACCCCAAGATCGCCGAACCCTAATGTGTGACCCTTATCCGAGAACCCTATTTTATAAATTGTCAACTATACAAACTTGTTGCATATTGAATTGTCATATCCGCATGCATATTGTCATGTGGTTTGGGGGCCTTATGCCAATTCACCTAAATTAAATATGGGGCCATATGCGGGCAAATCTAGTCTTATATTGGCTCCATTTAAATTTGTGCATCGAACCGGTGATATAATTTGCCTTGTTAAGACAACATTTAAATTTGTGGGTATCTAAAACAACATGAACCACCTAATTAATTGTCGGGACCCCGGTTCCGCTTAATATTGCCTAATTGCATCGCACCTTTGACATGCCATACATCATACATGCATCATGCCCGATCTTTTGCCGTAGTATTAAATATTGCATCCGGTGTTTATTCTAGTGTTTTGCTTCTTCGCGGATAAGGCCGTTGAGTTGATGCGAGTGTCGACCCGTTCTTCGGTTGAACCTTCAGCAATGTTTTCAGGCGAGCATCTCCCCCTTTCTACCTATCTTACTTTTATAGTATCTATTCCCTCCTGTTGATCCATTGCTATCTGTGTTGCGATGCTCTAGTTTCCGTACCCGAGATATCCCTTGCAGCCATATAATGCCTTGGACACATCCTATTACCTGTTGTTTGGTAGATAGTTGGACTTGCGCGTCGTAGTCGCTTGCTCAAGTGCCGTTGCGTGTTGTCAAGTACCACAGTTGTTGGAGCATGGCCGCATGTTTAATGTTGGAGATGATCATGGCTTTAATTATCGTTCACTTTAATTATTGTTTAATAACTAAAATTGAAGTAGGTAAGCAGAGGCACAGGTGGGCAATAGATGTCATTTGGTTGTTAACCGTCCACTTGTGTCCCGTAGGACCCCGAGTACTTGATACCTGTTCCTTGAATATTCGCGCTATCCACATACGGGGGAATTATGGGACCCCCCTGAGCCAGAGCTTGATTCATTCTTATTTCTTGGGGCCACAAACTAGTTTGAGGATTTATTTACTATCATGTACTTGTGCCATGCGTTACTGCTTTATTTACGATTGTGCGAGGAGCACCTGTACTATTTAGGTAAGCGGAGTGTTTTCGCGGTATCGACAAGCCCAGTTTTGGGTTCCCAGTCGTTTACAGCCATTGACGCAAACCTTGAGTCCGTCTCGGAGTCAGCTAGCTTCGTTGCGGGTGTACTCAATGGGGTGGCCCCCAGAAATATTTCTGAATCCTGTGATTGCTTTGTCGTGAAAGCCTCGTTGGGTTTTGATTTGGTTTTTCCGAGGTTGATCGAGTGTGTGTTGCTATTTGTGCACCCCTGCAGGGTAAAACTTTCTGAAAGCCGTGTCCGTGGTTATGGACGACTTGGAGCACAGTATCTCGATCATAGACAACTATAACTAAAGTAGTGCTATAAATTTGACTTTATAATGACTAGTAATCAGCTTCACTATAATGGAATGGCTAAATAAAACTGCCAACAATTGCTTGCTTGGGTTGTCGCTTGCGACCATTGTATCTGACTAGTAAGTATGGCAACTATAACGGAATGGCTAAATAAAAGTACCAACAACTGCTGGGTTTTGGGTTATCTCATGCTAATTGTATCTGACTAGTAAGTGTCGCAACTACAACGGAATGGTTAAATAAAACTGTCCACTGCTTATTTTATCAGGATGATTATCTATACTTGACTAGTAATTGCTGCAACGATAACTGAATAAATAAAACTGCCAACTGTGTGAGTTCCTCGGTTGACTTCCTCGTTTGGTCTCGAGGGGGGAAATACCAGGATGGGTATGTTTGGTGGTAGTATCAGATTGGTACCGAATAGGTCTTTCTTACCCCTCTCTGATAGCCGCCAGTTGTATCGAGTCTCTATAGGTTGTTTAGTGCATGCTGCGCTGCCGCTCAGTCCACCATACCTATGTAGGCGAGGACCGCCGAATTCTAGTCTCGCCGTGTACTGGCCTCAGTACTGACGCTCCTCTTTTTCCTTTGCCCTTTGTCGGCACCCCTTTTGTTTAAGCAGGTTTTGAGATCGACGTCGTTAGCAGGGTTACCCTTCCGGCTTGGCCTGGGCAGGGTTATGGACGCCATTGGTTATTCTTCAGGGCTCTTAGCCCCATTTGCATCTTGTCCGTAGCTGGACGCTCTATCGTTTTCAAGGTGATTTGGATCTTTGTTCTGTATATCTGTATTCTTGACTCATGGAGTCGTGTTGTATATATATATCTGTTCTGTGGGTCCCATCGAGGACTGTTGTGTAATGTTATTACTTCGTTTTCCACCCGCACGAAAGTGCCTGGTGGGCACCTTTGAATCGTTTCTATGCGGGTTTGGCGGGAATCGCTGAAACTTGCATAGGGTCGATTCTGAGGGTGTTACACCAAGCCTTGGCAGAACCAAGACCAAAACCAAGCAATTACTCAAGTGGCATAATACTAGCCTTAGCACCGCTAATGCAACACATGGAGGCATCATCCTTAATTTTCTTCACTAGCATGTCAACGGTTATGGAATGATTTTGGAATACCCTAAATTTCTTTCTTTTCAAACTTCCCAAGAGACCAACATAGCCATCGATACCAAAGCCTTTCTTTGTGTTAACATTTTGTGAATTACCTCTTTCCACCACTCTTTGATGGATTGATAATGGTGTCAATTTGCGGTGTCAATCTTGAAGGCCAAGTCAATCCTTGAGCTTGTTTCAAACATGCATGGAGAAGAGGCACTTAAAGAGGAGCTGTGAAGCCTATTCTTGCATTTGATTACAAAGTTTGCAATGGTCTCAATTGGACCAACCTCTACCTTTGGTCCAAATATGGTTTTGGAGAACCAACCACGCAAGAATAAAAGCTTGCATTTTGGGGTTGCCCGAGGCTTCCAAACCATTGGGGCATCAGTGAGGTGGTTTGCCCCAAGAATTGCATCATATACGCCAATTTAGCCGATTAATCCCATCACTTGTGAGCTTCCATGATATGTCATCCGGAGTGTGGGGGTCTAAATGTATGTTGGCGAGCTTTTCCCATAACTTTTTCGAACGGGAAGGCCCAGAAGGGACTGGAGCTACTTCATTCAAATTGTCGGTTGGTTACAAACAAGCGCCAAGGCCCTGCAAAGAAAGAAATTACAGGAAGCCCCAGCAAATAACACAGAGGACCCTGGGAAAAGTAAAAAAAAAAGCAATCTGGTCCCTTATCCTCTTCTCCAGCGCCGCTTGCAGGAAGCCACCGACGGCCACCCTTCCTCTCGCCGGGGACGCAACCACTTGGGAGAGAGAGGGAACTGTGCGCCGTGGTATCACCTGAGAACGGCCTCCTTCTTGGAGGTTGAAGAGATGCCCTCATTGGCATCAACCATAGCTGCCATCTCAGCCGAAGAACGCAACGGCAAAAATCAGCCTCCACGTGATGAAGATCATTGGGTTGCAGCAGAAATCCCGGGCTCCTCCAGCCGCTGTAGAACAAATCCCTTCCGCTCCGCCTCCCCTCGCCTCCACGGCCATCCAGAGGGACAAGAAGATCAAAGAACTACAGAGCACTAAAGAAGCCGACACACCACTCTCTGATCGGCACCAGGGAAGGCACTCGGCCACGCATCTCTGAATCGCCTCCACGGCCGGCCAGGCAAAGCAAAAAAATAGAGCACCTCAGGAAGCAGTTCCCCTTTCCCCCACCATCTCGGTCGACCAGGATAGGAACTGCCCCACAACGCCAACAGAAAGACCACGACCCCTACCTTATTTGAGGAGACAGTGACCACGCCCTCGCCGTCGCCCTCCAACCGATGAAGCAGCAACTGCAAGGGGTTGAATCCTACACTCGAGATCTGGCCGCGTAGATCCCAGGACCAGCTCCAAAACACCCATAAGGGGAAGAAACTAAAGCTAAAAATCCTACAACTACTGCCGACGCCTTGCCTCAGCCATCCCTCGACGACATCGTGATACGTCGTAAACGTATCTATAGTTTTTGATGCTTCATGCTTGTTTATATCATTTGTCTTATGTTTTGTCTACACTTTGAGGTATTTTTATACACTTTCTGGAACTAACCTATTGACAAGATGCCACAGTGTCAGTTGCCTGTTTTCTGCTGTTTTCTGGTTTCAGAAAAGCTAAAAATTGAATATTCTCGGAATTGGACGGGACAAAAGCCAAAGTTACTATTTTTCCCAGAGCAATACGGAAACACGAAGCAGAGATGGAGTAGGGCACCGGGGTGGCCACACCCTAGGGTGGTGCGGGCCCACCCTAGGCGCGCCACCAGGGGTGTGGGCCCCTAGGCCTCCACCGACCTTGCCCTCTTCGCCTATAATAATCCTTCGAGGAGAAAACCCTAAATCATCCACCATACGTCCATGAAAAGTTCCGCAGTGCCGCCGCCACCGAAGGGGAGATTCGGGGGATAAAAGTCTCTGTTCCGGCACCCTGTCAGGCCGGGGAAATGGCCCCGAAGCCATCTCCATCGATCTCCACCACCGTCTCCATCGTTGTTGCTGATTCACATGATGAAGAGGGAGTAGTTCTTTCTCGAGGCTAAGGGCTCTACCGGTAGCTATGTGTTCATCTCTCTCTCTCTTTGCATGATCATATTGTGATCATGAGCTTTGTAATCAAGTAGTTCTACTCTGCTAATCAAGTGCTTTAGTAGATCTCCGGCTATCCCCACGTGTGTGAAAGTGACAACGTGCATACAGTGGTGGCACTTAGGCTAGGTTTTACATAAATATTCAAGTGCTTTATTAGATCTCTGCTCTCCCCACGTGTGTGAAAGTGACAGCCTGCACGCCGTGGTGGCACTTAGGCTAGAGTTCATAAATCCTTATCAAGAGTATATTTTGAGTTGGTTGTCTCTATGAAGTTGTAGTGTTTGTTGGAACCATCTAGCGCTTAAGGTGACAGTGTGGGGTTATCTAGATGGGGAATGTAGACTTTGAGGAGTGTTGTTATATCCCTACCATGGATTAGAGTGTTCAACTGGAGAATAGTTCAGGATAGTATCATGAAGAGAATATATTTATTGAGTGTTCACTAGTGAAAGTATGATCGCTAGGCCTTGTTTCTAAGCATTGAAACACCGTTTACAACTAGATCTGTTACATGTTTGCTTACTTACATCTATTTGCCTTTAGTATTTTCCTCCCCGCCAGAAGCTATTTTCTGACATCGTTACCACTTATAATCATCCATACTACTTGTATTTTATAATCTCTTCGCCGAACTAGTGCACATATACACCTGACAAGTGTGAAATGGATCGTATGGGCACCTAGAGGGGGGGTGAATAGGTGCTACTCAATTTTTAGTTCTTTTTCAATTTTAGGCTTGACACAAAGTAAATTCTCTAGATATGCAACTACGATAATTTCCCTATATGCAACCCTAGCTACTAAGCACGTAAAGAGAGGAGCAAGGAAACCGTAGTGGAGCACGCGGAGACACAGGGATTTGTTTTACCGCAGTTCCTTCCTTGTTAAGGGAAGTACATCTGCATTGGAGGGGTGGGAGGTTCTAAGACCACCACGCTACAATAGGCCTCACCCTATTCTCCGATGGATCTCGCCACGAAAGGCCTGATCCACCTTCTCTACTATTGGTACCCTTCGAGGCGGGAACATGTGCCTTTACAACTCTAGCGGGGCACACATCCATAACCGAATTGGAGGCTCGCGTAATGACAACAAGTTTTCACAAGAACAAAGATTATCAATATAATCAACACAAGGATCTAGATATTTGTAAGAAATACTAGATCAAAGATTCTCCAAATGAATGGAGAGGAGATGAAGCGCTTGATTGCAGTTGATGAAGATCGAGCCTTCCTCCTTCGATTCCCCAAGGAACGGGGCCTTTGGGTGGATGAAGCTAGAGATATCTTGGATGAAACTTGAGCAGGAGGGATATGGCTGGTTTAAATACCCCGTGCACAGATCTGGCCGTTGGTGAAGTTTGGGGGTGGATTATTCGCCCCCACTAGGGGCGGACTATCTGCCCTGGGGGGAAATCCGCCCCCTGGACGGAAAGTCCGGGGGAAAATCTGCCCCCTTTCTGACAGTGGCGCCGAACTTGACTTGGTGAAATTCCTCGAGGAGGCGGATTATCCACCCCCCCTCAAGGGACGGACTTTATATACTTGCTCCACAAGAGTACCACTAAATCACCATCAATGAAAACAGCAAAGCCCATCTTACCAAGGGCACGAACAGAAAGTAAATTGTAACCGAGGGTCTCAACAAGCATGACGTCCACAAGAGAGATATCATGGGTAACCACAACCTTTCCAAGACCCAATACCTCAGATTTAGACTTATCACCATAGGAGAATGTAATATGATCATGATTGGGTCGCATCTCCGTGATGATCTCTTTGCTTTCGGTCATATGACTAGTGCACCCACTGTCCAGCACACATTTAGACCCACTAGAAGCATACCCTGCAAGAGAATTACTTCTTGGTTTTAGGTACCCATTTTTCAATGGGTCCTCTCATGTTAGTAACAAGGGTCTTTGGAACCCAAATAGATCAAGCAACATATTCATCAAAAGGACCAACATAATTTGCATAGACATCACCATAGTAATCACAAAAAAGTTCATAATTTGGATTGTTGGACCCTGCAAAACCAATATGGTCAGTTTTGTCTTTTGTGACATTCTTCTCAACAGTGCTTGTCTTTGCTTGATCACTCTTGGTCTTCTTCTTCTTGTTCTTCTTCTTCTTGGACTTGGAAACATATCCAAGTCCCTCTTTTCCAAGATTTGATCTTTGCTTGCCAAGTATATAATCAAGTACACCCTTACCTTTGGGAGTGGTGTCATTGACAAGCTCATCTTCCACCCTAGCATTTTCCTTGTGAATATATGTTGATTTAGATGTGCTAGGAACATCATACTTGGTAAATCGAATCTGGAGCTGATCATGTGACTCATTGAGAATTGAGAACTCACTCTTCAAACCTTGTGAGCAATGTTAAGTTTCTCCAATTCTTCGGAGAGTCTAGCATGAGCAGCCCCAAAGTCAACCTTTTATTTCTTTAGTTTCTTTGCTTTGGCTACTTCATTGTCATGTTCCTTAACAAGCTTTGTCACCACTTCTTCATGTGACTCCTCAATAGACTCAAGCCTATCTTCAAGAGAAACACGAGCCTCTTCCTCTTCTTCTAGATCATTTTTTAAGGATGCAATTTCATCCTCCCTTTCAATCCTGCCCTTTTCTTCAAGAAGCACGTTATTTTGTGCCAGCTGGTCCATAAGAGCCTCAAAATGTATTTTGTGCTCACCTTGCAAGTTAGTGAAAAAATAGTCCAAAGCAATAATTTTTTCTTTAACCTTAAGACTAGTAGGATCATCCATGTCAATCATAGCCTTACGAAAAGAAGTGTTAGAAGATGATACCTCAGAACCTCTTGCCATGAGACAAGTAGCGTTCTTGTTGATGAAGTTTTCGTTCGGAGAGTCAAAGAGAGATGTTGGTGTAGATGTGGTGACTATAGCAGCCACCTCTCGAGAGCTATCATCCTCGTCTTTATCTTCACTTCCCGAAGTATATTCTTATTGAGCCACTAGGACAATCTTTGGTTGCTTCTTGAAAGGAGCATTCTTCTTCACAATCTTTGACTTTTCCTTGAGAATGAGTCTTCCACCATTATCTTATCTACTCTGATAAGGACACTCAGCTACAAAGTGCAGCCGGTCTCCATAGCTGAAACACGTTCTTAGCTTGGGACGGTTTTACCTTCTTCCATTTGCTCCACTCTTGCGTTCTAGTTCAGATTTGGCTTGGATGGATCCTTCCAAAAGTTTATAGCATAGAAGGCCATGTATTGTCCATGAGCTCTTTTTACATCCTCGGGACAGTCCATATCTTCTATGTCATCTTGACCAGCCACACTTCTCTTCAAGGCCATGTTGACCCCCTTTTGTACTCCAATGGCTCGTGCACGAGCATCTTCGACATTATTGGTAGCCACCTTGAAAGCTGCCATCTCTTGCATTACCTCAGTGGATGCCATTAGGTGGTAGTTATGCCTTCCTTGGAGACTCTTAAAATCTATGGGCTTAAATGGCATAATAGCACTGACATACTTGCGCTTGATCTACGCATCATAAACATGAGAGGCACCATGATTTCTGAAAAGTGGTGGCTATTGACTTAAGCCTCCTATACATGTCCTCGTGGTCTTCTCCATCCAACATATATAATCCTTCAGCTTCATTACTCAAAGAATCATATCTATTTCTTCTCATGCTTTCATTTCCAATGAAGAGCTCGGTGAGGGCATTCCAAGCTTCCTTAGCTATGTTGAGATGCTCTATGTGTGGCATGTCTTTGGTACCCACACCAAGCTGAATCATGTGTAGAGCCGTTGCATTGAGTTGACTGTCTACAACCTCTCTTCTTTTTAGGTTGTTTGGATCTCCAACATGAAGACCATTCTCTATGATTTTCCACAACTCAATGGAGGAGCTGCACACATGAGACTTCATCAAAAATTGCCATTGATTAAAAGTAGATGCAGAAAGTTTGGGTGGATCACCCCTATTATGTATATGAGGATGTTGGATAGGTGGATAAGGTGAATACACATGGGAAACCTCATTGTATCCTTCCTTACCACTATCCGTTTTTGAGGAGGAGCTCTTGCTAGTGCCATCACCAACCACTTCGTTCTCTTTGGAATCGGTTTTACCCGTTTCCTTGAATTGCGGAATGGTAGCCTCAGAGGTAGATGGAGGTGATGCTACGGATGGGGAGAGACGCATTATCATTGTAGGGGTTCGTAGCATGGAAAACAAAAATTTTCTATCGCATACAAACAAACAAGCCAAGATCTATCTACTAGATTGTAGCAACGAGTCGATGGAATAACTTACCCTCGAAGATTCCAAAGTGTTTAACGAGAGCGGATTCTCGTGGGTGATGTAGTCGTACTCTTCCCGATCTCAAGATCGTGTAGACGATCCTTCCGGCGCTGCGTTCCGGCAGCGCTCCCGTAGTCGGTCACACGTTCGGTACTCGACGAAGACCTTCCTCTCCCTTGTTCCAGCAGGCAGCGGAGGTTGTAGCACTCTCCTCGTGATTCCGGCAGCACAACGGCGTGGTACCGGAAGTAGAGGGGAGATCCCGCAGGGCTTCGCCTTAAGCCGGAGCGAGTATGGTGGATTATGAGAGAGGGCTATTAGTGGTCTAGAGATTAGACACACCAATTAGAAGGCTCTAAACCGCAGGCTAAAGCAATTAGAAGCTCTAAACCAAACGGCTCTAAACCTGAGATTAGAGGTGGAAACTTGTGTGTCTCAAGGAGGAGCCCTGCCCCTCCTTTTATGGGTGGAGGGGCCTTGGCGCGCCAGGGGAGGGAGGGAGTCCCTCCCCAACTCGGCCTAGGGCTGGGCGCCGGCCTGGAGGAGTTGGACTCCTCCTCCAAGTTGGTTCCAACTCCTCTTGCTTGTTTCCCACAGTTTCCTGTTTCCCACAGTTTCCTGTTTTAGCCGTTTGACTTTCAAACTGGCAATTTGACTTTCATGTTTTTGGAACAGCAAGAACACTTAGTACATGATGCAATCATTCAATGACACACTCATGTACCCCCCCCCCCCGGAGTGCCGGACAATCCGGAACCTTCTAGAACATTCCCGATGAAAACACCGGAATCATTCCCGAACTCCGAAACGGGACTTTCCTTATATGAATCTTATTCTCCGGACCATTCCGGATCACCTCGTGATATCCCGGATCCCATCCGAGACTCCGAACAACATTCGGTATCTTTCTCATAATACCATAACTACTCAAAACAACGTCGAATCCTTAAGTGTGTCTCCCTACGGTTCGTGAATTATGCGGACATGATCGAGACACTTCTCCGAACAATAACCAATAGAGGAATCTGGAAATTCATATGGCTCCCACATATTTCTACGATTACTTTGCGATCGAATGAACCACTTACATACGATACCAATTTCCCTTTCTCTCACGATATGTTACTTATCCGAGGTTATGATCGTCGGTATCTCTGCATACCTAGTTCAACCTCGTTACTGATAAGTACTCTTTTCTCGTTCCCGTGATATGTGATCCCTTGTGAGCCAGTCACATGCTTGCAAGCTAATTAGATGACATTTCACCGAGAGGGCCCAGAGAATATCTATCCGTCATATGGATGGACAAATCCCACTCTTGATCCATGTGTCTCAACCAATACTTTCCGAACACTCAATGCCATCTTTATAGCCACCCAGTTACGGTGTGGTGTTTGATGTCATCAAAGCATCCATCCTGTAAAGGTGATATGCATGATCTCATGGTCGAAGGAATTAGGTTACTATGTATCAGAAAGCATATAGCAATTGAACTATTGAAATGACTTGATCTTTATGCTACGCTTATCTATAGGAGTATGTCCACCATATCATTCTCCTAACGATATGATCTTGTTGTTGATAACATCTCAATGTTCATGATAGGGAAACCACAATCATTTATCAACCAACAAGCTAGTGAAGTATAGAGGCTATACTAGGGACTTCAAATTAAGTTTACAAATCACACAAGTATCAATGTTTCCCTGTTAATACTATTATAGCATGAATGTAAACATTTATCATAAACACAAAGATATAATAATAACTACATTTATTATTGCCTCTAGGGCATATCTCCAACAGTCTCCCACTTGCACTAGAGTCATCTAATATAGATTACATGGTAATATACCGAACACCCATGGCAGTTTGGTGTTGGTCATGTTTTGCCCTCGGGAGAGGTTTAGTCAACGGATCCGCCACATTCAGATCTGTGTGTACTTTGCAAATCTTTATATCCCCATCCTGGATATGTTCTCGAATAGCGTGAAAACGTAGCTTGATATGCTTCAGCTTCTTGTGTGACCTTGGTTCTTGCGCATTGGCTATGGCTCCCATGTTATCACAGTAGATAGACATTGGGTCCAGCGCACTAGGAACCACACCCAGCTCTGTAATGAACTCTTTCATCCATATCGCTTCTTGTGAAGCCTCCGAAGCAGCCATGTATTCCGATTCAGTTGAAGATCTCGCCACAACGCTTTGCTTTGCACTCCTCCAGCTAACTGCTGCACCATTCAAAATAAATACGTATCCAGATTGTGATTTAGAATCATCCGGATCGGTGTTCCAACTAGCATCGGTGTAACCATTAACAACGAGCTGTTCATCACCTCCATAAGAAAGAACCATATCCTTAGTTCTTCTCAAGTACTTAAGGATGTTTTTGACTGCTGTCCAATGATCCACTCCTGGATCACTTTGATATCTGCTAGTTAAACTAACAGCATATGCAATGTCGGGTCTAGTACATAGCATGGCATACATTAGAGATCCTATGGCTGAGGCATAGGGAGTCTTACTCATCCTTTCTCTATCTTCTGCCGCTGTCAGACTTTGAGTTTTACTCAAGGTCGTATTGGGCAACATGGGTAAGAACCCTTTCTTGCTTTCTTCCATTCCAAACCTCTTTAGAACTTTGTCCAAATATGTACTATGTGACAATGATATTTGGCGTTTCGATCTATCTCTATAAATCTTTATGCCTAATATGTAAGCTGCTTCGCCAAGATCCTTCATTGAAAAACTATTATTCAAATATTCTTTGACACTACTAAGAAGGTCTACATCATTACCAATCAACAATATGTCATCCACATATAGTATTAAGAATGCTACAGAGCTCCCACTCACTTTCTTGTAAATACAAGCTTCTCCATAAGTTTGTACAAAACCAAAACTTTTGATTACCTTATCAAAACGTTGATTCCAACTTCGGGATGCTTGCTTCAATCCATAGATGGACCGTTGAAGTTTGCATACCTTGTTAGCATCTTTAGGATCGACAAAACCTTTGGGCTGCATCATATACAACTCTTCATCAATATCTCCATTGAGGAATGCTGTTTTGACATCCATCTGCCATATCTCATAATCATAATATGCAGCGATTGCTAACATAATCCTCACAGATTTTAGCTTCGCTACTAGTGAGAAAGTCTCATCGTAGTCAACTCCTTGAATTTGTCGAAACCCTTTTGCGACAAGTCGAGCTTTATAGACAGTCACATTACCATCAGCATCTGTTTTCTTCTTGAAAATCCATTTGTTCTCGACAGCCTTTCGGCCATCCGGTAAGTCCACCAAAGTCCATACTTGGTTTTCGTACATGGATCCAATCTCGGATTTCATGGCTTCTTGCCATTTATTGGAATCTGGGCTCATCATCGCTTCCTCATATGTCTCGGGGTCATCGGTGTTGTCCACCAACATGACACTCATAACGGGATCATACCAATCTGGAGTGGTACGAGTTCTCGTTGACCTCCGAGGCTCTGTAGCAACTTCAACCGAAGTTTCATGATCACCATCATTAGCTCCCTCTCTTATTGGTGCAGGCACCACAGGAACTTCTTCCGGTGCTGCGCTACTCGCAATTTCGATAGAAGGTTCGACAACCTCGTCGAGTTCTACTTTCCTTCCAGTCACTTCTTTCGAGAGAAATTCCTTCTCTAGAAAGGATCCATTCTTGGCAACGAAGGTTTTGCCTTCGGATCTATGATAGAAGGTATACCCAATAGTTTCCTTTGGGTATCCTATGAAGACGCATTTTTTCCACTTTGGGTTCTAGCTTGTCCGGCTGTAACTTCTTTACATAGGCTTCGCATCCCCAAACTTTAAGGAACGACAATTTAGGTTTCTTCCCAAACCATAATTCATACGGTGTCGTTTCAACGGATTTAGACGGTGCCCTATTTAAAGTGAATGCGGCTGTTTCTAATGCATAACCCCAAAATGATAGCGGTAAATCTGTAAGTGACATCATAGAACGAACCATATCTAAGAGAGTTCGATTACGACGTTCGGACACACCATTACGCTGTGGTGTTCCCGGCGGTGTCAATTGTGAAAGTATTCCGCACTTCTTTAAATGCTCGCCAAACTCGTAACTTAGATATTCACCTCCACGATCAGAACGTAGAAACTTAATCTTCTTGTTACGTTGATTCTCTACCTCACTTTGAAACTCCTTAAACTTCTCGAAAGTTTCGGACTTATGTTTCATGAAATAGATATACCCATATCTACTCAAATAATCCGTGAAGGTAAGAACATAACGATAACCACCGCGCGATGCTACACTCATTGGACCACACACATCGGTATGTATGATTTCCAATAAGTCCGTAGCTCGCTCCATCATACCAGAAAATGGAGTCTTAGTCATTTTTCCCATCAGACATGCTTCGCATCTATCAAGTGATTCAAAATCAAGTGATTCAAGAAGTCCATCGGAATGGAGTTTCTTCATACGTTTCACTCCGATGTGACCAAGACGACAGTGCCACATATAGGTCGAATTATCGCTTGATTTCAAACGTTTAGCCTCAATATTGTTGATAGGTGTATTTCCACTATCGAGATTCAATAAGAATAGACCATCTATCAAAGGTGCATGTGCATAAAACATATTACTCATATAAATCGAACAACCATTATTCTCGGACTTAAACAAGTAACCGTCTCACAATAAACAAGATCCCGATATAATGTTCATGCTCAACGCAGGCACCAAATAACAATTATTTAAGTATAAAACTAATCCCGATGGTAGATGAAGAGGTAGCGTGCCGACCGCGATCACATTAACCTTTGATCCGTTTCCCACGCGCATCGTCACCTCATTCTTCGCTAGCTTCCGTTTATTCTGCAGCACCTGTTTCGAGTTACAAATATGAGCAACCGAACCAGTATCAAATACCCAGGCACTACTACGAATACTACTGAGATACACATCAATAACATGTATATCAGATATACCTTTCTTCTTGATGTTGCCGTTCTTCAAATCCGCCAAGTACTTTGGGCAATTCCGCTTCCAGTGACCTTCTCCCTTGCAGTAAAAGCACTCAGTATCAGGCTTAGGTCCAGCCTTGGTCTTCTTCGCCGGTGTGGTAACTTTCTTACCACCCTTCTTGAAGTGTCCCTTTTGCTTAGACTTGCCTTTCTTGAATTTGGTGGTCTTATTGACCAACAACACTTGGTGCTCTTTCTTGATCTCCACTTCTACAGATTTCAACATGGCAAAGAGTTCTGGCAACGTCTTGTTCATGTTCTGCATGTTGTAGTTCATCACAAAGTTCTTGTAACTTGGTGGTAGTGATTGGAGGACACGGTAATCCCCAAAGCATTAGGAATCACTATACCCAAGCTTTGAAGTTTGTTTGCGTGCCCAGACATCTTAAGCACATGCTCACTGACGGAGCTGCCTTCTTCCATCTTGCAGTTAAAGAACTTTTCAGAAGCCTCATAACTTTCAATTGCCGCATGAGTCTCAAAAATCAATTTGAGATCCTCGACAATATCATATGGGTCTGAATCCTCAAACCTTTTCTGAAGCTCCGATTCCAAACCATACAAGATAGCACACTGAACTATGGAGTACTGATTCTTCCGAGCGAGGTAAACATTCTTTACTTCATCGGGAGCATCAGCTGCAGGTGGGTCACCCAGCGGTGCATCCAGCACATAGGTCAAATTACCAGCTGTGAGGACAATCCTCAAATTGCGGAACCAATCCGCGAAGTTGCTTCCATTGTTTTTCAACTTTTCTTTTTCTAGGAACGCATTAAAATTGATGGTAGGGGCTGCCATTGATCTACAACATATTTGCTATAGTTTAGACTAAGTTTATGACAAATTGAGTTCAAATTAATAAAGAAATTAAACTAGGTGAACTCCCACTCAAAACAATATCCCTCACATTGTTTTAGTGATCACACGAACCAAATCCACTATATCAACACCGATCATCACGAGAGTTGATATAGTTTAAATGGCGAACAATCGTCATGTTCATCATATCTACTATATGATTCATGCTTTACCTTTCGGTGATTCGTGTTCCTGAGACCATGTCTGTACATGCTAGGCTCGTCAAGATCAAACCTTAGCTACCGCATAAGCAAATCTGGCTTGCTTACGTTGTATACACTTGCGGAATCTAACACACCCGATCATCACGTGGTGCTTCGAAACAACAAGCATTAGCAACAGTGCATACTAAGGGTGAACACTTTCGAACTTGAAATTCATGTGCATGAGGGATCATCTTATAATGCTACCGTCGTCTACTAAGCAATACAAGATGCATAAAGGATTAACATCACATGCAATTCATAATATGTGATATGATATGGCCTTTCTTCTTTGTGCTTCTGATCTCCATCTTCAAGCACGAACATGATCTCCATCATCACCGGCATTGCATCAAGGTCAATGACACTTCTCCATGGTTGTCGTCCACCAGCTTCAACTATTACAACTACTTTGAATAGACACGCGGGTCTTAACATAAATTAAAGACAACCATATGGCTCCTGCCGGTTGCCAACTTACAATAAGGAACATTGCATACATCAAATATAATCACAATCATGGCCATATCACATCACTGCACACCCCTGCAAAACAAAGTTAGACGCCTCTACTTTCTTTGCATATTTTACGTGGTTTGGGGCTTTCAATAAGTGTCGTTCTAACTTACGAACAAGAACCACAACATTGATACTATCATTGTTGATCACCCGTTGTAAATTGGATCTTAACTATGCTAGGAGAAACAGGCACCCGCAAAGCCACTTATGCAATACAAGTTGCATGTCAAGCGTGGAGCAAGTCTCATGAACGATGTCATGTAAGTTTAGCCCGGGCCGCTTCATCCCAACATACCGCAAGATGCAAAGTACACAAGAAGCAATCGACAATAAAAGCATCAACGCCCACAATGACCATTGTGTTCTACTCGTGCAACAGATCTACATATAGACACGGCTCTGATACCACTGTAGGGGTTCGTAGCATGGAAAACAAAAATTTTCTATCGCATACAAACAAACAAGCCAAGATCTATCTACTAGATTGTAGCAACGAGTCGATGGAATAACTTACCCTCGAAGATTCCAAAGTGTTTAACGAGAGTGGATTCTCGTGGGTGATGTAGTCGTACTCTTCCCGATCTCAAGATCGTGTAGACGATCCTTCCGGCGCTGCGTTCTGGCAGCGCTCCCGCAGTCGGTCACACGTTCGGTACTCGACGAAGACCTTCCTCTCCCTTGTTCCAGCAGGCAGCGGAGGTTGTAGCACTCTCCTCGTGATTCCGGCAGCACAACGGCGTGGTACCGGAAGTAGAGGGGAGATCCCGCAGGGCTTCGCCTTAAGCCGGAGCGAGTATGGTGGATTATGAGAGAGGGATATTAGTGGTCTAGAGATTAGACACACCAATTAGAAGGCTCTAAACCGCAGGCTAAAGCAATTAGAAGCTCTAAACCAAACGGCTCTAAACCTGAGATTAGAGGTGGAAACTTGTGTGTCTCAAGGAGGAGCCCTGCCCCTCCTTTTATGGGTGGAGGGGCCTTGGCACGCCAGGGGAGGGAGGGAGTCCCTCCCCAACTCGGCCTAGGGCTGGGCGCCGGCCTGGAGGAGTTGGACTCCTCCTCCAAGTTGGTTCCAACTCCTCTTGCTTGTTTCCCACAGTTTCCTGTTTCCCACAGTTTCCTGTTTTAGCCGTTTGACTTTCAAACTGGCAATTTGACTTTCATGTTTTTGGAACAGCAAGAACACTTAGTACATGATGCAATCATTCAATGACACACTCATGTACCCCCCCCCCCGGAGTGCCGGACAATCCGGAACCTTCTAGAACATTCCCGATGAAAACACCGGAATCATTCCCGAACTCCGAAACGGGACTTTCCTTATATGAATCTTATTCTCCGGACCATTCCGGATCACCTCGTGATATCCCGGATCCCATCCGAGACTCCGAACAACATTCGGTCTCTTTCTCATAATACCATAACTACTCAAAACAACGTCGAATCCTTAAGTGTGTCTCCCTACGGTTCGTGAATTATGCGGACATGATCGAGACACTTCTCCGAACAATAACCAATAGAGGAATCTGGAAATTCATATGGCTCCCACATATTTCTACGATTACTTTGCGATCGAATGAACCACTTACATACGATACCAATTTCCCTTTGTCTCACGATATGTTACTTATCCGAGGTTATGATCGTCGGTATCTCTGCATACCTAGTTCAACCTCGTTACTGATAAGTACTCTTTTCTCGTTCCCGTGATATGTGATCCCTTGTGAGCCAGTCACATGCTTGCAAGCTAATTGGATGAAATTTCACCGAGAGGGCCCAGAGAATATCTATCAGTCATATGGATGGACAAATCCCACTCTTGATCCATGTGTCTCAACCAATACTTTCCGAACACTCAATGCCATCTTTATAGCCACCCAGTTACGGTGTGGTGTTTGATGTCATCAAAGCATCCATCCTGTAAAGGTGATATGCATGATCTCATGGTCGAAGGAATTAGGTTACTATGTATCAGAAAGCATATAGCAATTGAACTATTGAAATGACTTGATCTTTATGCTACGCTTATCTATAGGAGTATGTCCACCATATCATTCTCCTAACGATATGATCTTGTTGTTGATAACATCTCAATGTTCATGATAGGGAAACCACAATCATTTATCAACCAACAAGCTAGTGAAGTATAGAGGCTATACTAGGGACTTCAAATTAAGTTTACAAATCACACAAGTATCAATGTTTCCCTGTTAATACTATTATAGCATGAATGTAAACATTTATCATAAACACAAAGATATAATAATAACTACATTTTTTATTGCCTCTAGGGCATATCTCCAACAATCATTTGATGCATCTCTTCCATCTTAGCCTCCGTGGAACTAATCAAGGTTGTTTCCAACGTCTTGAGATCATTCATGGTGACTACCTCCGGAGCATCACTGCCATATCCCTTGGAACCCATACTTCTCTTAGGTGGTTAAGCCCGAATTAAGAGCCGGAGCTTTGATACCAATTGAAATGGATCGTATGGGCACCAAGAGGAGGGTAAATAGGTGCTACTCAATTTTTAGTTCTTTTTCAATTTTAGTCCTGACACAAAGTAAATTCTCTAGATATGCAACTAAGAGAAGTTCCCTATATGCAACCCTAGCTACTAAGCACGTAAAGAGAGGAGCAAGGAAACCGTAGTGGAGCACGCGGAGAAACAAGGATTTGTTTTACCTAAGTTACTTCCTTGTTAAGGGAAGTACATCTGCATTGGAGGGGTGGGCGATTCTAAGACCACCACGCCACAATAGGCCTCACCCTATTCTCCGATGGATCTCGCCACGAAAGGCCTGATCCACCTTCTCCACTATTGGTACCCTTCAATGAGGGAACAGGTTCCTTTACAACTCTAGCAGGGCACACATCCATAACCGAATTGGAGGCTCATGTAATGACAACAAGCTGTCACAAGAACAAGGATTATCAATATAATCAACACAAGGATCTAGATATTCGTAAGAAATACTAGATCGAAGATTATCCAAATGAATGGAGAGGAGATGAAGCGCTTGATTGCAGTTGATGAAGATCAAGCCCTCCTTCTTCGATTCCCCAAGGAACGGGGCCTTTGGGTGGATGAAGGTGGAGATCTCTTGGATGAAACTTGAGGAGAAGATCTGGTCTTTTTCGAATGAACCAAGCGTTCTGGTAGGAGGGAGATGGCTAGTTTAAATACTCCGTGCACAGATCTGGCCGTTGGTGAAGTTTGGGGGCGGATTATCTGCCCCCACTAGGGGCGGACTATCCGCCCTGGGGGGGGGGGGGAATCTGCCCCTAGACGGAAAGTCCGGGGGAAAATCCGCCCCCTTCTCTGATGGTGGCGCCGAACTTGACTTGGTGAAATTCCTCGAGGGGGCGAATTATCCGTCCCCCTCAAGGGACGGACTATCCGCCCCTGGGGAAAATCCGCCCTAGAGAAGGAGAGCCCGGGGGAAACTCCGCCCCCTCTCTGGTAGATGCGCCATGGCTACCTTTGAAGCAAATCTTGGGGGGGGGGACTATCCGGCCTCGGCAGAAACTCCAGCCCTGGCCGGAAAATCCGGGAGATATTCCGCCCCCCATACAGAGGGTTGCTCCCTTGTGCCCTTTTGATATTGGGGAGGGGCGTATTATCCGTCCCCTAGTAGGGGTGGACCAGGGGACGGATAATCCGCCCCCCAAAAACACTTTGAAACCGCCTTTCAAGTTAATATCTGCAGCACTTCAACACACATTAAATAATCCTTGGTATTGTTATCTAACACACAAAACACTAGGGATCATGAAATGTTCCTTCAAATTGTATTGGATGTGTTGGGGACACAAGAGACTTCTTATATCTTGATTGCAGGGTTGCTTGAGAGGGATACCTTTGACCACTTCCTCACTGTGTTCGATAAACCTTGGGTAATCCATTTAAGGGAAACTTGCTGCTATTCTACAAACCTCTGCACTTGGAGTCCCAACAAATGTCTACAAGAATAGAAGTGCGTAGACACCACATTGCCTCCGAGAGAGGCCTTAGTTTGGCCCAGAGAAGACGATGGAGCTCTCAGAACACTGTAGCGAAGAGAGAAAAGATGGAGGGGAAAGTGTGTCTGGTCTTTTTCCCGTAACTTGTTGAATTGTTTAATATGTTGGATGGAGAGTCCAGCTTGAGTATTAATTTGGGAACCCCAAAATTCATTTTGCAAAGCTTTACAAACCGAACACCACTTTATTTAGATGTCAAATATTAGAAGAGCCACATCTTTTGGCATGTCTTCATTAAGCCAACTTGCCTCCCAAAACAGGGCCTTTTTTCCATCTCCAATTGTTACTCTTTTTGCCGCCAAAAAAAGATCATGATCCTTGGGGGTACACGGATTGCCGAGCCCCACCCATGTCTTGTCCTCGATTTCCACTTAGCCTAAGAGTACCGAAGAACTTTTTGAGGTTAAAAATTCCAAGACCTTCTTTTTCTTTTGGCTTGCAAACCAAATCTCAATTAACTTTACATTTTCCATTGGTAACCTTGTCGCAAGCCGCCCACAGATACGCTCTTCTTAAACTATCAACTACATTAGCACCTCAATGTGAGAACCAACTTGACTTGGGTAGCCATCCCGTCCATTGTACGTAACATGCTTCACAATTCATGGCATGACTTTGGCCGCCACCTTATCTTCAAGGGGTTAGAAGTGAATTATTTTAAGGCGAGTCACCAACAAGGGCAACCCAAGATATATCATTGGAAAGATAGTGCGAGAAGCCGAGAATGCTAGAAGGATATGTCGTCAAGATCAATATTATCGCATTTGATTGGGGCCACTTGCCTTTTAGTGCAATTTGTCACAAGTTCGATGACCTCACAAAAGTAAGCAAGCGTGGAGGCTAGGAAGTTTATTTCATTCTTGGAAGGCTTTACAAAGATGGCGGCATCATCAGCATATAGTGAGGTTCTCACTATGTGCACTCTCCTAGACTCCCACGAAGATTATTAAGGAGCCCTTGCTCCGTTGCCTTGTATAGAATGTGTTGAAGAGGGTCTATTGCCAAAACAAAAAGAAGTGGTAAGAGGGAGTCTCCTTGTCTTAAGCCCCTGCTATGCTTGATTGGGTCACTGGCAACTCCATTGAGAAGAACTCTTGATGTAGCGGTAGCAAGTAGCGATAAAATACAATCCATAAATTTTCTAGGAAACCCCACATGTTGCAACATGTCCATTAAGTAGTCTCATCTAACATAATTAAAAGCCTATTTTATGTCGAGCTTGAAGAGCAGCGTTGGAGACTTTGATTTATGTAACTTGATTGCAAGGTTTCTTACATACAAGAAGTTCTCATGTATAGTCCTTTTCTTCATAAATGCACTTTGGGCATTGGAGAAAAGTTTGTTCATGTGTGGAATAAGACGGGCCACCATCATCTTTGAAATGAGCTTGGTGTCGTGTCTCGATTTTCGACACTAGGGATCGGGATCCCCTTTGTTAGTTTGGCCATGGGCGCAACATCCGAAGAGCTCGATCGACGAGCTAGAGGAACAGACACACACACATATACACATACACACAAGGTTTTTTACCCATGTTCAGGTCCTCGATGTGAGGATCCCTACGTCTTACAACTATATACTATCTGGTGGATGATCACAATTACAATGCTTCCTTCCTCGGGAAGGATCTCTACTAAAAAACCCTTATCCGATAGACCCAGGCCTCCTTTAATAAGGGTAAGGGGAATCCACAAGGGTCGGTCAAAACGTGGCGTGGACATGCTCTGCATGCCGTCAACGTGGCGGTGCGCTCCTGCCACCTTACTGCGTGTCACTTCCGGTAGGCAGTCTGGCACCGGTGCCTGTCCTCCAGCCTGGTTTTGTCGGAGGTCGATTACTCGGTCATGTTGTACCCGAGCTTCTATCCGAGATCCCGGGAAGGGGCTCATGAACCGCGAGCTACGCATGGCTGATACGTGTCTCGTTGCTTCTTCTAGCGTGCGCGATGTGGAAGAGTCGTTCTTTCGTCGTCCTTGGTGGGCCTGGTGAGCCGTGGCCAGAGGGTTATCTGTCCCCTGGCCAGAAATCATCTGCCAGTTGTATCTTCTTCCTTACCCGGGGTGTCCTCTGGTTTCTTTCTCACGGGCCAAGCACCCGAGGTGATTTACTCGGGTAGGTGCCTTGAGCTTCTGATATGACGCTCCCTTGGAGCGCCCGATCCGGAGTCCGTCGAGCTTTCCAACCGCTGAAACCCGCGGGACCAACACTTGGAGATTGCATGGATTAGGCTAATAGGTCTATAGTCGGAGACATCTTTAGCACACCGTCTTCGTGCAACTTGAATCTAGAGAAGGTTGCACAGACAAGTCGTCTCAAGGCGACAAATAATTCGAGACGGCTATTTTCTAAACCCATCTCAGTTTCTAGAGCATGTCGCCCAAACAAGCCATCTTAGGACGGCAAAGTATTCAAGATGACCAACAATAAGAGCCGTCTCTAGATCCAAATAGTTGGAGACGGTTCAGAATAGAATCCGTCTGAGGGTGTGGAATTCTGCAGACGACCTCGCATAAAAGCCGTCTTAGGAAAATTCCTGTTGAAGACGACTACTATTTTAGGCCGTCTGAGGGTGTAGTTCTTCCAGAATGGAAAACCGGCTGAGGATGGTGCAGTCTTAGAGACTGTGCGCTAGAGTCGGAAGGAAAACCTGGCTGAGGCCTGTTTATGAGAACCGGCTCTAAGTGTGGGTTCCATACTAATGGCGATCGTTGTGTGCTGAGTTTAGTCCAGACTCTTTTGCTTTAGGCTGGTCCTAGTGGTAGTATCATACTACTAGTATCATGCATATGATACTAGTATATGATACCATGTCTCTAGTGCATTTTATCATATAGTAGTATCATAGTAGTAGCATATTTATTGATTTGTAGAATCTCTATGTAGAACGTGTGTATAAGATTTACTTGTCATTATGATTTCTAGCTTTACGTGCTATGATACAGTATCTACCTATGATACACTAACCACCTCTCTCTTTATTAATTATGGCGCCACATCAGATTTTTGCCAAGTTAGCATGCATGATACACCTTATGATACTAGCACTAGGACCAGCCTTATAGTTGTTTTGTTGTGGGTGGACTAAACGGTTGCAGAGTTCGTGCTGCTCTTATTGTTTGCAGCAATAATGCTAAACGTATGGAGAATTTCTTACGCAAATAAACCTATGAAATTACGTGTGAGCAGTCCGTTGGTGCTAGTCCTTCCACCTCCCGTGATTTGAGGGCTGTTATCCAACTGAATCAATACACGTCTCTCCGTATGAAAATTCCGTAGCATTCTGTCCGTAGGTGTAGCATTGTTGTGTTTGCAGCGACTTGTAGTCGTCATGTATCTACAATTCTACCTTGTATAAAATCCCGGCGTACTCTTAAAAAATGGTTTAAAGGACAGGATAAACTTGATTGTGATTTCTAAAAATTCATGAGAACCCTTGTATTATTATTTATCTTGGGGCCCCTGCTTTTTTTTTGAACGGCTCCTGCTTGCAAGTTGCGCACTCCCAATCCTAGTGTTGAAAATAGACATGCAGATAAAGAAGTCGACTGGAAATAAGAAACAAGGGACACCCGTGTTTTATTTCGATTCGAGAACCCTTGTAAATAAATATCCTCCTGACGGTGGTAAATGTAATCTGGCGTTCGCTACTAGCTAGCACAGAACCTGATTTATCTTCCCTAGGACTCGGATCGTATGAACACGTAGCAAACTAGGCATGCATCGTGGTGAAGCAACTCGAGCAAGAAGCAATGATTCAGTACATATGGTCCATTGTTGGAACGCGTCGAATCTTGAAAGTTATCACACCGTTGCGTGCAGTTGAGTGAGAATGGACATAAATGGCCTGTTTCTCGGAGTCCGCTGTTTCTCAAACTTGTATACAAAATTGAACTGAAACAAAAAAAAAATCACAAAATGGCCTTTTTGCTCCAAGTAGAAATAAGTTTGTCTCGAAATGGCCCGTCTCGCATGGCACTATTCCCCGGAAATCAAATCATGGAAAGAGGTCATTTTGTGAAATATTTTCAAACCCTGTCCATTTCGTGCTGAAGTTCCTTTCAGAAATAAGACATTTTTTTGGGTCCATTTTCAGGATTTACTCTAAACCTGTATGAACCTATATACTAAAGAGTAAATTCCGATTTTACCCTCTAGTTTATCATTTTTGACACTAATTACCCCATTCATATTTTCATCCTAAATACCCATTTAGTGAAAGTTTTGCCAAATTTTACCCCCTACAGAATTTTCCTAGAGAAAAGGACTATGGATGTGCCTCTTCCCCGACTGAGCCAGAGGCAGCGACCGGCATGAAAAATAGAATGCCCTCCCATGTATGATCTACTACAAGAAATATTTTCTCACATGGATTTATTAGGTCAACTTTTCTAATAGATTTTTTATCTCTCACGTATAGTGCATGACCGACCTAAAGAATTTGTTCTGGTCTCATCACCATTCACGACACGCATCAATCTTTGGGATCCATGAATACATACATGATCTATATGTATGGACCAATCTATCATTTTTTTTTACGTGGACCAATCTATTGCTGCTGATTAGAGGTATGTATGTGTTCATCAATCTGTACGTATGATGTAGGTGTGGCTAAAAAACTAAATGGTTCGTCTCGTGCAATCAGTCATGTTCATGCGCAAAATCTAATAGAGAAAAAATCTAGGATGTGTCGGCACCGACAACTTAGACTCACATGTTAAAACACTACAAAACCTTAAAAGGGGTAAAAGTTGGCAAAACTTTCACTAAATGGGGTAACTTGGATGCAAATTTATTAAATAGGATAATTAGTGTCACAAAAGATAAACTAGAGGGTAAAAACTGGAATTTACTCTATACTAAAAGTAGTCTAGATACATTTGTTTCATAAAGCTAAAACAACTTATATTTTGAAACGGATGAGTAAGTTGATATGAACAAAACATGCATGATTCGTCTCTGTAGTAACTCGGGTGAGGGGAAGGTACACGGTGGTGGATGGTAATTGAAGGCCTTGCAGTTGCAGTTGCTGGGCAGGCATGGCTATAAATTCACAGGAGTGGATGGATGGGGGAGAGAGGGACCAGCAGGCGGCGCAGGCCGCTTTTATGAGGAGCAATGCAATGGTGCAGGCACTGTGATCATGGGGTTCAAGTGATCGATCCTGGAGGTGCAGTGCAGGGGACAGCACGTCCTGCTGCATGTCTTACCCCCACATCACTAATGCAAGTGCAGGGTGCGGAGAAAGCGAAAATCATGTACGTACTAGCCAAACCAAAACTGCACCGGCAGCAACAGGCCAACGGCCTCCTCTTTAATTCCATCTTCACATGTACATACACACATCTTTATCAGCATCATCATCGTCCGCCACCCCGTTGCCTTGCCCCCACACTTAGTACCACCCTTCTCGTTAGAGAAGATTCACATTTTAACAAAGTGACGATATTTCCGAAAATTCAAAGTATGTTGATGTAAATTGCCGTACTTTACATACACAAGTCTAAATTTTATACAGTAGGATTTGAGAACAAGAACATATATTCCAAGTCTGCGTCTATCCACCACCTCCAATCCCCTCGGAGGACTTGTGGCCAAAGGCCTGACGGTGGACGATAATGTCGACGCTCCTCCGCCATGGTGGTTGTGCGACAATGTGGATAGCAAATGAATCGCCTATTCCGATGTTGTTACCGGAGTCGGGGCAAAGACTCTAGGTGACGGTCAAGATATTGACTCCTATCTTTTGCGAGGTGGCACTCAAGGATGTTCTCCTTATTCTCGGTTACAAGAGAGGATGGTCGATGCCAAGCGGAGGAGGACGTACGAGTAGAGGAAGTCCGATATCATGTTTTTATTCGAATCTGACCTATTGTAGGAGTTAATAAGTTTCATACACCAAGCAATGGAACCAAAAATTCAAAAAGATAGAAAGAGCACATATGCTATACACCTGGTCTCACGCGTGACTCGATGAGGCTTACACGTGAGTAGCATCTCACGATATCACCCTTTTCTAACATCATGTTAAGTTTTTACACCAACCGGTAAAATCAAAGTTCGAACTAATCGAAAGAGTGCGAGCAATCCTAGAAGGTGTCACTGAAGTCTCCTTCTCTCCTTAAATCGAAATGAGAACCCCCAAATCCGACTTGGACCAAGAGGTGACGATGCTTTCACAGTATGGCCTCCTTGTGATATTGTGTTTAAAGAAAACGACGTATTTTAACAAAGTGAAGTATTTTTGAAAACGGTTGATGCAAATTGCCGTACTTTACATACACAAGTCTAAATTTTATACAGTAGGATCTGAGAATAAGAACATATGATCACCACGCAAAACGATTCGCCTTGGCTCTCTCCTCCCGTGAGAAAAAGAGAGGCAGTGGCTAGGATGAAAACCCTAGCAGCCGTCGCAATCTGCTTCGTCCTCGTTCTTTACGTCTGGAAATCTATGGGTCCCCACCACCTCTGCTTATCGCTCCGGCGACAAGAGGGGATGAGGACCTCGGACCTGCGCTCGGCGTTGTAGAACAGTCTCTAAAGTTAGAGTTCGGTCAACCGACTTCGATGTTATGGTGGCTATGGCGGCGTTGAGCGGGATAAGAGTAAGGTATATCCATCTCCTCTTCCATCCCGTCTGCGACGATCTTGCCGCTGGCATTGAGGAGGACGAGGATTCGCGGGGATTCGTCTGATCGTTGATTCCATGGAGTGGTGGATCTTGTCCAGTCTACGTGTGTTCTAGGTTTGGTGTTGCAAGTTTCAGATCAATTCAAGGGTTTAATGGCGACACCTACAGCTCTGTGGCGCTAGTCCTTAGGGGCACATGCATGAAGACTCCCCGACTGTCATCAACAACGTCAGGCGGGCTCCGATAAGGGAGCGGCGACAACGGTGCGTCGGCGGCTCGCTCTGGCAGCAGTAGTGGTTGTTAGGTGGTCCAAGGACCTCGATATAATTTTTATTATGTTTGGGGTGCTTTGTACTTCTTATGAACTCATGAAATAGATCCGGATCTTTTTCCGCAAAAAAAAAGAACATATGATCAAAGTCTGGGTCTATCCAACACCTCCAACCCCCTCGGAGGACTTGTGGCCAAAGGCCTCACGGAGTCACGGTGGACGTTAATGTCGACGCTCCTCCGCCATGGTGGTTGTGTGACGATGAGGATAGCAAATGAATCACCTATTCCGATGTTGTTACCGGAGTTGGGGCAAAGACTCTAGGTTACGGTCAAGATATTGACTCCTATCTTTTGCGAGGTGGCACTCAAGGATGTTCTCGTGCTTCTCGGTTACAAGAGAGGCTGGTTTATGCCAAGAGGGTGACGAGCAGAAGAAGCCCGATATCAAGTTTTTATTCGAATCTGACCTATTGTAGGAGTTAATAACTTTCATGCACCAACCAATAGAACCAACAGTTCGAAAAGATAGAAAGAGCACATATGCTATACACCTGGTCTCACGCATGACTCGATGAGGCCTACACGTGAGTAGACTCTCACGATATCACCCTTTTCTAACATCATGTTATGTTTTTACACCAACCAGTAGAATCAAAGTTTGAACTAATAGAAAGAGTGAGAGCAATCCTAGAAGGTGTCACTAAAGTATCCTTCTCTCCTTAAATCGAAATGAGAACCCCTAAATCCGACTTGGACTAAGCGGTGACGATGCTTTCGCAGTATGGCCACCTTGTGATATTGTGTTTAAAGAAAAGAACCAACATGGCGTTGTTTCTAGCCACAATCGACATCTGGGACTGCTTAAGGCTCAAATACGTTCTTCTGCAAGAATCTATGGTTATTGGCTTGATTTTTCTTTTCATGTTATATGTAGTTTCCCGCTTCACTTGGCTTAGTTGTACATGATATTATTTTTTTTCCTTGGTGTGAATTCCACATTTGTAACATTAATTACCCGTCGAGTGAAAAATCGTCTCGATTACCCCTTTTAAAAGCTTTGTATCGTCGTTTTATGATATATGTCTATTAGCCAAGGTGTAACCTGCTGACTGGAATTTAAAAATGTGAAGACGATAACAATGAATTGAACACATGGATGAGAAAAATCAGGAGATGGTTGTTGATCATGCCCTACGGTTCTTTACTTTTACCGCGCCACTCTGCGTATTTCTATCTAACAAAAACAAGCAAAGTGTTAAACTGGTGTAAAGCCATGTTGAAAGTCTCTTAAATGAGATATTTCATGAGAAGTTCCACTAAATGAGATAATACGTCTCGCAAATGCAGAACTGCAGTGTAAAAAAAGCGAAATGTTCTATTTTTCGTGATAATGGATTGTGTGTATCCTTAGTTCGTGCACCGACCGGAGGTGACAAATGTTCTATTTTTCGTGATAAAAAAGCGCGCGGTTAAGTTGATGTTGCCCCTAACTAACTAGGTTGCCCTTACAATATATCGCTGTCTTTCAGTTGAAGCGCCCCCGACGCCATGGAGCCGTCTACGGAGCAAACTGTTTTCGACAACGAGCGGCTGACAAGTAGGGCCAGCTTCAGAGGTCAAAGGCAATTCACCGTGACGTCACTTTACAAGCAAGGCCTAGACTGCTAGAATTCGTCCCCATTTTTATATCTTGTTTATCATGAAACTGTCAAGTGTCAAAATCTGAAGTAGTGCCACAAAATTTCAGATCAACGAGTCACATTTTAAGCAGGTTCCTGGTAAAAACTGTCATTTCTACTGTCATACTACTACTACCAATGCAGAATGCAAACACAAGACAGAACATTGACAGCACAGTTGTTTTTGCACAACATTGTTCATCCACCACCTACCATCGGTCAATCACATAGTACTAGTACTACTATTGTTCCTCAACTGTAACAGCATGGAGCATTCATCATCTCATATGACATCTATAGATAATTACTGTACCTACAATCGCCTCGAATCCAAGTTTCACATCTCTTCTCTTTTTTTTAGCTCAGAAAGAAAGGTGAAAAACATTGAAGCTAAACATTGATCAAGAAGAAACAGACGAGGAGCGATCTAGATGGGGGGACTTTTTTCGGTTGGTTGTTCCCCCATGGTACACTGCTTGCTGCCGCCAGATTCATGGTCTTCCCTTTTTCGACCATGAGCCGCAGCGGTGACGTGATCGATGATCTCTCACATCACCGAGCAGCTGTTGGGGTCCTCGTCGCTGAAGTAGTTGTAAGGCTCGCCGGCCGGTGGCTGCGGCGGCATCGCGTAGGCGGTCTGCATCGGGTACGACCCCATCGGCGGCCGCCCATACCCGTACCCCATCTGCGGGTACCCTCCTGCGCCACCGCCGTGACCGCCGTTCATCATCATCATCTGCTGCTGCTGCTGCTGCAACAACGCCATCTGCTGGTGTTGCTGCTGCTGCTGCTGCTGCTGCTGCTGCTGCTGCTGCTGGATCAGTTGCATGTACTGCTGCTGTGCCATTGGGTTCCCGGCCGCGGCGGCAGCCTGCAGCATCTCCGCCGCTCCAGACGGCATGCCGCCCCCGCCGCCGCCCTGGTAGAACCCCGCCGGCGGCATACCCTGCACGGCGCGCCCACCCTGCGCGACGCTTCCCGGGTGGGCGTGGCCCATGGGACCGCCCATGCCAGGGAAGCCGGCGGCGCCCATCATGTTAGGCCTGAACATGGCCTGCTGCTGCAGCTGTTGTTGCTGCTGCTGGAGCTGCGGCATGCCGTTGCCCATCGGGCCACCGACGCCCGCGGGCGCGCTGCCGCCGCCCTTCTTTCCCTGGGCCGGCGCTGCTCCTCCTCCTCCTCCCTTGCCGTTGTTCGGCTGTCCACCGCCGCCGCCTCCGTTCTTGCCACCGCCACCTTGTTGCTGCTTGCCACCGGCGTCTTTCTTGCCGCCGTTGTTCCCTTTGATCTGCACAGGGATCTCGTTGCCCTTCTTCCCACCGTTTCCGCCGCCGCCCTTCCCGGCGTTCGGCGGCGGCGCGGCCACCGGCTTCATCATCATCTTGGGGTCGTCGTACAGGTCGTCGTCGTAGCAATCATCGTCGTAGTCCTCGTCGTCGTCGTACTCGTCGAACTCGTCGTCGAAGTCGCTGCCGCCGTCGTCGCCCCAGCCGTCGTCGGGGAGGCTGAACTTGACGGACTTGGGGTCCTTGGCCGGCGCGGGCGCCGGGAACGGCATCTTGGCCGCGGCGGCGGCGTCCATGAACTGCGGCGGCAGCTTCATCCCCTTCATCTGCATCTGCTGCTGCAGCTGCTGGAGCTGCTGCGGCGTGGGAGGGTTCCTCTGGAGCTGCTGCTGCAGCTG
This sequence comes from Avena sativa, assembly GCA_916181665.1. Taxonomy (NCBI): domain Eukaryota; kingdom Viridiplantae; phylum Streptophyta; class Magnoliopsida; order Poales; family Poaceae; genus Avena; species Avena sativa. Next base: position 7,882,195 of record OV702296.1, on the reverse strand, counting down.
CTGCAGCTGCTGCGGCGTGGGTGCGCCCTTCATCTGCATCTGCTGCTGCAGGTGCTGAATCTGCTGGGGCGTCGGGCCGCCCTTCATCTGCATCTGCTGCTGCATTTGCTGAATCTGCTGCGCCGTGGGCTGCGGCGGCATGGCCATCTTCGCGTCTTTGCCGCCGCCGCCGCCACCCCCCTTTTGGGCTTTGCCGCCGGCGTCCTTGTGATGCTGGCCCTTGCCGCCCGCGTCCTTGTTCTGCTGCTGCTGCTGCTGCTGGCCCTTGCCACCGCCTCCGTCGAGGTGGAGCTTCTGGAACTGGTTGGCGAGGCCGCCTGCGCCGGGCTTGGAGCCCCAGAGCACGGCTGGCTTGCCGGCCTTGTTGAGCTTCTTAATGATGGTGTCCGGATCCACCAGGCCGGACACCATCACCTTGCCCTCCTCCGCGTCGATGGTGCTCTGGTACACGCCTGCAGAAAAAGAAGATCCATGAATGGATCCCACACATTATTTCAACAACCTCATCAAGAAAAAAAAAAAGAAAACAGGATCCCGTGCAGTTAAACAAGAAGAATCCAGTCCATGGTTCTTGGTTACCTTCGATCTTGCTGAGGATCTTCTTGACCTTCTTCTGGCAGCCATCGCAGTGGATGTTCACCTTGAACACGCAGGTCTGTGGATTTGGGGATGGAAACACACACCAACAGCATGCGGGAGTCAGACAGACAGGAGAGCAAGCAAAGCAAGCAGGCTCAAGAAATCACACACGGCAGGGCAGCGAGAACAAGAAGGGACATGCGAAAGCAGTAAGAATGTCTTGAGTTGAGAGGAAGCAAACAAGAAGTCACCTGTATCTTGAGCACCTCCTCCTTGCTCATCACTGACGCCCTGCCTCAACTCAAAGAAAATGCAGACTCGAGAGAGGCGGCTCGCAGATCTGGTACGCGGACGGAGGGGCGGCCTCAGAATCAGATCAGGGGGAGAAGAAGGCAGCTACCAGGAAACATTGCTCGCTCAGTCTCTCCTCTACTAGTTCAGAGCGTGTGTGTGTGGGAGAGTGGGAGAGTGAGGAGGAGGAGGAACTGGCTTCTCTCGCTCAAAGACAATATAATACTACTACTGTCCCTTCACACAAAGAGCAAGTGCTAGAGAGAGAAAGAGGGAGTGAGTGTGTGCTCCCAGAAAACCACAAGCAAATTATAAATAGAGGAGGGGGTGGAGGGAGGGAGCCTCTTCTCCATTACTACTACTCTCTTGGGCAAAATTAGCAGGAAATTAATGTGGGGCAAAGTTAGCAGGAAATTAATCTTGGGCAAAGCTAGCAAAAAATTATTATAAGGAATTAAAACACGCAGGAGGAATTAACCGGGAGCGTTTCTTTACCCTTTTCAAGATTTGTTCCCCCGACCCCTTTGGCCTTTGGCATGGAAGACTTTATCTTTACTCCCTCACTCAATTAGTAGTATAGCTAGTACGTATTAGCTGAATAAACTAGATCATCAGTCAGTAAGTAGGCAGAGGGAGATGTTGAACATGTGAGGTGCCCAGGTGCTTACAATACTGCTGCTGCTGTTACCAATGTGTGTCGGCTCCTTTTTTCGTTTTTTTCTGCGGAAAAAGGTGTGTACACGGAAGGCTTGCCAATTTTCTAGCTTTTTATTTGTCTTGTTCTGCTGCCAGTTTGCAAACCCTGCTGGCTTTCCTGGACGGCCGTGAGTAGTACCGTTCGCCAGGTGCCGTTTGTTACGTGCTCCTACGTACGTCGTTCAAACCATACATATGGGTAGCCAAGAACGGTGTAGCAACGGACCCAAAGAAAACAAGTGCCATTGCCGCTAGACTCAACGTACGAGCACGTCCGTCCTCAAAATCATGGGTACACATCTAAAAATAACAAAATATATGGGTACGATCGAGCTTTTTCAACAACAGTTCGGCAAGGGGCGAAAACAAGTGTTTTTTCTTGTTCAACTCGACTTGCTGCATGGTGTTTATAGATGTTTGTTTCCTACTACATAGTTAAGCAAGACCTGAAAGAAGAGGGCTGCTACGATTGAGCTACACATGACAAACTCACCTTGCAACTTAACATGCTTTAATTTGTTGCATAGCCGTTACTGTTTTCGACGGTAACGCAAGAGATAGCGTATGCACAATAACACAACAAAAAGTCATAGAGGCGTAATAACTCCAAAGGAAGCGGCAATCATGGTTTTGTGCCGACGTGTCTTGCGAGTACGTTATGAGCCGTCAAAAGATACTACAAGAAATATCAATACGAAGCTGGTTATATTTGGATTATTCGTACTCTACATTTGGCGCGTAACCGTTGCAATTTCAAAAGTAGAAGAAGACTGAGCGAATGCACAATAACGCAATAAAAAGGTGGATGCTTCATTTACTGCCTTTTCTCTATTTGTCTTGCATCCGTTACCAGTATACGCAATACAACATGACCAGCCAAAAGTATAAAACGGTTCAATGCACAAAGCTGGTTATAACTGGCATAGTCGTATTAGTGATGTGTCCACCGTCACCTTAGGATTCATAATATATTAAATTGTCATAGGTATATATATGCAAAATTGATTGAAGTATACTTCCCCATGATGGTAAAAATGCCAATCATATCTGATAAAACATATATCGTGGACCACAATGTTGAAGTGTATAAGTGGATTGCACTAGCCTTTTCCATAAGTTCGGACTTTTGGTTGCGTTGGCTAGTGCATGAAGCTTGACATGGTATCAGAGTCTAAGGTCTCGAGTTCGAGTCCTGGCTTTCGCAATTTATCCTAAAATTGATGTTGACCTCTCTGTGTCCACGTATAGGCCTCTTGAGTCATACGTGGGTTTCACGCGCCGTCGCTCTCTTCCGGTTGCACGTGCTGACTTCTCTCCGTCCGTCACACATGAGAGGGGGTGTTGAAGTGTATAAGTGGATTGCACTAGCCCTTTTCATAAGTTCAGACTTTTGGTTGCGTTGGCTAGTGCATGAAGCTTGACACGCAAAATGTGTGTTGAATACAAAAGTTTTGGAAGGAAATTAACCAATGCAAGATAAGAATTTGTGCATTTAAAAGCAAAGCATCAAATATTTAATTTTATGATAAAGGAATACCAGTCATTTATGAAAGGTGAGGTGATGAAAAGTGATATGTATATATACCACCACAAAGAGACAAAATAAAGCATTGCATATATAATGCTAACTTAGCGCAAAAGATTTGAAGAGATTTCTAATATTCAAACTCACCAATAGATGCGGTATAGACATGAGCTTCACATCATTTTCTGATAAAAAGGACAACCGACAAGATAAGTAAGTAAAGATCGTTATTATATGAGGATTTATAGGAGAGGAGATACAACATTCGCGAGGTAGTGCATTGTTTAAATACATGTTACATATTCAGTTGAGCTATAATTTAAAAATAGTATATGGTAAGCAATGCATGAAAAAATCACGTCACTATGTAACATGCTTTAAATTCAATGCATAGTCGTTACAATACTGATGGTATCAGAAGAGACCGCATATGCATCAGGAAAAATTAGATGGGTAGCTCTAAGCAATGTTTCATTTACCGTCTTAGTCTTAACATGTGTTGCGCATGCTGGCAATACAGACTAAAACATTGAAAGTACATGAACTTTGAGTATTAAATGTGGTTGGAAAATGGAATAATTGCATTAGTGTGGTATTTGCCTTCTTTTAACTTGTTCGTATGCTATAATCAACCATTTAGTCATTGCATGAACAGTGATATTTATGCGAGTGTTCCGCGGGGCAATGTACGGTTTAAATATATGTTCCATACGTAGCTGAGATATAATTAAGAAAAATTTATTAAACTATGCATAACACATCCGCATTACTATGTTGCATGCTTTAAATTTGATGCACATATAGTTGTTACAATTTTGATGGTACCAAACGAGATAGTGTACGTACAATGGCGGAGCTAGCATCAGATGTGCAGGGGCAAAATTGAAAATATTGAAGGTTAGGGGAGAAAATAACTCTGATTTTTCAATCCAAGTCCCTATACTATTTTTTCCAAAAATTGGGTGTGTGCGGGGGGGGGGGGGGGGGGGGGACTTAGCTCCGCCTATGAGTATGTAGAACCACAAACGAAAAGGTAGGCGAGTAGCTCTAAATGATGCTTAATTTACTATAATTGTCTTGAGGTGTTGTTGCTTGCTCGCTATGCACAACAATACATGTAAAGACGCCAAAGGTACATAAAATTTCAGTATGAGGGCAGACTCGGTGTTGCCATTACCAAATCAGACATGAAGATGAAATTTGCTTTAATGTGTTTTTGTTGTTCAACTTGACTTTCATGCATGGTGTTTATAGATGTTTGTTTCCTATATAGTTAAGCAAGAACCGAAAGAAGAGGCTACGATTGAGCTATGCACGACAAAGTCACCTTGCAGTGTAACATGCTTTAGTTCGATGCATAGCCGTTACAATTTTCGACGGTAACGCGGGAGAGAGCGTATGCATAATGACGCAACAATAACGTCGTAGAGGCGCAATAACTCCAAAGGATGCCGCACTCACGGTTTTGTGCCGACGTGTATTGCGTATGTTATGAGCCGCCAAAAGAAGCTACAAGAAATATCAATACGAAGCTGGTTATTATTGGCATATCCGTACTTTACATTTGGCGCATAGGCGTTGCAATTTCAAAAGTAGAAGAAGAGTGAGCGTATGCACAATGACGCAACAAAAAAGTTGTAGATGGATGCTCCATTTAGTGTCTTGTCTCGATGTGTCTTGCATAAGTTATCACTATACACAATACAACCCAAGCCGCCAAAAGTATAAAAGGTCCAATGCAAAGCTGGTTATAACTGGCATAGTCGCATTAATGATGTGTCCACCATCACCTTAGGATTCATAATTTATAAAATTGTCATGGGTATATATATGCAAAATTGATTGAAGTATACTTCCCCGTGATGGTAAAAATGTCAATCATATCTTATAAAACATATATCGTGGACCACAAAATGTGTGTTGAATACAAAAGTTTTGGAAGGAAATTAACCAATGCAAGATAAGAATTTATGCATTTAAAAGCAAAGCATCAAATATTTAATTTTATGATAAAGGAATACCAGTCATTTATGAACGGTGAGGTGATGAAAAGTGATATGTATATATACCACCACAAAGAGACAAAATAAAGCATTGCATAGATAATGGGTATACCTCTAACTTAGCGCAAAAGATTTGAAGATATTTCTAATATTCAAACTCACCAATAGATGCAGTATAGACATGAGCTTCACATCGTTTTCTGATAAAAAAAAAGGACAACCGACAAGATAAATAAGTAAAGACCGTTATTATACGATGATTTAAGGGAGAGGAGATACAACATTCGCGAGGTAGTGCATTGTTTAAATACATGTTACATATTCAGTTGAGATATAATTTAAAAAAAGTGTATGGTAAGCTATGCATGAAAAAAATCACTATGTAACATGCTTTAAATTCAATGCATAGTCGTTACAATGCTGATGGTACCAGAAGAGACCGCATATGCATCAAGAAAAATTAGATGGGTAGCTCTAAGCGATGTTTCATTAACCGTCTTAGTCTTAACATGTGTTGCGCATGCTGATAATACAGACTAAAACATTGAAAGTACATGAACTTTGAGTATTAAATACGGTTGGAAAATGGAATAATTGCATTAGTGTGGTATTTGCCTTCTTTTAACTTGTTCGTATGCTATAATCAACCATTTAGTCATTGCATGAAGTGATATTTATGCGAGTGTTCCACGGGGCAATGTACGGTTTAAATATATGTTCTATACGTAGCTGAGATATAATTAAGAAAAATTTATTAAACTATGCATGACACATCCGCATTACTATGTTGCATGCTTTCAATTTGATGCATATATAGTTGTTACAATTTTTATGGTACCAAATGAGATAGAGTATGCACAATGGCGGAGCTAGCATCAGATATATGGAGGGGAAAATTAAAAATATTAAAGGTTAGGGAAGAAAATAACTCCGATTTTTCAATCCAAGTCCCTATACTATTTTTTCCAAAAATTGAGTGTGTGTGTGTGTGTGGAGTTGGGGGGGAGGGGTCACTTTGCTCCGCCTATGAGTATGTAGAACCACAAACGAAAAGGTAGGCGAGTAGCTCTAAATGATGCTTAATTTACTATAATTGTCTTAAGGTGTGTTGTTGATTGCTCGATATGCACAACAATACATGTAAAGACACCAAAGGTACATAAAATTTCAGTATGAGGGCAGACTCGGTGTGGCCATCACCAAATCAGACATGAAGATGAAATTTGATTCAATGTGTTTTTGTTGTTCAACTTGACTTTCATGCATGGTGTTTATATATGTTTGTTTCCTACATAGTTAAGCAAGAACTAAAAGAAGAGGCTACGATTGAGCTATGCACGACAAAGTCACCTTGCAGTGTAACATGCTTTAGTTCGATGCATAGCCGTTACAATTTTCGCCGGTAACGCAGGAGAGAGCGTATGCATAATGACGCAACAATAACGTCGTAGAGGCGTAATAACTCCAAAGGATGCCGCACTCACAGTTTTGTGCCGACGTGTATTGCGTATGTTATGAGCCGCCAAAAGAAACTACAAGAAATATCAATATGAAGCTGATTATTATTGGCATATCCGTACTTTATATTTAGCGCGTAGCCGTTGCAATTTCAAAAGTAGAAGAAGAGTGAGTGTATGCACAATGACGCAACAAAAAAGTTGTAGATGGATGCTTCATTTAGTGTCTTGTCTCGATGTGTCTTGCATAAGTTATCACTATACACAATACAACCCAAGCTGCCAAAAGTATAAAAGGTCCAATGTAAAGCTGGTTATTAACTGGAATGGTCGCATTAATGATGTGTCCACCATCACCTTAGGATTCATAATATATTAAATTGTCATAGGTATATATATGCAAAATTGATTGAATTATACTTTCCCGTGATGGTAAAAATGCCAATCATATCTGATAAAACATATAACTTGGACCACAAAACATATACCTTAGGCATGGTGACAAGCAAGTATTGGCTTGCATAGGTCAACTTGATTAGTAAGGCTTGCATAAGTATAGTATCTTGCAAGTGTTAGCTTGCACATTCAACTAGTAGTATTAGGCTTGTATGAGTATCAGTATAAGCTTGCCTTGTGCAGAGCAGTGGTTGAAGTTCTCCTCAGCTTCTTCTTCGTAGTATCCTCCTTCCTCCTCGTATTCTTGGTCGGTACTAGCGTCTATAAATAAATACGAGGTACATAATCACCAAACAGTACTTAACTACTTGCATTCATCACACACAAGGGTCCTATAGATGATCTAGCATCATCACTAACATTACAAGAGTAAAGCTTGGTTTAATTCCTTTTATTTTTAGAAAAGTAATTTCTACTCATTGAAAAACTACTTAACATTTAATATTCTCCAAACCAAACATGGGATCATGTTGACACATGTCATCACCACATATTTTAGTCCATGGGAATGTGATTTAAAGTGGTGTCACAATTTAATAAGGTTTAACCTTTTATTTTTAATTAAATAAAGTAACTAGAAATGCTTATGTGGCATTCTTTTATTACTGGGTCATTATTTCTGTAAGTAAACCTACATATTTTTATATATTCTGAAAGGTATGGTTAAATGTGATTTTTGAGAGTTGGAATCAACTCAAAAGCTATTATGGTTTAAATTTGAAAAATGTTTGAATGCAGAAAAGCTTCTGCCTTGTTATTTTTACCAAGGGTGATCTACAGATCCAAATGATTTAAATCTAACGGGCTTGGATTCAGCACTTCTAGACCTTTCTAACAAAATTGGTTTACTGAATCGAGCTGGATTGATTTTTGAAACTAGGTGCAGAAGTGTGTTTGAATGAAAATGGAAAAATCCAAATTCAAACAACTAGGCTGCGCGGGAAACGATACTGGACCGACCTGCTAAGCACAGCGCTTACGCGGGCTGGTTAAGTTGTTGTCCCCACGCGTCAGTGAGACGAGGGGGTGCAAAGCTGTATGGGGCAATATGGTGCGTTCGATCTAGTTCTAATCCAACGGCTGAGGGTCGTCGTCCACGTCGGGCAACGCCGGCGAGACTAAACCCTAACGCGACAGATGGGGGTCGTCGGGGGCTCACCGGGGCTCAGGCGAGGGTCGGCGAGGCGGGCTAACAACGAAGTCGACGACGGCGAACCTCCTGGCACCGGCAGTTTCTCCTAGGGCGGCTCCAATCGCTGGCTCCCTTCTTCTCCAGCAGCGGCGGGCTCCGGTGAAATTCTGGCGAAGCGCTGCTCGCCTTACTTCGGGAACTGGGTGGAACGATCAGTAAGGAGAGGGGAGTGAGATGGTGTGCTCAATTCGGCTGGGGGTGGCCTCTATTTATAGTCGCGACGACGAGACCGAACGGGATGGGCAGGCGACGGTGGAGACATGGCTACGGTCTGCTAGAGGCATGGCCGGCGGTGGTGATCGCTTGGTGGTCCCCTGGCGATGCTCTACGGCTTTAATGCGCATGTAGGGGCGGTGGCAAATGGTCTGGAACGTGCGATGCTCTGCGCGGCCGAGGCGGCGTCTTCGACGGCGAGCGGTGGCTGTGAGGAATGGGGCGGCGAACAAGGATGTCTGGCGGTCTCCTGGGTCGGTGGTGATCGTGTATGCACGCGGCTAGGGCGGCGCGCGGTCTGTGGGCTTCGGTCGAGGGTGGCGCTCTGGCGCATGCTCGGCATGGTTGCTGGCGAGCTGGGCACGGTCTGTGCGTGTGGTCCAGGGGTTGGCAGCGTTCGAGCGGTGAACAGGGAGTGGCGGTGGGGTGTTGGCTTGCTCCCCGACATGTTGGCTAGGCTTGTTTCTTCTCCTAGCTTGATGTCCACACTGGGGTGACATGGTGAGCTTCGGTTGTTCACCATTGATGGCATTGCCAAGCTTACAGTGGGGCTAGTGATTGGTTTAGTTGGCTAGATGATCTACTAAGGTTGCTGTGAGCTAGAGAGGGAACAAGTTAGGCTCCAATCACTGCTCACAATAGTGTTTAGATTTTATTTGATTTGAATCGGCAAGGTGTTTGATGAAATGACCGTATGAGTTCAAGTTTTGAATTTTGAAAAGATTTTTGGTGGGTGTGCTAGGTTGGTGCTGGTGAGTCTGCAGATGCTTGGGTTTTGAAAGTTGAGCTTGTTTGAGTGGTTTTTGAAAAAGTGGGATCTTCCCATATGATAAAGATTTAATTTTGAATTGTCATTTAAACTATGCATTTGAAAGTTTCTGGATGATCACAAGGTGGGCCTTGATACTTTGTTATGAGTACTATCAAGGGGTGCAAAGATCCAAACAAGTTTCTGTTAAGTTCTGAAAGTTTGAGACAGCCAAAGTAGGTATGGGAGTTAAATTGGTCAAAATGACCATTCACTCATTTTGTTTGTTTTGATTTATTTGTCTTTGGGAAAAGTTTGGGAATTGTTTGGATGATGTTTATTTCACCTAAGAATCCTTTTACAAGCAAATAAACACATAAACAAAGCAATTCAAAAGAATTCAAAATGGGATGCATACACACATGCATGCTTTCATATTTTTATTTAGAAAAGTTTTTATTAACCCTAATTTTAATGATTAGAGTTTGATGATCCAAATTTAGTATTTTTAGGATGTTACAGGAGGGCACACAGGCCGACAGGTCGATGGAGCGGGACAGGGTCTTGGACGAGCGGAAGAAAAATTAGGCGACGTTGGCGGCCGCGACGACCAGCCTGGGTAGAGCTCCTCCCGGTGACTCGGTCACGTCCGTTACGGGATTGAGTGTTCGACCTGACCTCGACTCCCTTAGAGCCGACATCAATGAAGACCACCCCTACCAGCAACGCCCAGCGGTCAGTCAACTCACTCCCTTCTCTGAAACACTCTTGACCGTGATGTGCAAAACTCCTTATTCTTAGTTTGAAGGGTTGGCCCAGTAGATGAACTTGGGAGTTCAACATCCTTTGAAGAACTAGAGTTTAGCAGCCTGTGAGAAAAATCTCAGGATTTTAGCTATTTGTGATATCAAGTTTCGTGTGAGTTAGAGTGTGGATTCGCCGATCTATTTCCCAGCACAGGGTTATGGATTCAGAACCTAGGCGACAAAATTGGGACTTTTTGTTTCTGATAAATAGAGATTTGGAAGTAGGTGCTTGTAATCAAACTATTGCAGCCTGATTCAGTATCTAGAATTTCATTTGGGTGCTTTAGATTGTTTATTTAACTTCAACTTCAAGGTTAAGTGCAGCTCTCTTTGTGTTTGGTTTAAACTGCCTATATGAGTTAGGTGCTTGGTAGTACTTATCTGAGAATACAAAAATTAGTACACACAATATTACCATGCGTTTTTCTTGTCTTCAACTCACCTCTTTTCTGGTAAAATAATGCACGGTAGTTCTAGACATGAATGAGAAGGAACATATGTAGGATGCTTTCTACTAAACATATTACACGAGTTGATAGAGTTGGACTTGGATTTCCCATTACAAACTCATGACATTTATTTCCGGTGCAAAGCACGAACATTTATGCTACTAACAAAAACAAAAAGAGAAATTTAGACCCAGAGCAAGCAATAATTCTGTCCGGCTGGTGCGCCCCTCAGCCAACTCTTAGCTGGGCTCGGTCGACGTTGGGCTTTAGCCGGGTCAGGTGTTGGGTCGTGATCGTGACAATAATAGGCCGATTTGATTTAACTTATCGAAAGCTTGCCAAATTTAAAAAAATAACATTTGACTTAAAGATGGTACGCTCTATTTGGGGGACCGAAGGAGTGCACATGTGACGTGCGAAAAGAGACGGCGTTTCGTACCATGGGGCTGAGCCGTTATGCAACGACGAGGAGGGAGATGAGGTAGAGCTAGAGCTAGGTGCATCGTACTCGTACGCTGCGAGGGATGGGTTTGATGCACGTCCCGATATTTATGGTGTATGGCATCCTAGCACTGATGCAGCAGTGGAGTCGAGTCACACAGTCCTCGCTGGCTGGACGCCATCGCCGGTCTAGCGCTCTCGTACCGTAGCGCGTAGCGTTACGTGCGTGTCAGACCAAGCCAAGCCGGTGACCGCATTCAACCAAGCCCCGCTCATTCATTTATTGCTACGTACACATGCATGCCTCGTCCTCTCTGCATGCCTGCCTAATGGCTGTGGGCCCCGCCGCCCTTGTTCTCTTGCTCTTGCAAATGCCCGCGCTCACGGTGGAACGGGTTCCTCCTCCATGCCGAGCCAAATGCCGGACGACCGATCGATCTTGTCCAGCGGAGTGGACTTTTTTCTCGCTCCGGGCGGCCGGTACTCCGGCCATCACCTGCATCTGCATGTACTGATGTGCATACGTATCGGTCGGTCGTGTCTCGGTCAGTCCAGTAATAAGAGCAAAACAACAGCGGCGGTCGGTCGCCGGATTTTTGCCTTTTCTTCGACTCATGGCTTTCTGCTAGTACCACCAATTTTGAGTGCCTCCACTCAGGCCTCAGTCAGTCACACAAAATTATATATAATTAAAAAGGCTGACGACTTAATTTGAGATTTTAAAAAAATATGTATTCTGTTTGGAATTATAGGTCCTATGCGTATACCTAGGTCGTCAATTTAACTAATAATATATAAGTTATATAGCATAAAAATTATATCATTAGAAAAAATAGAACATCTAAAGTTTCTAATGGTATAATTTTTATATTATTCTATTTATATTTTGTTGATCAAATTGATAACCTAGTTAACCGTGCGTGACCTATAATCTCAAACGGAGGAAGTACATATGCATTAGGGATCGTACAGTACAACAACATCATACCATCGCCTAGCGCCGGACCGAGACGCATTCCAGGTTCTGCCTTAATTTTACTTTGTATACGTACTATATACACTCAATAGCAGGGTGCTCAGGTTCTTAAGCAGGAGGAGCTCTCGGTACGTACGTAAGTATATACTCCCTCTGTTCTAAAATACAAGACGTTTTACAAACTACAAACTAGCCGTGCGTAGCATCGGGGAACGAGAAATACAATTTTGGATGAATAACGGCTGCAACCCATATTCTACTTGCTTTGAATTTTATACTTGCTTTGAATTTTAAGCTCAAAATGAGGTCTATGAAATTTACAGCTATAGAGTTAATTCCTTGATATATACAAAAAAAGCACTACTTCTTTGAGAGGGAATATCATCAAATAAAATACTAGTGTGTATACCAGCTGATCGGCAAGCATAACTACAGTTTAAAGAGACTTTTTTTTTCATGTTCTGCTGCAGAACATGAATTAATCCGTTTTTATTTAGTTAGGCCATTAATTATTTAAAGAAATAAAAAACATTAAAGCTAACAAAGTAGGAAAATCACCAGGAGACCTATTTCACCATCAAATTTTGATGTTTATTGTAGCTTCAAACTAATTCTGGTAAGAGGCTGTTTTTCTTGACCTCGCCACTAAATACATGCACACGCCGCCTTTGCAAACAACATTATTAGACAAAAATCAATCAGGACAGAGGTAATTACTTTGTCCTTATGAGATATGCATATCACGTAGGATTACGTGTTGAGCGTAAAATTTGACCTCAAATATAATTGAGAAACAGTGATTTAAGCATAATTTAAATTTAGGACTATATATATTAATATAGCAGGAAGAAGCAGCTTCACATTTGGGAGAGATAAGAAAAATACCTTCTCCGATTTGGTAAACAATGTCATGTACCTGGATAATTTCCCAATGGAACAGGTCCTGGTAGAAATTTTCATACAATTCCAACTTTTAGAGAGCGAAACTATAAAGCATGCATGGTGTCCGTGAATACATAAGACATAAAGGGAAAAGCTCGGAATAACAAATCAATAACTATACATAGCTCTATTTATAAATGGCTAAAGAACTTAAACATGCAAGACAAAGCGGTTCAAATCGAGTATTGTACATTGTTCAATTGCCGAATCGGTAGGCTACGAAACGGAAAAGCAAAGAGAATGACTTGATTGAACCTTTGTTTGTGATATACAGTAACAGATTGGTATTACTGATCTACTCCGTAGAATACATGAGCCAAATTCCTAGTGTCTTTTCCACATTATGTTGTGTCAAGCTCGCTTAGGAATCCCATCCCTTATTAATCTCGTTAACTCTGATGCATGGAAAGATCTCAGTGGACAAAGAGGATACGGTGATACCTGATAGTATGTTTATGGGCCAGTGAGAAAGCAACACTCACACAATTGCACTCCTTGGGATCACACGTTATCTGGCCTGATTCAGTGGGATCATATGTTATTGAAATCTGAGAGCGAGCATCGAAGGATTGGTTATTCTGCAAAGTCAGATATCAAATTCGTACTCTAAGAAACATTACCCTTATGAGGCGTTGCACTGAACAAATGCTATTGTATCTTTGTCTTGACCATTCTTTAGATCTAGTATCATCGAGTTCCAGAGAAACATGTCCAAGCACTAACTACCGTCAAACAATCTCTGTTCTGTAGAGAGCATCTGGATGGCAATCTGAACAAACCTGGCCAACGGGCCGTGCCTAGGCGGGCCGGCACGTGGCACACGGAAAAAGCCCGGCACCAGCCCGGCCCGGCCCGCGGCGTGCCGAGCCCGTGCCGGCCCGTGAAACGACGGGGCCGTGCCTGTGCCGCGGCCTCAGGCACGCGGGCCGGCCCGACACGGCCCGTTTAACCTATGTCTCATGGGATTCCGAACGTAAATGGCAAAAAGGGGTGTGAGCAGGAGTCAAACTCGTGACCTCGTGCCGTTTCGCAGTGTGCTCAACAACCAGAGCATCAAACACTAGCTGATATACTACAGATTCAACCGTTACTAAAGGTTTATTTTGACGGGCCACTGAAAAAGTACAACGGGCCTGCGGGCTTCACGGGCCAAACGTGCCGCGGGCCAGCCCGTCAGGCACCGGGGCCGGGCTCGGGCCGCGCAGCCGGGCACGCGTGCCGGCCCGGCCCGGCACACGAGCTAGACGGGCCGCTGCGGGCCGTGCCGGGCCAGACCCGTTTAAGACGTGCCGTGTCTGGGCCGTGCCGGGCCGGCCCGTTGGCCAGATTTGAATCTGAAGCATAGTATATGTTTGTACCTGGTGTCGAGGGCAATACGGAAACAATACCCAAACACGACAAGATTGGAAGTTCTGAATTCAGAAAACAAGATAACAACAAAATAAGCTACAGCTAGCTTCAGGTATGATGATCGATCTCAGTATAAGATCTGTTTCTCCTACCGTCAGCGTGCGGATGCAGAGTTCCGGTCAGAAGGAAGAAAGCGGACAGGACACGACGGCATGGGCACCACTGGACCCTCCATGCTCCATCAATCAGTAGGCCTGTGTGCCCTCCTCCCCTTCGTGTCCACCAGCCGGCCAACAGCTCGTGCTCCGGCAGCTGCAGCTCGTGGCGCGCCACTGACCCACTCCGCTCATGGACACCCCGACGTCCTTGCCACCGACCCGTCCTTCTCGTGCCCCCGCGACGTCCTTGCCACCGTCTGGCTGGACGTGGGTGCATCTCACGGCGCAACGACGTCATCCTGTTGGATAGAGATCTCTCCCGTTCGAGCCCAACGGCCCAAACAGAATCTCTCAACGCGTCCCGCTCTAGGGCGTCCAACCTTATCATGGTTGGTGGGCCCCCGTCGCTAGTGCACATATAAAGAGGTGGGGGGGGAGGGGGCGGACGCACACGGTACGAGGTTCACCGTGCACCGCAGTTCCCATCGAAATTCCTACCGACCTAGGATTTTGCGCTAGGCCGACGGAAAGCACCGCCACCACCGCACACCCACGCCGTCGCCCCCTTTTCCCATGGCCACCGACGCCGCCACCAGCTCTGGCATCCCCACCGGTTCGTGCTCCTCGAGCACAGGGGCAGATAGTACCCATCTCTCTATCTCTCCATCTAATCTACTAGATTCTTCCCACATAGACTCTACCGTGACTAGACTAGAATCTAACAATGGTATCAGAGCATATTAGATCTAGTTTTTTTTCGGTAGAAAAGCAAAAGAAAGAAAAGCAACCCTAGATCTACAGTGCGCCTGCCCTTACGTCCGCGTCGTTCCACTCGATCTAGATGCGTATCCTATGCGAGGCATCTAGACGAAGAACACACCCCTTTGGGGCAAAGGAAAAGCAAAGAAACCCCTAGTTTCTCCCTAGATCCCAACCCTAAATCAAAAACAAAGAAAGAAAGAGGGTAGATTCGACACCAAACCCTCCCAGATTCAAAGGCAAACACCTAAAATCCCCAAAAGAAAACATCACCGGCCGCCGCCGCGCGCCGGCAAGGGGCACCGCCACCACTCCTCTTGACGGTGGCGCCCACCCTCGGGTGGACGCACCGCCGGAAAGGGGGACAGGGGGGCTCCATGGCTCCGGCCGTCCTCTTCATTTACTCTCTGCCTCGCCCCCTTTTTACCATGGGGTAGTGAGGGAGGGAACGGGAGGAAGGAGAGAGAGCGAGGTGGGGGAGAGGCTCGCCGCCTCGGAGAGGGAGGGGGCCGCTGGCAGTACCGGGCGGCGCCGCCTCACCTCGAGCCGCGCAGCGAGCGCCGCCACAGAGAGAGGAACAGGGGGTCGCGGGGTGGACGCAGGGTTTCAGGGGCTGCGCATTGGGGGGGGGCAGTTTTGTCCCCGCGAGGCGCGCGCGGAGCCGTCCGATCTAGGGCAAAGCAAATGGGCAGCTAGGATCGTGCGACGCGGGCGGCTGCGGGCGAGATCAGGCCGTGGGCTGCTGTTGGGCCGCTGCTGGGCTGCGGGCTGCAGCTGCGCAGGCAGCACCACAGGCGGTAGTTAGCGGGGCGGGCGCTGGCAGGCCGAGCGGGCCATGCTGGCGCACTGCTGGCGGCGGCATATAGCGGCAGCGCGCGAGCAGGCCGCTGCTAGCCGCCCAGGGAAAAGGCCCAGGAGGCCGCACAATGCAGTTTTTCTGTTTTTTATTTTACAGATGCTGTTTTTGATATTTTTTTATCAAGTTTTGATGAAAATTTGTACAGTTTTCTCTGTTTGATTTATTCCAAGAATATTTGTTTAGAGAATGCAAAAGTGATAGAATTTTTTCTGTAAAGGTTAAAGTTTATGACTGTTGTAATATTGTTTCCGCTGCAAATAGTTGTTTTAAATTGCTAGAATGCAATAAAGTGTATTTAATTTTGTTTTAAAAGATGTGATAAAGTGATTTAAAGTTGATTATGCTCCATGTTATTAATTGACCAACGTTATTAATAAACATGATCATGATCCCTTTTATTAAGTATTAAAGGTGCATTTATTTTTATCTTTACCAACGGTGATATAACTTTAAATGGCACAAACAATTGCATGCTTAATTTATACCAACGTTGGATTAATGCATACAGTTGTTTTTGGTTATCTCACATATTTTGTGGCTTTCAGGAGGTCTCAACCTCATGAGTTGCTTGAAGGATATCCCACTGCTCAGAGGGGATAACTATTCTGAATGGAGGAAAAAGGTTGACCTGGCCTTCGTCTGCGCCGAGGTGGACTGGGTTGTTGAAACTAAACAGCCAGTCAAGCCTGAGGACCCAGTGAGGGGTGATACTGAGGAAAGTGCTGCATGGGAAAAGAGAAAGAGAGACCATGCTCCATTGGAGTTGTCCTACTCAATAGATAACCAAAAGTGAGTCAATGCAAACAAAAAGTGTTTGGCCTTTGTCAAGAACACGATTGAGAACGCAATAGTGGGCTCAATCGAAGAGTGTGCCTCTGTTGGTGAGTACCTTGCAAAGATAAAGAGCCAGTTTACTGGCTCTTCAAAGATGTATGCAACCCAGCTGCTAAAACAGCTGGCGACAGAAAAGTATACGGGAGGTCCATATGGCATTAGAGAGCACATCTAGAGGATGTCCAACATGGCGGCTTAGTTAAAGCCCATGGATGCGGACCTCGAGCTCAAACCTTCTCTACTGGTGCATCTTGCCATGGCCTCTCTTCCCCAACAGTTTGAGAACTTCGTCATCAACTATAACATGTCCCCTGAAAGGTGGGACATTGAAAAGACCATAGGGATGTGTTCTCAAGAGGAAGAAAGGCTTAAGTCCATTCACGGTGGTTCTTTGAACTACGTGAAGGACAACAGGAAGAGGAACTTCACCAACAGCAACCATGGTGGCTCCCCTTCCAAGCCACATGGCAAGGGCCCCCTACATCACCAGCATCAGTATCAGCAGTCTCTTCCTGGGGACAAGGACCAGTGCCATCATTGCAAAAAGGCTGGCCACTTCAAAAAGGATTGCCCAATATGGCTAAAGTCCATAATGGCAAAGAACGGTAAAGATATAGTCTCTTTTGTAAATGAATCCTTGTATGAAAAGTTTTCTAAATCTACTTGGTGGATTAACTCTGGTGCAACTGTTCATGCTGCCAACTCTTTACAGGGATTCCATTCGACAAGGACTTTGCCAAGACGAGAAAGACTCATTGAAGTCGCGAATGGGATTCAAGCAGAAGTGGAGGCTGTTGGCGACATTCCTCTGGAGCTAACTGATGGCTTTACTCTTCTGCTTAAGGATGTTTTATTTGTTCCTTCCATCCATAGAAACTTAATAAGTGTGTCATGCCTGGATAAAGACATGTATGAGTGTTATTTTGGACATGGCAAATGTGCCATTTGGTTTAAAGATACTTGTGTGGGTGTTGCTTCACTACATGACAAGCTTTATTTATTATCCTTGCATGATAAAGTGTTTTCTGTGTGTGATGTGAATGAACAAGTTCCCTTGTCGAACAAAGAACAAAAAAAAGAAAGCGAACCCTTGACTCATCGAAGTTATGGCACTGCAGATTAGGCCATATTTCGAGGGGAAGAATAGAAAGCCTCGTTAAAAATGACATTCTTCCTCCGTTAGAGTTCTCATACATCGAGCAATGCATAGATTGTATCAAAGGAAAGTATGTAAAGAAAATTAAAATGGGTGCAAACCAAAGTATAGCAACACTAGAAATCATCCACACTGATATTTGTGGACCGTTTCCTGTGAAAAGTACGGATGGTTATGATTCATTCATAACATTCACGGATGATAACTCCCGGTATGGTTACATTTATCCAATTAAAGAAAGATCTGAAGCATTGGATAAATTTAAAATTTTCAAAGCTGAAGTAGAAAATCAGCCTGATAAAAGAATTAAAATAGTCCAGTCTGACCGTGGGGGGAGTACTACGGTCGGCATACTCCATATGGTCAAGTACCAGGACCTTTTGCAAGGTTCCTACAGGAAAATGGAATAGTCGCCCAGTATTCTATGCCGGGCGAACCTCAGTAAAATGGAGTAGCTGAAAGGCGTAACCGTACCCTTATGGATATGGTGCGCAGCATGATGAGCTATTCCACCCTCCCATTGAGATTGTGGATGGAGGCGCTTAAAACCGCCATTCATATTCTCAACAGAGTACCAAGTAAGTCGGTGACCAAAACACCGTACGAATTGTGGACAGGCAGAGTCCCCTCTCTACACCACTTCAGGGTCTGGGGGAGCCCAACTGAGGCAAAAGTTTTCAATCCAAATATTGCAAAGTTAGACCCCAAAACAGTATCTTGCCACTTCATTGGCTATCCAGATAAATCAAAAGGCTATCGTTTCTACTGTCCTAACAGATACACAAAGTTTGTAGAAACAAGACATACAATCTTCTTGGACGACGAATTGATAAGGGGGAGCACGGTAGCTCGGACAATTGATCTTGAGGAGAAGAGGGTGCATGCACCTAATCCGATGACTCATGAGACATTTTTCTCGCTACCTGTTGTGCCACCATCTACAACCCCTGAGGTTGTGGTGCCGGCACCTGTTGTGACTCCACACGTGACAACAATGGGAGAAGGTTCGGAACCTGTCCATTAGGAGCCACCTGAACCCACTGTTGAGCGCGAAAGGGAGCTAGAACAGCCACATACTAAAAATGTGCCAGAACCCGAGGCACGAAATGAGCAAGAGTCTGATGAACTCAGAAAGTCTAAAAGAGAACGAAGACCAGTCATTTCCAAAGAAATTTACAAAGTCTACAACACAGAAACAGTTCATATGGAGGGCGATCCTACCTCATATGAAAACGCCATGAGAAGCCCTCACCCAGCCAAGTGGGTGGAGGCAATGGAAGATGAAATGAAATCGATGAGTTCCAACAATGTTTGGGACTTAGAGGAAATTCCTAAAGGAGCCAAAAAGTAGGATGCAAATGGGTCTACAAAACAAAGTATGACTCCAATGGGAATGTAGAAAAGTACAAAGCTAGACTTGTGGCAAAAGGCTTTACGCAAAGAGAAGGGGTAGATTACAATGAGACTTTTTCTCCGGTCTCATGTAAGGACTCCTTCAGAATCATAATGGCACTAGTTGCACATTTTGATTTAGAGTTGCATCAAATGGATGTTAAGACGACATTTCTAAATGGAGATTTAGAAGAAAATGTTTACATGAAACAACCCAAGGGTTTTTTCATGGAGGGGAAGGAACATATGGGATGCCGCCGAAAGAAATCTATTTATGGGTTAAAGCAAGCCTCTAGGCAGTGGTATTTAAAGTTTAATGATACAACTAAAAGATTTGGATTGAAAGAGAATGTTGAGGACAACTGCATTTATGCAAAGTTTAAAAGTGGGAAATATATCTTCCTAATTCTCTATGTGGATGACATTTTGCTTGCTAGTAGTGATGTCAGTCTACTACTAGAAACAAGGAAGTTCTTGTCTTCAAATTTTGACATGAAAGACCTTGGCGAAGCTTCTTATGTTTTGGGCATAGAAATTCACCGAGATAGAAAGAATGGAGTGTTAGGACTGTCGCACAAAGCATATTGTGAAAAGATTCTAAAGAAATACAATATGCATGCGAGTAATCCAACACCTGCTCCCATAGTCAAGGGCGATAGTTTTGGAAAATTCCAATGTCCAAAGAACCAATATAAGATTGATCAAATGAAGTTAGTACCATATGCTTCGGCTGTTGGAAGCTTACAGTATGCACAAGTGTGCACTCGCCCTGACTTAGCTTTTATCACCGGGGTACTCGGTATATATCAAGAGAATCCAGGCACAGAGCACTAGAAGATGGTAAAGAAATCTTTGCGTTATGTGCAAGGCACAAAAGGCCTCATGCTAACATATAAAAGATATGCTTCCCTAGAGATAAAAGGGTATTCAGATGCAGATTTTGCGGGAGATAAAGACGACAGAAAGTCCACGACAGGATATGTCTTTACTCTCGCAGGAGGTGCTATTTCATGGAGAAGCGCCAAACGGTCGATAGTTGCATCATCTACGATGTATGTAGAGTTTATAGCATGTTATGATGCCATGGGACAGGCGTTATGGTTAAAGAAATTTCTACCCGACTTGAAAGTGGTAGACTGCATCAGCAGGCCACTAAAGATGTACTGTGACAACGAGCCCGCAGTATTCTATACTCACAACAATAAGTCGAGTAATGCTACAAAGTCTATAGATATAAAGTACTATGTTGTGAAGGACAAAGTTCAGGATCAAACTATAAGACTCGAGCATATAAGGACAAATGATATGCTTGCGGATCCGCTAACGAAAGGCTTACCACCCAATGTGTTCAAGGAACACATAGCCGGCATGGGTTTAATGGAAAGCCTATGATTCCTGGACTACTGAGGCCCAAAAGTAACAGGATTTGTTTCAAAATAGAAAAGTATGTAGTGGCTGTCTGATTCTATCGGCAATTGAGCTGAGACGATGAAACATGCTCTATGTACCGATCCGTGATGAAACGAGTAAAGTACAAAGTTAAAAGTAAAGTCGAGATCAAGGGGGAGAATGTTGGATAGATCTCTCTCCCGTTCGAGCCCAACGGCCCGAACGGAGTCCCTCAACGCGCCCTGATCGGGGGCGCCCAACCTTATCATGGTTGGTGGGCCCCTGTCGCCACATATAAAGAGGTGGGTGGGGGGGTGGGGACGCACATGGTACGAGGTTCACCGTGCGCCGCAGCCTCCCACCAAAATCCCTACCGATCTAGGGTTTTGCGCTAGGTCGACGGGAAGCACCGCCACCACCGCACACCCATGCCGTCGCCCCCTTTCCCATGGCCACTGACGCCGCCACCAGCTCCGGCATCCCCTTCGGTCCGTGCTCCTCGAGCACAGGGGCAGGTAGTACCCATCTCTCTCTCTCCATCTAATCTACTAGATTCTTACCACACAGACTCTACCGTGACTAGACTAGAATCTAACACATCCAAGCCGGAAGCTCCTGGAACGGCGGCTGTTGCTCGCGGCGCGCCACTGACCCGTCCCGCTCGTGGCCCCGCCCGACGTCCTTGCCACCATCGATTTTGGCAGTTTGGAGGAGGGCGAGGCGGCGCACCGTACGACCGAAGGGGGGCTACAGTTAGAAGGAGGCCCGGGGGCACCAGAGAGCCCAGACGATGGGATGGGGGTCCTCACCGTCAGTCTAGCGGGAGGCGCAGCCGAACAACATCCAATTGACATCAGCGAGCAGTTTTAGAGGTCCAGCTCGCATAGCTACCGCTATACCAGAGAGGGCAGCACGCACCGGAGAAGCCCCCTCATCAGATTGGCAGTCATCCACCCACCACCACCCCTCCAGTTTTTGTCCCCTCCCCTCTGTCCGTTTCTCTCTCACTCCGGCGTGGATTTGCAAGGAGGCGGCATAAAGGAAGTTACTAGATGGATTCGAGGCTTATCCTCGAGCATCGTTCCCAGCCCCGAGCGAACTCCTTCCCGATCTCCCGCCTAGCCGCCTCCATCCCCTCGATCTGCCATACTCCCCGACCCATCCCAGCGACAGATGGCGCCCGACGGTTCGCCCCAATCGCGCTGTACAGCGACGAACATGCCGCGAGCGCTGCCACCGCCTTATCCGCGCGGATGTGTCCTCTCGTGTCACCCCGGTCCCCGGCTTCTCGGGAAGGCCCCCTGCAACTTCGTTACCTTGGGAAGCCGAGGGGCCCCAACCACCGCATCCCTGGCCGAGGACCCTGAACACGGCGTCGTCGGTGTGGCCTCTCCACTGCCCAGCTCCAGGAAGGATGAAGAAAGAAAAAACGAACGGACACCTCACTTATGATTTAGGAATGACATGGTGGGTAATTCTTTGTAAATCGCAGAGGCAAAAAAAAGTCCAGAAACTCTACATACTCACTCCGTCCCATAAGACCTTGTTTGGTACTAGTGTTTTAGCAGGAACTAGATGAACATGCGCGCTTCGTCGCGCCGTCTACAATCTATTTAGCAAGAGTATGGTAGGTCTATTGTACTAACTGCTGCTAACACATCTTGTTTTGTTTGTGTTACTATAAATTAAATATAAAGTATATGCGGGATTGAGTGTTTTAGTGGGTAGATAAATGTGTCATTTACGTGTTAGACATGTCTGAAACTAAATGATCTGACTAAGAAGTGTAGGGGTTCGTAGCATGAAAAACAAAAAATTTCTACCGCATGCACACAACAAGATCTATCTACTAGACTGTAGCAACGAGTCGATAGAAGCACTCACCCTCGAAGATTCCAAAGCGGTTAACGAGAGCAGATTCTCGTGGGTGATGTAGTCGTACACTTGCCGATCTTAAGATCGCATAGACGATCCTTCTGGCGCTGCGTTCCGGCAGCGCTTTCGCAGTCGGTCACACGTTCGGTACTCGATGAAGACCTTCCTCTCCCTTGTTCCAGCAGGCAGCGTTGGTTGTAGTTCTCTCCTCGCGATTCCGGCAGCACGACGGCGTGGTGTCGGAAGTAGAGGAAAGATCCCGTAGGGCTTTGCCTAAGCCGGTGCGAGTTATGGTGGATTAGGGTTTCCCGGAGATCTAGGGTTTAGATGACCGGGAGGAGGAGGAGGTGTCGACGGCGGCAAGGGCGACGGCGACGAACCGGCGGCGCAGGGCGGCGGCGCGGGGAGGCGGCACAGCGGCGGCGGCGGTGGCTCGTGTGCGGGAGAGGGGCTAGGGCTTGTGTGCTTTGGGGCAGTCCCCCTCTATTTATGAGAGGGGGGACAGCCTTGGGAGGGGTGGGTTTGAATCCAAACCCAAACCCAAGTTGGATTGGGAGAAGGACTTATTTCTTCTCCCACTAGGAAACCATTGTTCCAGTTTGACTTTTCAAACTCCCGTTTGACTTTCAATTTAGAGCTTTAATTCTCTCTTGCAAATGCACACACCAAGTGACCTAGGATATGATCCAATCATTCCACTTAGCCATGACACATTTATGGACCATTCTCCTTCCGGACCGGTGAACCTTCTAGACCCTTCTAGAACCTCTCCGATGAAAACATCGGAAACTTTCCCGAACTCCGAAATATGACTTTCCTTATATGAATCTTATTCTTCGGACCATTCCAGATCTCCTCGTGATATCCCGGATCCCATCCGAGACTCCGAACAACATTCGGTATCCCTACTAATATTCCATATCTACTAAACAACATCGAATCCTTAAGTGTGTCTCCCTACGGTTCGTGAATTATGCGGACATGACCAAGACACTTCTCCGATCAATAACCAATAGAGGATTCTGGAAATTCATATGGCTCCCACATATTTCTACAATTACTTTGCAATTGAATGAACCACTTACA
Organism: Avena sativa; assembly: GCA_916181665.1. Taxonomy (NCBI): domain Eukaryota; kingdom Viridiplantae; phylum Streptophyta; class Magnoliopsida; order Poales; family Poaceae; genus Avena; species Avena sativa. Next base: position 7,858,563 of record OV702296.1, on the reverse strand, counting down.
TACGATACCAATTTCCCTTTGTCTCACGATAGTTTACTTATCCGAAGTTTTTGATCGTCGGTATCTCTGCATACCTAGTTCAACCTCGTTACCGATAAGTACTCTTTTCTTGTTCCCGTGATATGTGATCCCTTGTGAGACAGTCACATGCTTGCAAGCTAATTGGATGATATTCCACCGAGAGGGCCCAGAGTATATCTATCCATCATATGGATGGACAAATCCCACTCTTGATCCATGTGCCTCAACCCATACTTTCCGAATACTCAATGCCACCTTTATAGCCACCTAGTTACGGTGTGGTGTTTGATGTCATCAAAGCATCCTTCCGGTGATGGTGATTAACATGATCTCATGGTCGAAGGAATTAGGTTACTATGTATCAGAAAGCTTATAGCAAGCGAACTATTGAAATGACTTGATCTTAATGCCACGCTTATCTATAGGAGTATGTCCATCATACCATTCTCCTAATGATATGATCTTGTTATTAATAACATCTCAATGTTCATGATCGAGAAACCACGATCATCTATTAATCAACAAGCTAGTATTATAAAGAGGCTTTACCAGGGACTCTAATTTAGTTTACAAATCACACAAGTATTAATGTTTCCGGTTAATACTATTATAGCATGAATGTAAACATTTATCATAAACACAAAGATATAATAATAACTACTTTTATTATTGCCTCTAGGGCATATCTCCAACAGTCTCCCACGTTCACTAGAGTTAACTAATCTAGATTACATGGTAATATACCGAACACCCATGGCGGTTTGGTGCTGGTCATGTTTTGCCCTCGGGAGAGGTTTAGTCAACGGATCCGCCACATTCAGATCTGTGTGTACTTTGCAAATCTTTATGTCACCATCTTGGACATGCTCTCGAATAGCGTGAAAACGTATCTTGATGTGCTTCAGCTTCTTGTGTGACCTTGGTTCTTGCGCATTGGCTATGGCACCCATGTTATCACAGTAGATAGACATTGGGTCCAGCGCACTTGGAACCACATCGAGCTCTGTAATGAACTCCTTCATCCATATCGCCTCTTGTGAAGCCTCCGAAGCAGCTATGTATTCCGATTCAGTTGAAGATCTCGCCACAACGCTTTGCTTTGCACTCCTCCAGCTAACTGCTGCACCATTCAAAGTAAATACGAATCTAGATTGAGATTTAGAACCATCCGGATCGGTGTTCCAACTAGCATCGGTGTAACCATTAACAACGAGTTGTTCATCACCTCCATAAGAAAGAACCATATCCTTAGTTCTTCTTAAGTACTTAAGGATATTTTTAACCGCTGTCCAATGATCCACTCCTGGATCACTTTGATATCTGCTAGTCAAACTAACAGCATATGCAATGTCGGGTCTAGTACATAGCATGGCATACATTAGAGATCCTATGGCTGAGGCATAGGGAGTTTTACTCATCCTTTCTCTATCTTCTTCCGTTGCAGGACTTTGAGTTTTACTTAAGGTCGTATTGGGCAACATGGGCGAGAACCCTTTCTTGCTATCTTCCATTCCAAACCTCTTTAGAACTTTGTCCAAATATGTACTGTGTGACAATGATATTAGGCGTCTCGATCTATCTCTATAAATCTTTATGCCTAATATGTAAGCTTCTTCGCCAAGATCTTTCATTGAAAAACTATTATTCAAATAATCCTTGACACTATTAAGAAGGTCTACATCATTCCCAATCAACAATATGTCATCTACATATAGTATTAAGAATGCTACAGAGCTCCCACTCACTTTCTTGTAAATACAAGCTTCTCTATAAGTTTGTATAAAACCAAAACTTTTGATTACCTTATCAAAACGTTGATTCCAACTTCGGGATGCTTGTTTCAATCCATATATGGACCGTTGAAGTTTGCATACCTTGTTAGCATCTTTAGGATCGACAAAACCTTTGGGTTGCATCATATACAACTCTTCATCAATGTCTCCATTGAGGAATGCCGTTTTGACATCCATCTGCCATATCTCATAATCATAATATGCAGCGATTGCTAACATAATCCTCATAGACTTTAGCTTTGCTACTGGTGAGAAAGTCTCATCGTAGTCAACTCCTTGAATTTGTCGAAACCCTTTTGCGACAAGTCGAGCTTTATAGACAGTAACATTACCATCAACATCTGTTTTCTTCTTGAAAATCCATTTGTTCTCGACAGCCTTCCGGCCATCTGGTAAGTCCACCAAAGTCCATACTTGGTTTTCGTACATGGATCCAATCTCGGATTTCATGGCTTCTTGCCATTTATTGGAATCTGGGCTCATCATCGCTTCCTCATATGTCGCAGGGTCATCGGTGTTATCCGCCAACATGAAACTCATAACGGGATCATACCAATCAGGAGTGGTACGAGTTCTCGTTGACCTGCGAGGTTCCGTAGTAACTTCAACCGAAGTTTCATGATCAACATCATTAGCTTCCTCTCTTATTGGTGCAGGCGACACAGGAACTACTTCCGGTGCTGCGCTACTCGCAAGTTCGAGAGAAGGTTCAACAACCTCGTCGAGTTCTACTTTCCTTTCAGTCACTTCTTTCGAGAGAAACTCCTTCTCTAGAAAGGATCCATTCTTGGCAACGAAGATTTTGCCCTCGGATCTATGATAGAAGGTATACCCAATAGTTTCCTTCGGGTATCCTATGAAGACGCATTTTTCCGCTTTGGGTTCAAGCTTGTCAGGCTGTAACTTCTTTACATAAGCTTTGCAACCCCAAACTTTAAGGAATGACAATTTAGGTTTCTTTCCAAACCATAATTCATACGGTGTCGTTTCAACGGATTTAGATGGTGCCCTATTTAAAGTGAATGCGTCTGTTTCTAATGCATAACCCCAAAACGATAGCAATAAATCTGTAAGTGACATCATAGAACGAACCATATCTAAGAGAGTTCGATTACGACGTTCGGACACACCATTACGCTATGGTGTTCCCGGCGGTGTCAATTGTGAAAGTATTCCGCATTTCTTCAAATGCTCGCCAAACTCGTAACTTAGATATTCACCTCCACGATCAGATCGTAGAAATTTAATCTTCTTGTTACGTTGATTTTCTACCTCACTTTGAAATTCCTTAAACTTCTCGAAAGTTTCGGACTTATGTTTAATGAAATAGATATACCCATATGTACTCAAGTCATGCGTGAAGGTAAGAACATAATGATAACCACCACGCGATGCTACACTCATTGGGCCACATACATCGGTATGTATGATTTCCAATAAGTCCATAGCTCGCTCCATCAAACCAGAAAATGGAGTCTTAGTCATTTTACCCACCAGACATGCTTCACATCTTTCAAGTGATTCGAAATCAAGTGATTCAAGAAGTCCATCGGAATGGAGTTTCTTCATACGCTTCACTCCAATATGACCAAGACGATAGTGCCACATATAGGTCGAGTTATCGCTCAATTTCAAACGTTTAGCTTCAATGTTATAAATGTGTGTATTTCCACAATCGAGATTCAATAAGAATAGACCATCTATCAAAGGTGCATGTGCATAAAACATATTACTCATATAAATCGAACAACCATTATTCTCGGACTTAAACAAGTAACCGTCTCGCAATAAACATGATCCAGATATAATGTTCATGCTCAATGCAGGCACCAAATAACAATTATTTAAGTATAAAACTAATCCCGATGGTAGATGAAGAGGTAGCGTGCCGACCGCGATCACATCAACCTTTGATCCATTCCCAACGCGCATCGTCACCTCGTTCTTCGCTAGCTTCCGTTTATTCTGCAATACCTGTTTCGAGTTACAAATATGAGCAACCGAACCAGTATCAAATACCCAGGCACTACTACGAGTACTAGTGAGATACACATCAATAACATGTATATCGGATATACCTTTCTTCTTGATGTTGCCGTTCTTCAAATCCGCCAATTACTTTGGGAAATTCCGCTTCCAGTGACCTTCCCCCTTGCAGTAAAAGCACTCAGTATCAGGCTTAGGCCCAGCCTTGGTCTTCTTCGCCAGCGCGTTAACTTTCTTACCACCCTTCTTGAAGTTTCCCTTTTTCTTAGGCTTGCCTTGCTTCTTGAATTTGGTGGTCTTATTGACCAACAACACTTGGTGCTCTTTCTTGATCTCCACTTCTGCAGACTTCAACATGGAGAAGAGTTCTGGCAACGACTTGTCCATGTTTTGCATATTGTAGTTCATCACAAAGTTCTTGTAACTTGGTGATAGTGATTGGAGGACACGGTGAATCCCCAAAGCATTAGGAATCACTATACCCAAGCTTTGAAGCTTACTTGCATGCCCAGACATCTTAAGCACGTGCTCACTAATGGAGCTGCCCTCTTCCATCTTGCAGTTAAAGAACTTTTCAGAAGCCTCATAACTCTCAACTGCCGCGTGAGCCTCAAATATCATTTTGAGTTCACGGACAATATCATGTGGGTCATGGTTCTCAAACCTTTTCTGAAGCTCCGATTCCAAACCATACAAGATAGCATACTGAACTGTGGAGTACTGATTACTCCGAGCGAGGAAAACATTCTTTACCTTATCGGTAGCATTAGCTGCAGGCGGGTCACCTAGCGGTGCATCCAGCACATAGGTCAAATTACCAGCATTGAGGACAATCCTCAAATTGCGGAACCAATCCGCGAAGTTGCTTCCATTGTTTTTCAACTTTTCTTTCTCTAGGAACGCATTAAAATTGATGGTAGGGGCCGCCATTGATCTACAACATATTTGCAATATTTAGACTAAGTTTATGACAAATTGAGTTCTAATTAATAGTTAAATTAATCTAGGTGAACTCCCTCTCAAAAAAATATCCCTCAAATTGTTTTAGTGATCACACGAACCAAATCCACCACATCGAAAACCGATCATCACGAGAGTTGATGTAGCTTCGATGGCAAACAATCGACATGTTCATCATATCTACTATATGACTCATGCTTTACCTTTCGGTGATCCGTGTTCCGAGACCATGTTTGTACATGCTAGGCTCGTCAAGATCAAACCTTAGCTTTCGCATGAGCAAATCTAGCTTGCTCACGTTGTATAGACTCGCAGAATCTAACACACCCGATCATCACGTGGTACTTCGAAACAACGAGCTTTAGCAACGGTGCTTACTAAGGATGAACACTTTAAAACTTGAAATTTTTGTGCTTAAGGGATCATCTTATAATGCTACCGTCGCAAACTAAGCAATACAAGATGCATAAAGGATTAACATCACATGCAATTCATAATATGTGATATGACCTTTCTTCTTGTGCTTCCGATTTCATCTTCAAGCACGAACATGATCTCCATCATCACCGGTATGGCGTCAAGGTCAATGGCGCCGTTTCATGGTTGTCGTCCACCAATTACAACTACTTTGAATAGACACGCATGTCTTAACGGAATTTAAAATACAACCATATGGCTCCTATCGGTTGCCAACTTACAATTAGGAACATTGCATACATCATATATAATCACAATCATGGCCATATCACATCACAGCACACCCCTGCAAAACAAAGTTATACGCCTCTAATTTTCTTTGCATATTTTACGTGGTTTAGGGCTTTCAATAAGTGTCGTTCTAACTTACGAACAAGAACCACAACGTTGATGTTTGAACTATCAAGTGCCCGTTGTAAATTGAATCTATACTATAATGGGAGAGACAGACACCCGCAAAGACACTTATGCAATACAAGTTGCATGTTGAGCATGGAGCAAGTCTCATGAACGATGTCATGTAAGGTTAGCCCGGGCCGCTTCATCCCATCATACCGCAAGATGCAAAGTACACAAAAGCAATTGATAATAAAAGCACCACCGCCCACAATGACCATTGTGTTCTACTCGTGCAACAGATCTACATATAGACACGGCTCTGATACCACTGTAGGGGTTCGTAGCATGGAAAACAAAAAATTTCTACCGCATGCACACAAACAAGCCAAGATCTATCTACTAGATTGCAGCAACGAGTCGATAGAAGCACTCACCCTCGAAGATTCCAAAGCGGTTAACGAGAGCAGATTCTCGTGGGTGATGTAGTCGTACACTTTCCGATCTCAAGATCGCGTAGACGATCCTTCCGGCGCTGCGTTCCGGCAGCGCTTCCGCAGTCGGTCACATGTTCGGTACTCGATGAAGACCTTCCTCTCCCTTATTCCAGCAGGCAGCAGAGGTTGTAGTTCTCCCCTCGCGATTCCGGCAGCACGACGACGTGGTGTCGGAAGTAGAGGAAAGATCCCACAGGGCTTTTCCTAAGCCGACGCGAGTTATGGTGGATTAGGGTTTTCCGAAGATCTAGGGTTTAGATGACCGGGAGGAGGAGGAGGTGTCGGCAGCGACAAGGGCGACAGCGAAGAACCGGCGGCGGTGACGCGGTGGTGCGGGGAGGCGACGCAGCGGCGGCGGCGTCGGCGCGGCGGCGGGGCTGCGGCGGCGGCTCGTGTGCGGGAGAGGAGCTAGGGCTTGTGTGCTTTGGGGGAAGCCCTCCCTCTCTATTTATGCGAGGGGGGGGGGGGGAAGCCTTGGGAGGGGTGGGTTTGAATCCAAACCCAAACCCAAGTTGGATTGAGAGAAGGACTTGTTTCTTCTCCCACTAGGAAACCATTGTTCCATTTTGACTTTTCAAACTCCCGTTTGACTTTCAATTTAGAGCTTTAATTCTCTTTTGCAAATGCACACACCAAGTGACCTAGGATATGATCCAATCATTCCACTTACCCATGACACATTCATGAACCATTCTCCTTCCGGACCGGTGAACCTTCTAGACCCTTCTAGAACCTCTCCGATGAAAACATCGGAAACTTTCCCGAACTCCGAAATAGGACTTTCCTTATATGAATCTTATTCTCTGGACCATTCCGGATCTTCTCGTGATATCCCAGATCCCATCCAAGACTCCGAACAACATTCAATATCCCTACTAACATTCCATATCTACTAAACAACATCGAATCCTTAAGTGTGTCTCCCTACGGTTCGTGAATTATGCGGACATGACCAAGACACTTTTCTGATCAATAACCAATAGAGGAATCTGGAAATTCATATGGCTCCCACATATTTCTACGATTACTTTGCAATCGAATGAACCACTTACATATGATACCAATTTCCCTTTGTCTCACGATAGTTTACTTATCCGAAGTTTTAATCGTCGGTAGCTCTGCATACCTAGTTCAACCTCGTTACCGATAAGTACTCTTTTCTCGTTCCCGTGATATGTGATCCCTTGTGAGCCAGTGACATGCTTGCAAGCTAATTGTATGACATTCCACCGAGAGGGCCCAGAGTATATCTATCCGTCATATGGATGGAAAAATCCCACTCTTGATCCATGTGCCTCAACCCATATTTTCCGAACACTCAATGCCACCTTTATAGCCACCCACTCACGGTGTGGTGTTTGATGTCATCAAAGCATCCTTCCGGTGATGGTGATTAACATGATCTCATGGTCGAAGGAATTAGGTTACTATGTATCCCAAAGCTTATAGGAAGCGAACTATTGAAATGACTTGATCTTAATGCTACGCTTATCTATAGGAGTATGTACATCATACCATTCTCCTAATGATATGATCTTGTTATTAATAACATCTCAATGTTCATGATCGAGAAACCGCGATCATCTATTAATCAACAAGCTAGTATTATAAAGAGGCTTTACCAGGGACTCTAATTTAGTTTACAAATCACACAAGTATTAATGTTTCCGGTTAATACTATTATAGCATGAATGTAAACATTTATCATAAACACAAAGATATAATAATAACCACTTTTATTATTGCCTCTAGGGCATATCTCCAACAAGAAGCGGGCCCATATTTCATATTGAAGCTCATAAGTAACATAGGGGTACCAGTATTTATTTAAGTAAACAAAAAGGTACATCGAGCATACTTCAAACAAAAAATACATCGAGCAATAGACCAAGTTTAATACCACAAGAAACCGACATGTTACATGATCAAGGTAAAAAACTAATGATGTAAAAAAAGCTAACTTATGAAGATCACACGGTAACCTTGTTCGAGTGCCTCAAAATCGATGCTTGCAACTATTTGAATTGCAGAGCTCCAAGAGAAGGCCAACTTTGTATTCAACACTTATAAATGGATGGATTATTAAATGATTATTTAATCAATATAAACAACCATATTGCATATATACTAATTCTATGCAGGAGTTATACTTGATATATTCCAAATTATTTACTAGTTATAAAAATATATATAAGGGAAGGTATGGCCGGAAGTTACCACAAATCTTTACATAAAAGCAAGATCTAATATGTAATCTAGTTTGATAATTTCTATATATCAAAATGAAAATTAAAACTTATGAATTTTTTTTGGACCCACTTAGTCGATGGAACCCGCTTGTTCATTAATCATAAAGCATACTCCCGGTTAAGGGCACTAAAAATTTTATGTAAAAATTGTAGAACAATGTAGAACATGATCAATTTACACAAGCATCTCATGTATTCTCGAAATATGCTAATATATTCAAAAGCAAATTCATTTGCCATTTCTCGCAAGCCGCGGTCGTTTCTCGCCCTATTAATGCTCCATGCTTTTTGTTTAGCGATTCTTCCATTAGGTTACTATAGATTCCGGGTTGTGGCTAATCATCGCTATAGTCCACGTCATCGCAGGCCGCAGAAGCCTTCTCCTTTTAGATTCCTTTTTTTCAGCATCTGTCCCTGATTTTTAAAATCAAAGCGGTGAGGACGGTGTGACTTATTCGCATAGTCCCGCCTAGGAGTGTCTCTACCCGCATCGCCCCTCTCTCTCACCCTCACCGTCCCACGTGCTCACCTCCTCCTTATATTCCTCACCACCAGCAAAGCGTGGCGGCGAACGGGTGCGCGAGTTCGGGGAAAATATTGAATCGGTATCAGGAAGGTTCAAGGCAGGAAAGCAGAGGCGGCCGGCGCTAGATGCGGGAGCTGTACGGGAGGCGGTAGCCTCGTGGGTGGAGGGGAAGTGGGAGCGTAGGGGCGATGCATGTTGCTGGGGGAGACGGAGGAGGGGCTGGGATAGGCGGGAGCTCGGGTGGAGGGGAACGGGATCGGTATGGGGGTGGGGTAGGGGCGGGGACGGGAGGGACCAGCTCCTAAGACTTCGGTCAACACATGAAATTGCACGGTTGAGATGACTCAGAGTGAAAATCAAACAGCCAGAAACGCACGCGCATGTAGATGGCCTTAGATGGCTCACTTTTGGTCAGGCTTAATCTATAGTATAATTAGAGGGGATAATTCCAAGGGGATTGGGTGAAACCCCATCTACACCCAAACCTCTGTAATTCCCACAAAATCCCAATCCCAACCAACCCACTAGGTATAAGTAGTGTATTGGATTTAGAGAAAAATACACTAGAACTTGGGGATTAGTGGGGATTGAATCAGTCAAATACTTTAAAACCAAACATACTATTTGAAGTAAGTGGGGATTTGGGGTTTAGTGGGGATTATTCCCTCTAATCCCCACAAATACTCTAGTACAAAAAAGGCCTAAAAGATGCCGGCACCCCTCCCCCGTTAGTTCATTTTCGAATTTGCAAAACAACCTCGACTTCATTCAAATCGATTCATATTTGGAGAAATCAAACTGACATGTTTGCGATTCCCCACAGTCCGTCGCTTGCCTCGCAAATTCCGGCGTCCCCGGCGTCTGCCGCTCCGGTCGTTGTATCCCCGCGGTCGCCTTGCCTGCCCCTGCTCACCGTTGGATGGATCCCGCGGGGTTCGCCGTCGAAGCAATCGACCAAGGTAGCGCTGCCGTAGGGCTAGCACCGACACGGGGGAGGAAGGCCGCGCCACTCCCGCTCCGGTCTCCTCGGCCTATTCTCGTCCGCGAAGTCGAGCTCGCCTCGCCACCGTGGCCACAGATTAGGAGGACAAGGACGAGGAGGCCGGCGGCGAGGACGACGGCATCAGCAAGTCCGCAGCCACCAAGACGACCATGAAGACGCGACGGTGGAGCTCTACATGGTGGGATTCTCCAAGGACTCCACGCTCAAGCAGCGGCGCCAGAACTGGATTGCGCCAGTACTGGATCTTTGGTTGTCTGCGGTAGTTGTAGTAGCCCTCTGACTGTGCAATGTAACAACAATGGGGATGAATGAACTAGTGTGCAGTAAAGAGCAGAGTAGCTCTAGAACAATGTGTATGTGTATACAAGCAAGAACAATGTGTATGTGTATATATACTGGAGATCATCCTCAGCACAAGAAATTTAGCAGGCTTTACAATTTCCGAGCTTAGTCTTTTAGTATAATAAGAACTAGAGATCCTCCCACAATCTGATGATCCTATTATATGAATGCTAAAACTGTGCATTATTCATTTCTGCAATATTTTAGGATTAATCCAGAACACAAGAACTTACACAGATGAACAGGTGAATTGCTTGATCTGTCTTTAGATGATTGATAGTCATCACTGGTAGGAACCTCCTATACCTTCCATCTGACAGCCTATTCCAGCCACCATACAACCTAGAGTAATACTGATCAGATAAACATGAAACTTCCAGTAATGGTAATGATCAGATAAACAGAACACTCCCTATTTTCTTCCTGTAATGGTACTGATCAGATGAACATGAAGATTTTGGTCAAAAGCTCTTCTACATTGCAATGTTACACACTACTACTGTTGGGGATATGCAATATGGGTATCCTCATAGCATGTCACCTATCCGGATAACCCGGGTGGCCCACAGTTGGTAGCATGACCTATGGCCTGCTGGGCGGCCCAGTTAGATGGATCCAGAAGGGAGGCCCATGCCGGATAAAGGAAGGCTACGATGGAGTCACCAGCGTATCCGGAGCCTTGGAGTGCAAGATACACAAGACTAGTAATAGACGATGAAGGACTATGTAACCTGTCCGGCTAGGACTTTTCCCTATAACCCTAGGACCTGGCGACTATATAAGTCGGGCCTATGGGAGCCTTTAGGAGACAACTTCAGACAACCTCGCACAACAAACCTATCTCTGTAACCCGGCGTATTGCCCTTATAGTGATTTATAGCAGGAGTAGGATCCGCCACCGTCGTGGGATCTGAACCTGGGTAAGCTATGTTACCTGGTACCCGTCAACCGTCCGCCTTCCCCCACGTCTCTAAACACGCACTGTGAGGACCCCTCCATGGTGTACTCGTCGGCAATACCACGACAGTTGGCGCCACCGTGGGGCTAGAGGCGTTTTAGGCTCTTCAGCGGGCGAGGACCAACATCTTCGCAGGAATCGGCGAAACCGTAGCCATCGGTCGTGTTCTCTTCTCCGGCAACGTTCCGATCGTCCCTCCTGACGAGTTCTGGATCCCGGAGAAGACGAACCCTACGCGGTGCTCGGTTGTTCCTATCGGAGACATCCACCTCTTCATCGGCGAAACTGACTCGGGCACTAGTTCCCTGGGAGTCGGAGGAGCATCAAGGCCCGCACGGACCGCCTACGGGCAGGGTATGTTTGCGGAAGGATCGATGTCGGATCTCTCTTCGGAGTTTGCCGGCAAAGATCGGAAAAACTCAAGGCCCGCACGGACCGCCTACGGGAAGGATACATTTGCGGAAGGATCGATGTCGGGTCTCTCTTTGGAGTTTGCCGGCAAAGATCGGAAAAATTCAAGGCCCACCCAAACCGCCCCTCTGCAGGATATAAAGGTGGAAGATCATTGCAAGTCCGCCGGCTTCGCCCGTGTGTCTGGACAACAGAGATCCAAGTTCGTTGCTGTGGTTACCATCTTCGATCTGGCGCGCTGCATTTAGAGAGAAGGCGAAAACCCCCGCGATTAGCTAGCCAGGTGGCTCCGTATACGAGCCGATCTGGCCCACTACCCCGATGATAATGCTTTGTATCACTTTGTGGAAGGACTGGACGGTGGCATGCTTCTCCGATATTCTTTAAGACGGCAGCAGGCAACAGGACGCCGTACCCTCGAAGAGATGGTGAGCACCGTCAACAACTACGCGGAAGCTGACGCAGCAGCCCAGATGGCGCTTGCGCTGAGAGACGGAGAACCTCCGATTCAGCCGCTGCCACCACTGCCTCCGGCCGCTATCGTCGCAGCAGCACCACCACCTCCTGTCATCATCGCTGCCGTTGCACCTCCACCGTCCATCATCGAGGAAGTCCTGGCACCCTCCGACTCTGTCATTGATGCGCTTTATGCTGACTTCAGTGCAGATTCAGAGGAGATAGATTTCAGTCCAGAAGAACTAGACTCCGCTATGCAGGAGATGGAGGAGGAGTACTCGCGCGACGAGGAAGACAACAATGCCGTCACGTCTCGAGGGGTGTTTGTCACCATTGGGACGGCGATGGATGATGATCAACCCGGACGAGCTCCGCCTACAGCGCTGGAAAAGGGGAAGGGGCCACTTATTGCTGCTGACGATGATCGCGCAAAAGTCATGCCTCCTCCGCCTAACCCAGTGCAGCAGCCGCAGGAACTCGGCACCGGCCCGAGCAACAACAACACCGCAAACTTGCCGCCTCCGGCATCTACGTCTGCAGCAGCCCAATTTACTCCAGCTGATAGAGTGATGTACGACAATATCCTCGTCGAGCCACTGACCGTTTCTCATATCCGGAACGTGACCCAGCTTGACGAGAAGCGCCAGCAGCTACTGGATGAAGCGCAGGCCATCGCGGAGCAAGGCGCTAAGCTAGATCGAGATCTGGTCAACACGCAGAAGTCTATAGAGAAGGCTAGAGCAATGGAGGCCGAGTACAAGACTTTACTGCAGCAGCATAAGGCTAAGAAAGCTCCGGCTCGCGTCATCAACGATCCTGGTGTACGTCACAATCTAGGATGGGCTCCCTCGAAGCCGGCACAAGCCAAGCCATACATTGACAGTGAAGGCAAGCAGGTGATTCCCACCCCACTCCTTAACCTCGCCATCGCCAAGACCCTTCTAGATCAGGATAGATCACCCAAGGCAGTAGAGCAGGTCTATGACCTAGTGGCCAAGGCTGTGAAGCAGTAGGAAAAGGCCACCTCTCAGAGGCTTGAGTCTGACCCAGCGCTCTACCAATCTAGCCAGTACAAGCCGCCAAGGGACAGATCTCCTCTTGATGTCGGGTCCCAGACGGGTTCATCAGAAAGAAGACGGAGGGATGCGCGCAACAGGAAGGATGCTATCCCCATATCCTCCGACCACGGAGAAAAGGCCCGACCTCGTCGCCCATCGCCACCGCCCTGGTCCCCCCGACATCGCGAAGATTACAAGACTCACCATCGTACGGATATGACCCCACCAAAGCAGTGCGACATCGTCATCCGCGACAACGCGAAGTGGACCCATCATTACGGAGAGCGCAACCAAGGACATAAGAGCAGGTCACGCCATGACCCTCCGCGTCCGACAAGCAACCGTGACAGGCGCGAGGCGTCGCAGGAGGGTAACAGCAAGAAGGCTAACCCGCCGCCACCTCCGCCTCCGTCACCACCAAGCAGTCACCATGGTGGAGGAGGCCCGCGTCGTTCACGCCGCCCATCCCCTGTTGACAAGAAGAAGAACCCGGAGCCATACGATGCACGTTCGTGGATAGACAAGATCCACGAGGCCCGGGAAGGACCATACCTGGGACCACGTTGCTTTGGACCTGCAATACGGTCCGCAACTTACCCCAAAGTTTTCCGGATTGACAAGACCATCAAGCCCTATGACGGCACCGCCAAGCCAGCCACATGGTTGCAGGACTACGGCAACGCGGTGGAGATTGCCGGAGGCAACCCTAGCGTCGCCGTCAAGTACCTCCCATTAATGTTGGTGGGCCCAGCCCGTCAATGGATCGACGACTTGCCGGAGAAATCTATCTACAACTGGTTGGACATGCAAGAAGCGTTCACCAAGAACTTTGAGGGTACATACAAGCGTCCCTGCACTGTGGGCGATCTACAGCGGTGCATGCAAGAGAAAGACGAGACATCTCGCGCCTACCTCTCCTGCTGGCTGGACATGAAGAATTCCTGCGCAGGAGTACACGCTCAGACTGCCATGGCCGCCTTCATCGACGGGTTGGAAAGAGGCACGTTGCTCCGACATAAGCTGAAGCGTTTGCAGGACAATCACTAGCTTGACTTGAACCAGATGATTCAGTTGGCTAGTGAGTTCGCAGCTGCCGACGACGATGCTCACGGCTCCTTGCCGGCAACAGCCGTTCCAACTCAAGCTCGGAGGAACAGCAGTACAAAGCGGAAAACCGCTCCAGAAGAACCGACATGGTCGCTATGACTTTTGCAGGACGAGGTGATGGCGGACAATGTGGCCGAGGAAGGGGAGCTGGCCGTGGGCAGCAACGAGGAAGTGAAACAACCTCGGCTCCGCCCCGCGTTCCCCAAACCTACGAGGAGTACCGCGATATGCCGTGCCTCGTAAACCTCGATGCCAATGGCAAGGCCACCCATACCAATCGACACTGCAAGTTCATCAACGACCTCAAGGAAGACCCGGAGTCCGGCTACAAGCGAAGTCGTAAGAAAAGACCGCGAGGCAAGGGCAAGGGGAAGAAGAAGGAGGAGGAGTCCAAGGATTCAAGTGACATGGACGAAGACGTTGACCCCAAGCACGCCGCCAAGAGCGACGACAAGGGCAAGAACCCCTTCGCAAAGAAGGCTCCAGTCTACCACACTTTCCTTGGCACCCCCACCGTCCGACAACAGAAGACCTCTCTAGGGATCCTGATGGCTACTCCCCCCAGTTCCCCAGTACCTGCGCTGGTCGGAAGTTCCAATCACTTGGGACAGGACGGACCACCCAGACCTTATACCTACGGAGAACCAGTACGCCATGGTCATCAACCCATTGATTGACGGCGTGGAGTTCACCAAGTGTATGGTGGATAGTGGAAGCAGCATCAACATCATGTACCTGGATACATTGCAGAAGATGAACTTGACGAAGGCAAACCTAAGGCGGACCAACACCATCTTCCACGGCGTAGTTCCTGGTCGGGAGGCTCGGTCCCTTGGGTGCATTACACTTCAGGTTGCCTTTGGCGATGTTAAAAATTACCGCCAAGAGCGCATGACCTTTGAGGTGGTTCCCTTCAAGAGCGTGTACCATGTCATATTCGGCCGCGACATATTCCACACGTTCATGGCCAAGCCATGCTTCGTCTACAATAAGCTCAAGATACCCGGACCAAACGGTGTCATTACCGTATCCGGAAGCTTTATCAAGGCAAGGGACTGCGAGATCAATGAGCAGCCGTTGCAGAAGCTGTCCTCTACAGCAAAGAATTCAAAGAGATCCAGAGCAAGGTCGATGACTCAGATATGCCCGTGTCAAAGAAGCAGATCTCTGACTCCGCTCCTGCGTTCAAGGGCGCCATCGAGACCAAGCCGGTGGAACTTGTGGTAGGCGATGCCTCCAAGGTCACCGCCATTGGGATGAACCTGGATCCCTAATAGGAGAGCGCGCTCGTCGAGTTCCTCCGTGAGAATAGGGACATCTTTGCCTGGCAACCTGCCGACATGAAAGGTGTACCTAGGGAACTTGCCGAGCACAGCTTAAACATTGATCCAAAATGCAAACCAGTGAAACAACCTCTATGATGCTTCGTAGATGAGAAGAGACGCGCCATTGGCAAAGAGATAGCTAGGTTACTTAAAGCTAGATTTATCCGAGAAGTCCTTCACACCCGATGGGTGGCCAATCCTGTACTTGTCCCCAAAAAGGGAACCAATGAATTAAGAATGTGCGTTGATTACACCGGCTTGAACAAAGCATGTCCCAAAGATCCGTTTGCTTTGCCTCGCATTGACCAAGTCATTGAATCGACAGCTGGCTCAGAACTTTTGTGTTTTCTCGATGCATACTCAGGATACCACCAGATCATGATGAGGAAGTCGGACCAATTGGCCACTTTGTTCACTACCCCGTACGGCATGTTTTGCTATGTTACGATGCCCTTTGGGATGAAAAACGCAGGTGCTACGTACCAGCGGACAATGCAACATTGCCTCCGCGACCAAATTGGTCGGAATGTTCACGCCTATGTGGACGATATCACGGTGATGTCTAAAAAGTCAAACGACTTAATCTTCGACTTAAAAGAAACCTTTGATAATCTCCGGAAATACAACATGATGCTTAACCCTAAGAAGTGCGTCTTCGGGGTACCAGCCGGAAAATTGTTGGGTTTCATCGTTTCCCATCGCGGAATCAAGGTCAACCCGGAGAAAATCAAGGCCATCTTAAACATAAACCGTCCGACATGCCTAAAGGACATTCAACGACTAACAGGTTGTGTTGCAGCAGTTAGTCGGTTCGTTAGCCGACTTGGAGAGAAGGCTCTGCCAGTGTACAAGTTGCTGAAGAAGGCGGACAAATTCACGTGGTCAGACGAAGCAGATGCAGCATTGAAGCAGCTCAAGGAGATTCTTTCCTTAGCGCCCATCCTTGCAGCACCCGAGCCTAGAGAGCCCCTGTTAATCTACATGGCGGCAAACAACCGGGTAATCAACATCGTCGTCGTGGTAGAACAGAAGGAACCAGGCTATGAGCACGGAGTTCAACGACCAGTTTACTATGTGAGCGAGGTCTTGACGAAGTCCAAGCAGCGTTACCCGCACTACCAGAAGATAGCTTATGGAGTATTCCTTGCTTCTCGGAAGCTGAGGCATTACTTTCAGGAGCACCCAATCACAGTGGTGAGCAAGACTCCACTGTCCGACATTATCAATAACAACGATGCTACGGGAAGGGTCGCGAAGTGGGGCATTGAGCTTGCCGCCTTCGAGATCACCTATAAGAGACGCGACGCTATCAAATCACAAGCCTTGGCGGATTTTGTTGCAGACTGGACAGACATGCCAGATGCTACTCCGTTGCTAGAGCCAGAGTACTGGGTGATGCACTTTGATGGATCAAAGCTGCTCAATGGCTCAGGGGCTGGTGTATTGCTACAGTCACCAAAAGGAGACAAGCTACATTACGTTCTACAGATCCACTTCGAGGCTACAAACAACATGGCGGAGTATGAAGCAATCATTCACGGACTGCGTGTAGCCAAGGATATTGGCATCAAACGCATAGTTTGCTGTGGAGATTCCGACTTGGTTGCCCAAGAGGTGGCTGTCACCTGGAATGCGCGGAACCCTATGATGGCGGCATATCGAGACGAAGTGGCGAGATAGCCAAGAGCTTCTTGGGCTACGAAGTCAAGTATGTACCTAGGGAGCAAAACGAGGCGACTGATCTGCTGTCTAAGCTTGGATCAGGGCGCAAGCAAATTTCGCCAGGAGTTTTCCTAGAGCATCTGTGCACACCATCTGTGAAGGGAGCCGACATCGACAACCCAGATAGAGCTGACTCTTTCGTCAACATGGTGACTAAGGTCCCTCCGGCTTGGACGAAACCGTTCATGGAATACCTCGAACACGGAACTTTGCCCGACGACGAGGTCGAAAGACGGCAAATAGTACGACGAGCAAAGGGTTATACCATAATCAATGGGCAACTCTACAAGAGGAGCACTACTGGTGTATACCTAAAGTGTGTTTCCCAGCTAGAAGGTATGGAAATCCTACGCGAAATCCATCTCGGAGATTGCGGGCATCACGCCGCTCCTTGATCGTTGGTTGCGAAAGCCTTCCGGCAAGGATTCTACTGGCTGACCGCGAAGGCGGACGCCGACAAGCTGGTTGAGACATGCATGGGATGCCAGTATTATTCCCGACAACCACATGTTCCTACTGAAGAATTGCGAACAATACCAATAACTTGGCCATTTGCAGTCTGGGGGCTAGACATGGTGGAACCGTTACAGACGACACCATGTGGGTTTACGCATCTGCTTGTAGCAGTTGATAAATTCACTAAATGGATAGAAGCTAAACCCATTAGAAAGCTTGATGGGGCAACTTCCCTCAGGTTTGTCAGGGATCTAGTGGTGAGATTTGGTCCCCACATAGCATTATCACCGACAAAGGCAGCAATTTATCACTCGGAGAAGTGGAGGCGTATTGTTGGGAGAAAGGCATCCGACTTGACCTTGCATCTGTGGCACACCCACAATCCAACGATCAGGTTGAGAGATCCAATGGATTAATTCTGCAGGGAATCAAGACACATCTTGAGGCACCGCTACATAGAGCAGTTGGAGCCTAGGCGGAAGAATTGCCATCTGTGCTGTGGAGTTTACGAACTACACCCAACAGATCCACCGGCTACACCCTTACTTCATGGTATATGGAGCAGAAGCCATCCTGCCTTCCAACATCCTTCATGATGCACCAAGAGTTGCCGCCTACGACGAAGATGACGCTGAAGAATCCAGACGCCTAGATGTGGACCTTCTCGAGGAGGAGCTCGTTCTGGCATGCCAAAGATCCGCCATCTACCAGCAGAAGCTGCGCAGCTACCATAGTCGCCGCGTTCGGCATCGCTCGTTTAAAGAGGGGGATTTGGTGCTCCGACTTAAGCAGAAGAAGTCACACAAACTATCCCCGCCATGGGAAGGACCGTTCATCATAAGCAAGGCGCTACTCAATGGGTCTTTCTACCTTGTTGACAATCGTGAACTGAAGGATAGACCCAACGAGGATCATAAGCGTAAGCGACGTGACCCGGATGATGACTACCCGTAGCTTGATCGGCCATGGAACATAGCACAGCTACGTCCTTTTTACACTTAGCATTTTTTTATCTAATTGTGTACCTCTTATATGATCAATGAAATAAAGCACTTTGGTTCACTCATATTTCTGAGTCTTTTACCTCCTTTAGTGTTCATTTTTGGATCATGTAAAACCTTTATGCACAAGCTTTGCGATTGCACTTGTGAAAATTCCGCCTACGGGCGTTAGCTTAAGTTTTCTGGTCTACACGTTCTTTGTCGTTTTTATGTGGATTCTGGAGTAGTGACTTTCAGCACTTATTGTCAGCAATTTTGTGCTCAGGTTATTGACAGTGCCATTGGGCATCATCACCTAAGCGCATGGTTCCGACAACGAGTCTTCCGACTCACGAAAAGTCAAGCATAAGAACCAAAGTAATGGATAAGCCAACACTTGCTTAAAAAAATATATACATGCTAGAAA
Source organism: Avena sativa (assembly GCA_916181665.1). Taxonomy (NCBI): domain Eukaryota; kingdom Viridiplantae; phylum Streptophyta; class Magnoliopsida; order Poales; family Poaceae; genus Avena; species Avena sativa. Next base: position 7,839,473 of record OV702296.1, on the reverse strand, counting down.
CTAGTTCTTGAGTAGCAGGAAATAACAACCATTATTTTCCGTCTTAAGTTACATAAACAAGTTTTTTCCGCATATACACCAAAGGTGAAACAAATATTACAAAGTTGTTTTTCACTCCTTTGGCGTAGGTGACTTGGAGGAAGCATTGTCACCAGCCGGAGAGCCACCCTCGAAGTCGGCGCTATGGTGGGACTCAGAGGAATCTTGGTTGCCGCTGTCGATGATGTTCATGGACACGAAGACGTCGATGTCCACCAACTCGGAAACTCTGGTGTCATAGCCCGCGAGTGACGACAAGATGGCTTCATGGTTAATCTCTTTGCCATCATCGTCGACGTCGGGAATGCCAGAGGTCACCGTGTCGATGTCGGCATCTTCATAGTGTGCCTTCACCATTGACAGCGCCATCCTAGTGCCAGCCCGTGCACATGAAGCTTTCCAGCTTGTGATATGCTCGGGGGCTCGGCGCAGAATCTCCGAGTACTTCGCCACGGAGTCCGATGCCTTGATGTGTATCTGGAGGGGCTTGGCGATCTCCTTGGCTTGCGTGATGGCGGTGTTGATAAAGTTGCCGGCAAGAACCATGCATTCCTTGGCTGGAGGAGGTGATCGGGTTAAACCCATAGGAGCTGCAAATTCCGACAAGGAGCGCATGAGTTCAACAATTCAAAGTATCCAGACTACAGAAATCCAAGACGGAGAAAACTTACTGAAGATGCTAGCCTCAGCTTGCCAGAGGGTGTCCGCCAAGGATTGTTTCTCTTGTTGGAGGAGCTTGTACGCCTCACTATGGCGATGATTCTGCTCATCGGCAGCTCGCTTCTGATCTTTTAAGATCGCAATCTCCTCCTTCAAGCGGTTGATTTCCTCGGTGGCAGAGTCCTGCAGGGCCTTTCATCGACTCCTCATGCATTTTCAGCATGTCCTTCCTCTCTTGCTTAAGAATTTTGTTTTTGCTATCCAGCTCTTGAATGTGCTTGGATTGCTCAACAATATTCTTTGCCTTGGAAATGGTTTTTGCAAGTCAGAGAAAGTAAAGTACACAGTGAGTACTCGAAGAATATGGGCACAAAACCAAGTCAGAATGCGCATTAGAAAACAGACGCTTTCTCTTGGTGATCTGTTCCTTTAAGAAGGAAGTTTTACCCTTTTCAGCTTCCAAGTCTGCGCGCATCTTCTGGTACTTGTCATTGGCCATGCCCCTCCGAGCATTCTCATTCTGTGGAAAAAAGGAAAAACGTTAAAAGTTGTTTAGTCTGCCTGGAGCATCTAGCCGGAAATTTTCCACCTAGACGCTCGGGGGCTACAGCGAGAGTTTTTGACTTAAGCAATATGCTTAGCTTTTCTTTAAGCATCTAGTTGGAACTAATTCAGTTTTCGATTGGAAGCTTGGGGGATACAGTATAAAGTTTTTAACTCAGATGTATGTTTAGATTTTCTTTAAGCATCTAGTCGGAACTAATTCGGTTGCAACTAGAAGCTTGGGGGCTACAGTATTGAAATTTATAAACACTGCGTATACTACTCTTAAAGCATCTAGTCGGAATATTTCATTCCACCTATATGCTTGGGGGCTACAGTGAGAGGTTTTCTAACTTAGTCACTCTTAGAGCATATAGATGCAAAACCTATGGTTTTCCGTCTACATCCTCGGGGGCTACAGTGGGATACTCATATGAAAAGAAAAAGGCAAATAAAACTTACAAGTGCGATGATCTTGAGGTTCGTAGCACTCTTGGCCAGTAGCTTGGCAAAGGATTCGCTGTTTCCTTGCAAGATTTCTGCTTGCCGGCAGAGTTCCTCTAGACCGCACGTCGGAGATGTCGGTGCCGCACCAGGAACCATAGCAGTGCTACCCGGTGTAAGTACCGGATAGACTATCTTCGGATAAGTTATGACTTTCTTGGGTGCGGGGGCACCGCCTACAGTAGAAGTACCTGCTTCCACCACCGCCTTGCCGCCACCGATGGCATCCTTAGCCGGAACTTCAGCCATTTGTTGGGCGGTACTTTCCTGCGTCGCCTGCTCGCCGATGACTGCAACCTCGGTAGAAGCACCTGATTCCACTTCCATGGCGGAAGGACCAGATGCCTCCTTAGCTTGTGAGCTTGTCGGGGAGACGAGGGCTTGACGGCAGGAGTGGCAGGGGTGATGACGGGGGAGACGTCACGATGCAGCATGTCCTTAATATTTCGAAAAGCCCCCAACGTTTTGGAGGTCTTCTTGAGGCTGGTCGTGGCTTTCTTCCTAAAACATGCAAAATGCAGAAGTACAGGAGCAAGACAGATAAATAGACAATGTCGGAAAATGAGAAGCTTACACAAGTGGGGGTGCTTTGGCAAAGGGGATCCCGGTAACTCTTCTCTTTTCCGCCTCCAGGGCGGCGGTAGTCTTCTTGGAGGCTACACCCTCCGTCTTCTTCTTCTTGCCTCCATCGGCAGCGTCAGAGGTGGAGCTCTTCCGCTTTCGCGCCAACGGAGCTTCGTTGTCGGACACAACTGTGACTTCCTTCATCTTTGGATCATAGATTTGGGCAGCCAGGTTTCCCTCCTCTAGATCGCTAAGCTGTTAAGTAAGAAATCACCGTGTTAGATAAGATGACATTTGCAAGATGGAAGAACTGGAGTATATGTCGTACACGGAAAATACAAATACCTACCTTTGGGCACTTGCCGTCTACGAACATGTCGTAGGTGATGGTGAAGCCGCGCTTCTTATCCTTCACCTTGACGATGTCCTTAAGGCGGAGCTTGACGGAGTCGCTCGAGTAGTTGTCCACGGAGATGCGGAGACTATCCCTTCTGTCGCTGGTATACTCGTGCATGAGCTTCGCGCTTTTCTGCAGAGGTTGGATTTGCCTGATGAACCAGCACATGGCTAGGTCCAAGCCGGTCAAACTAGTCTCTACGAACCATTCGATCCACCTTATAGCGCGAGAAGCGTCGAGGTCGGAGGGAAGGGAGGCCCGAGATCTCCATGACGAGGCTTCAGCGACGGCTCCGTCAACGAAGTCCGGGTACGTAACTTGTCGGCCAGCCAGAGGGATGTCTGGGCCGTAAAAGTACGTCCGTTGACAATTTTTGCAGGACTCGTGACCGACGATGTCGGGGAACCGCCGGCCAGGTCGAATCTTGAAGCTTATGGTGCCACAGTTCCTAAGTTCTTCCTTGCTATGTCCGGCTTCACGTTTAACGGTGAAGAAGTACACAAAGAGGTCTAACCTAGGCCTTATCCCTAAGTATCCCTCGCAGAGCGCCGCGTAGTTGCTAAGCACTAAGATACTCTTGGGGGAAAGGTTCTAGGGCTGGACTTTATAGTGATTCAATACGGAGAGGAAGAAGTTGGAGATGGGCAGGGAGACACCGCGTACCAGTTGGGCTTTGAGGTACACCTTTTCTCCGGCTTGGGGAGAAGGTGTCACCTCGCCGGCTGGCGCCGCCCGCCAGGCAAGCCCCTCCGTCGCAGGAAGGTAGCCTTCGGCGATCATCTCTTGGATATCACGGTCTGTGATATCTGAGCTGCCCCAGTAGCCCTTGTGCGAATCTGGCTCCTCCTCCAACGGCTCTAGCGCTGCCAAATTAAGGTCGTCGACGGTGGACTCGATAACCGCCGATGCAGGGATGACTAGGCCCTCTAGAGGCACGACAATGGAGCTCGACGGCTTTGCCGTGGCTTCATTCGACGCCGCCATGGAGGGAGAAGTGCTGCTGCTGGCCATGGACTGAGGCTGGGTGGGACTGGTGCAAATTGGAGCTAGGGTTTTTTCGCGACTTGGGCGCAGAGAGCTCGAAGGGGCGTGCACTGGAGGAAGAAGATGATGCGAAGAGAATGAGGTAAAAAGTGGAAATTCTACCACGGTTGCTATTTATCATCTCCAAGTGTCAAGATTCGTGCAGCTTGATCGGACAGTTGCCATGTAGACGACGTGTTCGCGAACGTGCGCGAAAATTTCGCCACGTCTCCAACCGCCGCCGCCAACGGTTCGTATTGCTTGCACGGAAAAATTGGACATGATTACGATCTCTGCATGTGTGAGTTACGAGGCGTCGCTGACCTAAGCCTACGTCGTCCTAGCTGACATGGGCAGATGATCCGTCATATCAAAGATTCTGACATAGACGGATCCAATCCGGCTACAAGAGAGTACGATGGAAGATTCAGCATTTCTCCGGCTTACAAGTTGAAGACAGAGAAAGCCTTGCAGGGTTCTTTGGGAGGACTACAAGATATTGCTTGACGATTTGCCGACATCCAACTAGACAGAGCATTCATCTAAAAAGGCAAGATGACACAAGATCTCGGAGTTCTCCGGGGGCTACTGTTGGGGATATGCTATATGGGTATCCTCATAGCATGTCACCTATCCGGATAACCCGGGTGGCCCACAGTTGGTAGCATGGCCTATGGCCTGCTGGGCGGCCCAGTTAGATGGATCCAGAAGGGAGGCCCATGCCGGATAAAGGAAGGCTACGATGGAGTCACCAGCGTACCCGGAGCCTTGGAGTGCAAGATACACAAGACTAGTAATAGACGGTGAAGGACTCTGTAACCGGTCCGGCTAGGAATTTTCCCTGTAACCCTAGGACCTGGCGACTATATAAGTCGGGCCTATGGGAGCCTTTAGGAGACAACTTCAGACAACCTCGCATAGCGAACCTATCTCTGTAACCCGGCGTATTGCCCTTATAGTGATTTATAGCAGGAGTAGGATTCCGCCACCTTCGTGGGATCTGAACCTGGGTAAGACGTGTTACCTCGTACCCGTCAACCGTCTGCCTTCCCCCATGTCTCTAAAAACGCACTATGAGGACCCCTCCATGGCGTACTCGTCGGCAATACCACGACAACTACTAACTTGTATGACAACTAATTACAAATGGATAAATGATAGGAACTGCACCCGCCTCCCATCATCGTTCTCCCCCACCTCTACAGCTCCCTCATCGTCCGTCGCCGCTCTGCTGTTCTTGAAGTAGCCCCTGCCGTTCTGCTCCGTCTCGCGGCCGACCCAGATTGACGCGCCACGGTTGGCGACACCTTGCATAGAAAATAATGTTTTTAAGAACCACACCTGTAACAAGTCAAGGTTTAAGGTGATTTGGAACAATGCACCTACCCAGCTGAAGGTGTGGACGTCGGCGGTCTCATGCTTGCCGGTGAGATGGCGCTCGTTGCCCTTGCCATAGGTGGCGATGTGCTCCTTATGCCTCATCTTGAGCTTCTTGACGGCAGCCACGATGACCTCGAACCCACCGTCCTTCTTCATCGACTCGGTGTTGAATGCAACATAGGAGCAATCAGCAAAGTAGCATGGTTAGATGAACAAAGCGCTTCATACTATTGAAGCATCTTCATCTTACCTGTAGTTTGTGTGAGCACTGACACCATACAGGTCTCCTAGGATGAGCTTTGGGCCGAATGTGACAACGACTCCACTGATCTCGGTGATCCTCTGAAGAAAGGGAAGTTTCCACTTAATAAACATGGTAATTTTAACTAAATGCTAATTCTATTTGAGATAACACTCAGTCATACGAATATGATCTGAATAAAATCATATGAATAATCCATATCATCTTCCCGGTTGAATAATAAATGGTTTCAAGCTATTTGGACCTACCAGAAGTGTCCCTTTATGTTCAAGAATAGTGAGGGAAACTGTGATTAGTGAAGCAATAACATATGTGTAGCACCCCGGGTAAAACCACTACCAGAAAATCGCTTGTGTTTGTGCATCATCATGACTGCATGCTCATGTCATGCCACATTGCATTTGAGCATCATATCATGCATTTAATTTGTTTGTCTTGCTTGTATAAATGGTATCACCATTACCCTCTGCTCTCTTTTGTCTCTCACTATTTTTTTTTTCTACAAGATGGGATCCACTTGCTAGGGTCCATTATTTCCCCCAAATGTTTTAACTCCATTTTATAAACCCTAAACCTTTATTCTTGTATAAATGCACAAATTGATTATATTTGTGGGCATCTCCATGGCTATTATTCTTGTTCCTATGTGTCTCGATTTGACTGCCATAGATATCTATTCAAATCCCTCTTAAAAGATTCAAAAGGATTTTTAATAGGAATAAATACAAGTGCTAAAGAATGATTGGAAAGAAAATCTAGGGAGAGAAACAAGCTAGCAACCCGTGGACTTTTTCCTTACACCACCGAAGTTCCCAGTACCTATCTTCAGTTCTGGCCCAACCTCCAACCGGAGCCCTCTTCCTTCTGCTCCTTGTACGGCAGAACATCCCAAATCTCCAAGTCGACATCAAGCCGATGGGACGGACGTCCTCTCCTTGTCCCCTCTACCTATATATAATCCCCCGGATCCCTCGGTCACTAGCCCTAGCTTTTCTCCGTGTTGCCTAGAAGCGCCGCCACCACTCCCAGATGCGCATGTCTTCCTCTGGCTCGCTCGCTCTCGAGCCGGCCACAAGTAGCATCGCTGTTACATCTCCTTGTCTCGCCGCCCGTCCAACTCCAGCATGCATGCGTGCAGATGACCAAGCTGGCCGTGTTGGATATATGCCCTAGAGGCAAAAATAAAACTAGTTATTATTATATCTTTGTGTTTATGATAAATGTTTACATTCATGCTATAATAGTATTAACCGGAAACATTAATACATGTGTGATTTGTAAACTAAATTAGAGTCCCTAGTGAAGCCTCTTTATAATACTAGCTTGTTGGTCAATAGATGATTATGGTTTCCTGATCATGAACATTGATATGTTGTTAACAACAAGATCATATCATTAGGAGAATGGTGTGATGGACATACTGTAGGGGTTCGTAGCATGGAAAACAAAAATTTTCTATCGCATACAAACAAACAAGCCAAGATCTATCTACTAGATTGTAGCAACGAGTCGATGGAATAACTTACCCTCGAAGATTCCAAAGTGTTTAACGAGAGCGGATTCTCGTGGGTGATGTAGTCGTACTCTTTCCGATCTCAAGATCGTGTAGACGATCCTTCCGGCGCTGCGTTTCGGCAGCGCTCCTGCAGTCGGTCACACGTTCGGTACTCGACGAAGACCTTCCTCTCCCTTGTTCCAGCAGGCAGCGGAGGTTGTAGCACTCTCCTCGTGATTCCGGCAGCACAACGGCGTGGTACCAGAAGTAGAGGGCAGATCCCGCAGGGCTTCGCCTTAAGCCGGAGCGAGTATGGTGGATTATGAGAGAGGGCTATTAGTGGTCTAGAGATTAGACTCACCAATTAGAAGGCTCTAAACCGCAGGCTAAAGCAATTAGAAGCTCTAAACCAAACGGCTCTAAACCTGAGATTAGAGGTGGAAACTTGTGTGTCTCAAGGAGGAGCCCTGCCCCTCCTTTTATGGGTGGAGGGTCCTTGGTGCGCCAGGGGAGGGAGGGAGTCCCTCCCCAACTCGGCCTAGGGCTGGGCGCCGGCCTGGAGGAGCTGGACTCCTCCTCCAAGTTGGTTCCAACTCCTCTTGCTTGTTTCCCACAGTTTCCTGTTTCCCACAGTTTCCTGTTTTAGCCGTTTGACTTTCAAATTGGCAATTTGACTTTCATCTTTTTGGAACAGCAAGAACACTTAGTACATGATGCAATCATTCAATGACACACTCATGTACCCTCCCCCCCCCGGAGTGCCGGACAATCCGGAACCTTCTAGAACATTCCCGATGAAAACACCGGAATCATTCCCGAACTCCGAAACGGGACTTTCCTTATATGAATCTTATTCTCTGGACCATTTCGGATCACCTCGTGATATCCTGGATCCCATCCGAGACTCCGAACAACATTCGGTCTCTTTCTCATAATACCATAACTACTCAAAACAACGTCGAATCCTTAAGTGTGTCTCCCTACGGTTCGTGAATTATGCGGACATGATCGAGACACTTCTCTGAACAATAACCAATAGAGGAATCTGGAAATTCATATGGCTCCCATATATTTCTACGATTACTTTGCGATCGAATGAACCACTTACATACGATACCAATTTCCCTTTGTCTCACGATAGTTTACTTATCCGAGGTTATGATCGTCGGTATCTCTGCATACCTAGTTCAACCTCGTTACCGATAAGTACTCTTTTCTCGTTCCCGTGATATGTGATCCCTTGTGACCAAGTCACATGCTTGCAACAATTGGATGACATTCCACCGAGAGGGCCCAGAGTATATCTATCCGTCATGTGGATGGACAAATCCCACTCTTGATCCATGTGTTTCAACCAATACTTTCCGAACACTTAATGTCACCTTTATAGCCACCCAGTTACGGTGTGGTGTTTGATGTCATCAAAGCATCCATCCAGTAAAGGTGATATGCATGATCTCATGGTCGAAGGAATTAGGTTACTATGTATCAGAAAGCATATAACAATTGAACTATTGAAATGACTTGATCTTTATGCTACGCTTATCAATAGGAGTATGTCCACCATATCATTCTCCTAACGATCTGATCTTGTTGTTGATAACATCTCAATGTTCATGATATGGAAACCACAATCATTTAATCAACCAACAAGCTAGTGAAGTATAGAGGCTATACTAGGGACTTCAATTTAAGTTTACAATTCACACAAGTATTAATGTTTCCTTGTTAATACTATTATAGCATGAATATAAACATTTATCATAAACACAAAGATATAATAATAACTATATTTATTATTGCCTCTAGGGCATATCTCCAACAGTCTCCCACTTGCACTAGAGTCATCTAATCTAGATTACATGGTAATATACCGAACACCCATGGCAGTTTGGTGTTGGTCATGTTTTGCCCTCGGGAGAGGTTTAGTCAACGGATCCGCCACATTCAGATCTGTGTGTACTTTGCAAATCTTTATATCCCCATCCTGGATATGTTCTCGAATAGCGTGAAAACGCAGCTTGATATGCTTCAGCTTCTTGTGTGACCTTGGTTCTTGCGCATTGGCTATGGCGCCCATGTTATCACAGTAGATAGACATTGGGTCCAGCGCACTTGGAACCACACCCAGCTCTATAATGAACTCTTTCATCCATATCGCTTCTTGTGAAGCCTCTGAAGCAGCCATGTATTCCGATTCAGTTGAAGATCTCGCCACAACGCTTTGCTTTGCACTCCTCCAGCTAACTGCTGCACCATTCAAAATAAATACGTACCCAGATTGTGATTTAGAATCATCTGGATCGGTGTTCCAACTAGCATCGGTGTAACCATTAACAACGAGCTGTTCATCACCTCCATAAGAAAGAACCATATCCTTAGTTCTTCTCAAGTACTTAAGGATGTTTTTGACCGCTGTCCAATGATCCACTCCTGGATCACTTTGATATCTGCTAGTTAAACTAACAGCATATGCAATGTCGGGTCTAGTACATAGCATGGCATACATTAGAGATCCTATGGCTGAGGCATAGGGAGTCTTACTCATCCTTTCGCTATCTTCTGCCGATGTTGGACTTTGAGTTTTACTCAAGGTCGTATTGGGCAACATGGGCAAGAACCCTTTCTTGCTTTCTTCCATTCCAAACTTCTTTAGAACTTTGTCCAAATATGTACTCTGTGACAATGATATTTGGCGTTTCGATCTATCTCTATAAATCTTTATGCCTAATATGTAAGCTGCTTCGCCAAGATCCTTCATTGAAAAACTATTATTCAAATATTCCTTGACACTATTAAGAAGGTCTACATCATTCCCAATCAACAATATGTCATCCACATACAGTATTAAGAATGCTACAGAGCTCCCACTCACTTTCTTGTAGATACAAGCTTCTCCACAAGTTTGTATAAAACCAAAACTTTTGATTACCTTATCAAAACGTTGATTCCAACTTCGGGATGCTTGCTTCAATTCATAGATGGACCGTTGAAGCTTGCATACCTTGTTAGCATCTTTAGGATCGACAAAACCTTTGGGTTGCATCATATACAACTCTTCATCAATGTCTCCATTGAGGAATGCTGTTTTGACATCCATCTGCCATATCTCGTAATCATAATATGCAGCGATTGCTAACATAATCCTCACAGACTTTAGCTTTGCTACCGGTGAGAAAGTCTCATCGTAGTCAACTCCTTGAATTTGTCGAAACCCTTTTGCGACAAGTCGAGCTTTATAGACAGTAACATTACCATCAGCATCTGTTTTCTTCTTGAAAATCCATTTGTTCTCGACAGCCTTCCGGCCATCCGGTAAGTCCACCAAAGTCCATACTTGGTTTTCGTACATGGATCCAATCTCGGATTTCATGGCTTCTTGCCATTTATTGGAATCTGGGCTCATCATCGCTTCCTCATATGTCTCGGGGTCATCGGCATTGTCCACCAACATGACACTCATAACGGAATCATACCAATCTGGAGTGGTACGAGTTCTCGTTGACCTCCGAGGCTCTGTAGCAACTTCAACCGAAGTTTCATGATGACCATCATTAGCTCCCTCTCTAATTGGTGAAGGCACCACAGGAACTTCTTCCGGTGCTGCGCTACTCGCAATTTCGAGAGAAGGTTCGACAACCTCGTCGAGTTCTACTTTCCTTCCAGTCACTTCTTTCGAGAGAAATTCCTTCTCTAGAAAGGATCCATTCTTGGCAACGAAGATTTTGCCTTCGGATCTATGATAGAAGGTATACCCAATAGTTTCCTTCGGGTATCCTATGAAGACGCATTTTTCCGCTTTGGGTTCAAGCTTGTCCGGCTGTAACTTCTTTACATAGGCTTCGCATCCCCAAACTTTAAGGAACGACAATTTAGGTTTCTTCCCAAACCATAATTCATACGGTGTCGTTTCAACGGATTTAGATGGTGCCCTATTTAAAGTGAATGCGGCTGTTTCTAATGCATAACCCCAAAATGATAGCGGTAAATCTGTAAGTGACATCATAGAATGAACCATATCTAAGAGAGTTCGATTACGACGTTCGGACACACCATTATGCTGTGGTGTTCCCGGCGGTGTCAATTGTGAAAGTATTCCGCACTTCTTTAAATGCTCGCCAAACTCGTAACTTAGATATTCACCTCCACGATCAGAACGTAGAAATTTAATCTTCTTGTTACGTTGATTCTCTACCTCACTTTGAAACTCCTTAAACTTCTCGAAAGTTTCGGACTTATGTTTCATGAAATAGATATACCCATATCTACTCAAATCATCCGTGAAGGTAAGAACATAACGATAACCACCGCGCGATGCTACACTCATTGGACCACACACATCGGTATGTATAATTTCCAATAAGTCCGTAGCTCGCTCCATCATACCAGAAAATGGAGTCTTAGTCATTTTTCCCATCAGACATGCTTCGCATCTATCAAGTGATTCAAAATCAAGTGATTCAAGAAGTCCATCGGAATGGAGTTTCTTCATACGCTTCACTCCAATGTGACCAAGAAGACAGTGCCACATATAGGTCGAATTATCGCTTGATTTCAAACGTTTAGCTTCAATATTGTTGATATGTGTATTTCCACTATCGAGATTCAATAAGAATAGACCATCTATCAAAGGTGCATGTGCGTAAAACATATTACTCATATAAATCGAACAACCATTATTCTCTGACTTAAACAAGTAACCGTCTCGCAATAAACAAGATCCTGATATAATGTTCATGCTCAACGCAGGCACTAAATAACAATTATTTAAGTATAAAACTAATCCCGATGGTAGATTAAGAGGTAGCGTGCCGACCGCGATCACATCAACCTTTGATCCGTTTCCCACGCGCATCATCACCTCGTTCTTCGCTAGCTTCCGTTTATTCTGCAGCACCTGTTTCGAGTTACAAATATGAGCAACCGAACCAGTATCAAATACCCAGGCACTACTACGAATACTAGTGAGATACACATCAATAACATGTATATCAAATATACCTTTCTTCTTGATGTTGCCGTTCTTCAAATCCGCCAAGTACTTTGGGCAATTCCGCTTCCAGTGACCTTCTCCCTTGCAGTAAAAGCACTCAGTTTCAGGCTTTGGTCCAGCCTTGGTTTTCTTCGTCGGCGTGGCAACTTTCTTACCACCCTTCTTGAAGTGTCCCTTTTGCTTAGACTTGCCTTTCTTGAATTTGGTGGTCTTATTGACCATCAACACTTGGTGCTCTTTCTTGATCTCCACTTCTGCAGATTTTATCATAGCAAATAGTTCTGGCAACTCTTTGTTCATGTTCTGCATGTTGTAGTTCATCACAAAGTTCCTGTAACTTGGTGGCAATGACTGGAGGACGCGGTAAACCCCCAAAGCATTAGGAATCACTATACCCAAGCTTTGAAGTTTGTTTGCGTGCCCAGACATCTTAAGCACATGCTCACTGACGGAGCTGCCCTCTTCCATCTTGCAGTTAAAGAACTTTTCAGAAGCCTCATAGCTTTCAATTGCCGCATGAGTCTCAAAAATCAATTTGAGATCCTCGACAATATCATATGGGTCTGACTCTTCAAACCTTTTCTGAAGCTCCGATTCTAAACCATACAAGATAGCACACTGAACTATGGAGTACTGATTCTTCCGAGCGAGGTAAACATTCTTTACTTCATCGGGAGCATCAGCTGCAGGTGGGTCACCCAGCGGTGCATCCAGCACATAGGTCAAATTACCAGCTGTGAGGATAATCCTCAAATTGCGGAACCAATCCGCGAAGTTGCTTCCATTGTTTTTCAACTTTTCTTTCTCTAGGAACGCATTAAAATTGATGGTAGGGGCTGCCATTGATCTACAACATATTTGCAATAGTTTAGACTAAGTTTATGACAAATTGAGTTCAAATTAATTAATGAAATTAAACTAGGTGAACTCCCACTCAAAACAACATCCCTCACATTGTTTTAGTGATCACACGAACCAAATCCACTACATCAACACCGATCATCACGAGAGTTGATATAGTTTCAATGGCGAACAATCATCATGTTCATCATATCTACTATATGATTCATGCTTTACCTTTCGGTAATCCGTGTTCCTGAGACCATGTCTGTACATGCTAGGCTCGTCAAGATCAAACCTTAGCCACCGCATAAGCAAATCTGGCTTGCTTACGTTGTATACACTTGCGGAATCTAACACACCCGATCATCACGTGGTGCTTCGAAACAACAAGCTTTAGCAACGGTGCTAACTAAGGGCGAACACTTTATGATTTGAAATTCATGTGCATGAGGGATCATCTTATAATGCTACCGTCGTCTACTAAGCAATACAAGATGCATAAAGGATTAACATCACATGCAATTCATAATATGTGATATGATATGGCCTTTCTTCTTTGTGCTTCTGATCTCCATCTTCAAACACGAACATGATCTCCATCATCTCCGGCATTGCATCAAGGTCAATGACGCTTCACCATGGTTGTCGTCCACCGGCTTCAACTATTACAACTACTTTGAATAGACACGCGGGTCTTAACATAAATTAAAGACAACCATATGGCTCCTGCCGGTTGCCAACTTACAATAAGGAACATTGCATACATCAAATATAATCACAATCATGGCCATATCACATCACTGCACACCCCTGCAAAACAAAGTTAGACGCCTCTACTTTCTTTGCATATTTTACGTGGTTTGGGGCTTTCAATAAGTGTCGTTCTAACTTACGAACAAGAACCACAACATTGATACTAGCATTGTTGATTACCCGTTGTAAATTGGATCTTAACTATGCTAGGAGAAACAGGCACCCGCAAAGCCACTTATGCAATACAAGTTGCATGTCAAGCGTGGAGCAAGTCTCATGAACGATGTCATGTAAGGTTAGCCCGGGCCGCTTCATCCCAACATACCGCAAGATGCAAAGTACACAAAAAGCAATCTACAATAAAAGCATCAACGCCCACAATGACCATTGTGTTCTACTCGTGCAACAGATCTACATATAGACACGGCTCTGATACCACTGTAGGGGTTCGTAGCATGGAAAACAAAATTTTTCTATCGCATACAAACAAACAAGACAAGATCTATCTACTAGATTGTAGCAACGAGTCGATGGAATAACTTACCCTCGAAGATTCCAAAGTGTTTAACGAGAGCGGATTCTCGTGGGTGATGTAGTCGTACTCTTTCCGATCTCAAGATCGTGTAGACGATCCTTCCGGCGCTGCGTTCCGGCAGCGCTCCCGCAGTCGGTCACACGTTCGGTACTCGACGAAGACCTTCCTCTCCCTTGTTCCAGCAGGCAGCGGAGGTTGTAGCACTCTCCTCGCGATTCCGGTAGCACAACGGCGTGGTACCGGAAGTAGAGGGCAGATCCCGCAGGGCTTCGCCTTAAGCCGGAGCGAGTATGGTGGATTATGAGAGAGGGCTATTAGTGGTCTAGAGATTAGACTCACCAATTAGAAGGCTCTAAACCGCAGGCTAAAGCAATTAGAAGCTCTAAACCAAACGGCTCTAAACCTGAGATTAGAGGTGGAAACTTGTGTGTCTCAAGGAGGAGCCCTGCCCCTCCTTTTATGGGTGGAGGGTCCTTGGTGCGCCAGGGGAGGGAGGGAGTCCCTCCCCAACTCGGCCTAGGGCTGGGCGCCGGCCTGGAGGAGCTGGACTCCTCCTCCAAGTTGGTTCCAACTCCTCTTGCTTGTTTCCCACAGTTTCCTGTTTCCCACAGTTTCCTGTTTTAGCCGTTTGACTTTCAAACTGGCAATTTGACTTTCATCTTTTTGGAACAGCAAGAACACTTAGTACATGATGCAATCATTCAATGACACACTCATGTAACCTCCCCCCCCGGAGTGCCGGACAATCCGGAACCTTCTAGAACATTCCCGATGAAAACACCAGAATCATTCCCGAACTCCGAAACGGGACTTTCCTTATATGAATCTTATTCTCCGGACCATTCCGGATCACCTCGTGATATCCCGGATCCCATCCGAGACTCCGAACAACATTCGGTCTCTTTCTCATAATACCATAACTACTCAAAACAACGTCGAATCCTTAAGTGTGTCTCCCTATGGTTCGTGAATTATGCGGACATGATCGAGACACTTCTCTGAACAATAACCAATAGAGGAATCTGGAAATTCATATGGCTCCCACATATTTCTACGATTACTTTGTGATCGAATGAACCACTTACATACGATACCAATTTCCCTTTGTCTCACGATAGTTTACTTATCCGAAGTTATGATCGTCGGTATCTCTGCATACCTAGTTCAACCTCGTTACCGATAAGTACTCTTTTCTCGTTCCCGTGATATGTGATCCCTTGTGACCAAGTCACATGCTTGCAAGCCAATTGGATGACATTCCACTGAGAGGGCCCAGAGTATATCTATCCGTCATGTGGATGGACAAATCCCACTCTTGATCCATGTGTTTCAACCAATACTTTCCGAACACTTAATGTCACCTTTATAGCCACCCAGTTACGGTGTGGTGTTTGATGTCATCAAAGCATCCATCCAGTAAAGGTGATATGCATGATCTCATGGTCGAAGGAATTAGTTTACTATGTATCAGAAAGCATATAGCAATTGAACTATTGAAATGACTTGATCTTTATGCTACGCTTATCAATAGGAGTATGTCCACCATATCATTCTCCTAACGATATGATCTTGTTGTTGATAACATCTCAATGTTCATGATATGGAAACCACAATCATTTAATCAACCAACAAGCTAGTGAAGTATAGAGGCTATACTAGGGACTTCAATTTAAGTTTACAATTCACACAAGTATTAATGTTTCCTTGTTAATACTATTATAGCATGAATATAAACATTTATCATAAACACAAAGATATAATAATAACTATATTTATTATTGCCTCTAGGGCATATCTCCAACACATACTCCTATAGATAAGCGTAGCATAAAGATCAAGTCATTTTAAATAGTTCATTTGCTATAAGCTTTCTGATACATAGTAACCTAATTCCTTCGACCATGAGATCATGCTAATCACCATCACCGGAAGGATGCTTTGATGACATCAAACACCACACCGTAACTGGGTGGTTATAAAGGTGGCATTGAGTGATTGGAAAGTATGGGTTGAGGCACATGGATCAAGAGTGGGATTTGTCCATCCATATGACGGATAGATATACTCTGGGCCCTCTCGGTGGAATGTCATCCAATTAGCTTGCAAGCATGTGACTGGCTCACAAGGGATCACATATCACGGGAACGAGAAAAGATTACTTATCAGTAACGAGGTTGAACTAGGTATGCAGAGATACCGATGATCAAAACCTCAGATAAGTAAACTATCATGAGACAAAGGGAAATTGGTATCGTATGTAAGTGGTTCATTCGATCGCAAAGTAATCGTAGAAATATGTGGGAGCCATATGAATTTCCAGATTCCTCTATTGGTTATTGATCGGAGAAGTGTCTCGATCATGTCCGCATAATTCACGAACCGTAGGGAGACACACTTAAGGATTCGATGTTGCTGCGTAGTTATGGAATGATGAGTAAGAGACCAAATGTTGTTAGGAGTCTCGGATGGGATCCAGGATATCACGAGGAGATCCGGAATGGTCCGGAGAATAAGATTCATATAAGGAAAGTCCTGTTTCGGACTTCGGGAATGATTCCGGTGTTTTTACCAGGAATGTTCTAGAAGGGTCTGGAAGGTCCGACACTCCAGAGGGGAAGGGTCCATGAATGTGTCATGACAATATGGAATGGTTGCATCATGTACTAGGTCACTTGGCTGGACAAAATAAAGAGAGAAATCAAATCGAAGTTTGAAAGTCAAACGCCAATTTGAAAAAGTCAAATATCAAGTTTGTTTGGTGGAGGGAGAGTAGGAAACCTACTTGGGGAGGAAGTCCCCTCCCTCCTCCCGCCGGCCAAGGATGAGGAGTTGGAGGAGGACTCCCTCCTCCCAACCGGCCACCCTCCACCTATATAAGGAGGGGTAGGGCTGCCCCCTACCCTCACACCCAAAAACCCTAGCCCCAAGTCGTCGGTGCCACCACCTCCTTGTGCTGCCGCCGCCTAGGGCTCCTCCAAGTAGGCAAGTTGGGGTTTCCCCAAACCCTAGCCGTCAGCCACACCCTCCCCTTGGTGCCCTCTAAACCCTAGATCACCAAGGCCTCTCTCATACTCCACCATACTCATTCCGGCTTAAGGCGAAGCCCTGCGAGATCTCCCCTCTACTTCCGACACCACGCTGTCGTGCTGCCGGAATCGCGAGGAGAGTGCTACAACCTCCGCTGCCTGCTGGAACAAGGGAGAGGAAGGTCTTCATCGAGTACCGAACGTGTGAACGACTGCGGAAGTGCTGCCGGAATGCAGCGCCGGAAGTATCGTCTACGCGATCTTGAGATCGGCAAGAGTACGACTACATCACCCACGAGAATCTGCTCACATTAACCGCTTTGGAATCTTCGAGGGTGAGTTCTTCTATCGACTTGTTGCTACAATCTAGTAGATAGATCTTGGCTTGTTTGTGTGCATGCGGTAGAATTTTTTTTGTTTTCCATGCTACGAACCCCTACACCGAGCTCATCCTCTTCAATGCCAGCCGATGCCGAGTTCTGTGACCTTGCGATGCCTCGGGCTGTACCGCGCTGTCATGTTTCTTCTGGCGCTAGGGTAACGTCTCCGTCAAGATCTGCCACTCGGCCTCCCATCGCGTCTTCAAGCCTCGTCTCCGGCTGCCGCTCGACCCCGTCGTAGACGTCCTCGATCCAGAGCTTCTTTGTTGTCTTGCCAACACCCGGGTTTTTAATCCAAGATGCCTGTTATGCCATACATCTCAATCCCAGGATTACCATTTTTGCGAGACATAACAGATTTGGATATCACAGTACATCATCCATTACAAACCATACATAAGGTCTTACACGAATAAGGATCTCATGATCCAGTTCTTAATACAACTCAAGCAGCGGAATAACGTAATAATAAAGATAGCGTAGGCGAAGATCCATCTGTGGGGTCACAGGCAATGCTGACGATGGGAGATGATCCTAGTTGTCGTAACCTTCCTGCGGTCCATCATCCTGGTACTCCTCTTCATAGTCTGGCCACGGGAATAGCCAGGGACAAAGCCATGAGTACTCTTTAAGTACTCGCAAACTAATACTAACAAGTTAAGGGGGGTTTTTGTAGTAGGACACTAAGCTCTAGGGTTATTTTGCAAAAATCCAGATTTACATCTACTAAGTTCAGAAGCAAAGAAAACTAGTTGAAGTTTTATAACACCTAAGTGGGAACTTGAATTTTCATATCGCAACCCTGTTGTGATCAAGTCAAAGTCATAATTCATTGCACAAGTCATTTTGAAAACATCTGACGGGGGAACAGTATGACCACTCCAACTGTCCATAACCGCGGACACAGCTATTCGAATAGTTTGACACTCTACAGAGATTGTACACTTTCACCACAACATTCGATACATCCGTCAGGAACAAATCCTGAATTCACCATACTCAGTATGCGGATAATCAATCCTAACCTTTCCATTACACGCCCTAGTATAGGCACCTCTCCTGTGAGTTTGGCCTCCCAACCATGACCAACTGTCATCTTGGGTACTGCACAGGTGGACAATCTTCACAAGGTAGCCTCAACTCAGACCTTGGCCGCGAGGGAACCCATACTAAGGTGTATAAATTTCCAGTCAAGCCCTACCCAAATTCGGGTATTGTGGTTGTACGGTAAAATTGGAATGGTATCGCATCTAGACAACCATCAGTTTTATAAAGGTCTAAGGCTCATGCCTCAACAATTTCATCATCAAAATCATATGGTGTTCGAGAACACATGTCAAAACATTTCAGTAGAATGACTCATCATTCTAGGGTTTTCATAACCATTTTCACCAAATATTCCCAACTAAAGTTGATCAAGTTTTATGCTTAGCACTAGCATCTACAAGTGGGGGTAAAGACTAATGAGGGGTAATAAATAAGTGGGGATTAGCTAGGTTCAATCTCATGCCTTAGGATGACATCAAGATTATCTAACCTAGGCCAAGTTTTATGCTCTTTATGCTACCTTAAATTATCTTTTTAGAATCTACAAGTCACAATGTAAATTCTAAGAGAAGCTTTGATAAAGGAACTAAAATATTAAGCTTGCAAGTAAAACTAGGATTGGGTCATCAAGTGGGTATGATCACATATGCTTAAGGCATAGAGTTGGCATCGTAACAAGCAAGTAGTAGCTTGCATAATTGCAAGTATAAGCTTGCTAAAGTAGGGTATCTTGCAAGTGTTAGCTTGCCTTGTGCAGAGCAGTGGTTGAAGTTCTCCTCGGCTTCTTCCTCGTAGTATCCTCCTTCCTCCTCGTATCCTTGGTTGGTACTAGCGTCTATAAATAAATACGAGGTACACAATCACCAAAAAATACTTAACTATTTCCAATCATCACACAAAGGTGTACTATAGATGATCTAACATCATCACCTATCATTACAAGATTAAAGCATTTGTCTTATTTATTTTAATGTGAGAAAAGTAATTTCTACTCATTCAAAAACTACTAAAGATTTAATATTCTCCAACTCAAACATGGGATCATGTTGACACATGTCATCACCACATATTTCAGTACATGGGAATATGATTTAAAGTGGTGTCACCATTTAATAAGGTTTAACCTTTTTATTTTAAATAAATAAAGTGACTAGAAATGCCTATGTGGCATTCTTTTGTTATTTGAACATTTTTTCTGTAACTAAACCCATATGTTTTTATATATTCTGAAAGGTATGATCAAATGTGATTTTTGAGAGTTGGAATCAACTCAAAAGCTCTTATGGTTGAATTTTGAAAAATGTTTGAATGCAGAAAAGCTTCTGACTTATTATTTTTACCAAGGTTGATCTATAGATCCAAATGATTTGAATCCAACGGGCTTGGATTAAGCATTTCAGTACCTTTCTAACAAAATTGGTTTCATGCAATTTGGTTCATTGGATCGAGCTGGGTTGCTTTTTGAATCTATGTACAGAACTGTGTTTGAATTAAAATAGAGAAATCTAAATTCAAACGGTTGGGTCGCGCAGGAGAGGTTAATGGGCCGGCCCAGTGTCACTCTGCAGCGCGGGGCTCAGCTGACAGGGGGTCTACCAGTCAGCGGCTCATAACGCGCGAAGCGGTACGGGGCTACATGGGTCGTTGGATTAGAAGGGAGATCGACGGCTGGGGATCGTCGTCGACGACGAACCTATCACCGGCGAGCTCGAACCCTAGCGGCTCAGTGGGGGGTGCATAGGGGGCATACCAGGGCTCCAGCAACGACAGCGAGGCGGGAAAATGAACGAGTGGTCGACGGCGAGCTCAGGGACGGTCGAGGCAGCTCCGGGGGTGGTCGCAATCAGCGGCCCCCTTCTCCTCTAGAGGCGGCCTGCTCCGGTGCAATTTCGGCGAGCTGCTGCTCCTCGTGCTCCGGCTAGAGGGTGGAATGATCAGTGAGGTGAGGGGAGTGGAATGGTGTGCTTCAAACGCCTGGGGGTGGCTTCCTTTTGTAGGCTCGACGATGAGACCGAGAGGGATGGGCAGGTGACGGTGTCAACATGGCTACGGGCTGCTAGCGGCATGGCTGAGGATAGGGATCGACGCGCGTTCTCCTGGCGATGCTCTAGAACTTAAATGCGGGCTTAGGGGCGGTGGTAATCGGTCAGTCGAGGCTGGCGCTCTGAGCGGCAGAGGCGGTGTCTTCGACGGCGAGCGGTGGCTGTGAGGCATTGGGCGGCAAACGGGGATGTCTGGCGTGTTCCTTGGATCATGGCGAAGTGGTGGGCACGGGCTGCGGTCGAGGGGCGGCGTGTGCGAGCGTGCCGGGTGCGGCGCTCTGGCGCGTGCTCGGCATGTCGCAGTGGCACTGGGCACGGGGCGTTCTCGGTGGTCCACGGCTTTCCTTGGCTCGGGGAGGGGACAGTGGGTGGCGGTGAAGTGCTGGCTAGCTCCCAGACATGGCGAGAGAGGGGGAGGTGGTCTGCTGCGGCGGTGACCAAGTTGGCCGGCGAGGTGGCTCGGCTTGCTCACCATTGATGACAATGGCCAGCTCATAGTGAGGCTAGGGGTTTCCAATTAAGCTAGATGATCTACTAAATGGTTGCTGTGAGCTAGAGAGGGAACAAGTTAGGCCAAAACACTATTAAAAACAGTGAATTTGATTTGGTTTAAATTTGCCTGCCAAGTGTTTGATGAAATGGCCGCAAGAAACTTCTTTTTGAATTTTGAAAAGATTTTTGGTGGGTGTGCTAGGCATGTGCTATAGACTCTGTGGGTGCTTGGGTTTTGAAAATTGAGCTTGTTTGAGTGGTTTTTAAAATAGTGGGATCGTCCCATATGAGATAGATTCAATTTTGAACTGTCATTTAAACTTAGCATTTGAATGTTTTTGGAAGATCGCAAAGTGTGTCGTGGTGGTATCACGGCATATGCCATGGGTAGGCTAAAGTTGGGGCCGATGGACGTGGAGGAATCCGGGGAGGGATGATGCAGTGAAGACCGCACTCGTATGAACAAAGAGAAATACAATGTCTATTGGATTGAAGCTCTCCAGTGGAGATAACACCTCATCCTCTACATCTAATCTCTTATAATCTGGCCATACTTGTGGCTACAATCATGCTCCTTGAGCTGTATCTCCTATACCTCTACCTAGATTTCTCTATCAGGGTGGAGGAGGAAGAAGAAGGAGAGCTCCTATTGAGCTGAGAGGGGAGGAGCCCTTCGGGGCCTCCCCTAGAACGATCCCCCTGGTGATCCTTATAAAGGGGAGCCCAGGGGACAAGTCTTGTTCCCCACGCTTGGCATCTATGTAGCATATTCCTGGCATCTATTTAGATGCTCAGCATATGCCTTGGCATCTTGGGAGATGCCATGGCATATTCCTGGTGCCAAGGGCATATTCCCTAGCATCTGCTTGATGCCAAGGGCATATTCCAAAGGACCTTGTGCCAGTCTGAGCCATGGGTGTCCCAAGACTGGCACGTGACTTGCTGCTCTTGTCTTGGCCTAAAGATATGTCGATGTAGTGGTCTTGGAAACGTTCGGGGATGAATAACAGGGCGTCTGGGGTGAACTGATTCGGCCCAGACGTCCCAGGCGAAGCAGAAACTCGGCCCAGGCCTTGGCTGACTCGGCCCTGGTGGAGAAGAAGTGGCCTAGGCGGCGAGATGCCAGCCCAGCCGAGTCTTTGCTCAGCCCGGACGAGGTAGCTCTTATTCGGCCCAGATGGAGCAGCCTGTTCCTGGGCCCAGCCGGAGGTAATGGAGAGGAGCCTGTGGTGTTGAGTCCCGCGGTGGGCCGAGCTTAGCCTCATTCGGCCCACCCGGGCGACGAGGTGAGGGAGCCTGCGCGGAGTCCCGCGGTGGGCCGAGCTTGTGCCCATTCGGCCCACCCGGGCGACGAGGCGGGTGACTAGGAGCTGCTCGTGCCGGCCCACCCGAGGAAGGAATGCGCGGGCGTGGAGCACAGCGCGGGAGCCGGAGGGAGCGCGGGGAGAGGTCGGTGGAGTGAGGTGGTGACGCGGTGGTAGCTCGGCTGCTGGGCCGGATTAGGCCCATGTTGCTGTTTTCGCCTAGGAGGGTGGCAGGACCAGGCCGAATTAGCTTCAATTCGGCCCAGGTCCTCTTTTCCTCTTTTCCTTTTTCTATTTATCTTTTGTACTCATATTTAATATCATTTTCCTACATACGTATCTTATTGACTTACTTAATTTACCAACTCTGGGGTACCTGGGGGTACACCCCCGACATTAGTCCCCGAGGCTATTTGGGACTCGTAGAGTCGTGCATAGGCTTCATATTAAATATTCCCAGAGTTGTTTTATGACATACAACTTCCTTGTCATACATTTCTTGGTCGAATAATCCTTTTGGGCAAGTTTGTGACTTTGTCCTTCTTGGGCACTGCTCATAACCTTTCCGGGCAAGTTTTTCGACTTCTGTCCTTCTTGGGTTCTGGTCATAACCTTTTTGGGTAAGTTCCTGGACCTCTGGCCATCATGGGCACTGGTCATAACCCTTTTGGGTAAGTTCCTGGACCTCTGGCCATCATGGGCACTGGTCATAACCCCTTCGGGTTAGTTTCTGGACTTCTGGCCTTTATGGGCACTGGTCTCTTAACCCCATTAGGTAAGTTATGAGTTCTGGCCTTCTTGGGCACTACTCTCTTAACCCCATTAGGTGAGTTACAAGTTCTTGCCTTCTTTGGCATTGCTCTTTTAACCTCATTGGGTAAGTTATGAGTTCCTGCCTTCTTTGGCGTTGCTCTTTTAACCTCATTGGGTAAGTTATGAGCTCTGGCCTTCTTGGGCACTGCTCATTTAACCTCATTGGGTAAGTTATGAGCTCTGGCCTTCTTGGGCACTGCTCATTTAACCTCATTGGGTAAGTTATGAGTTCTTGCCTTCTTGGGAATTGCTCTTTTAACCTCTTTGGGCAAGTTATGAGTTCTTGCCTTCTTTGGCATTGCTCTCTTAACCTCATAGGGTAAGTTATGAGTTCTTGCCTTCTTGGGCATTGCTCTTTTAACCTCATTGGGTAAGTTATGAGTTCTTGCCTTCTTGGGCATTGCTCTTTTAACCCCATTGGGTAATTTGTGAGTTCTGGCCTTATTGGGCACTGCTCCTTTAACCTCATTGGGTAAGTTATGAGTTCTGGCCTTATTGGGCACTGCTCTTTTAACCTCTTTGGGTAAGTCTTTATCCGAGTCATATGATTCCAAATCCGAGTTTCCTTACTCAAAATTGACTTTATGCCTAAGTCTGAGTCATTTGACTCAAATCCGAGTTACATGATTCAAATACGGGTTAACTTATCCCAAATCCGAGTTACTTTACTCGATTCTGACTTTATGTCTTAAGTCTGAGTCATCTGACTCAAATCCGAGTTATATGACTCAAATCCGAGTTAACTCATCCCAAATCCGAGTTACTTTACTCGATTCTAACTTTATGTCTTGAGTCATCTGACTCAAATCCGAGTTATATGACTCAAATCCGAGTTAACTCATCCCAAATCCGAGTTACTTTACTTGATTTTGACTTTATGTCTTAAATCTGAGTCTTCTGACTCAAATCCGAGTTATATTACTCAAATCCGAGTTAACTCATCCCAAATCCGAGTTACTTTACTCAAAATTGACCTATATGTAAGTCTGAGTCATCTGGCTCAAATCCGAGTTATATTACTCAAATCCGAGTTAACTCGTCCCAAATCCGAGTTACTTTACTCAAAATTGACTTATATGTAAGTCTGAGTCATCTGGCTCAAATCCGAGTTACATTACTCAAATCCGAGTTAACTCAACTCCAATCCGAGTTACTTTACTCAAAATTGACTTATATGTAAGTCTGAGTCATCTGGCTCAAATCCGAGTTACATTACTCAAATCCAAGTTAACTCAACTCCAATCCGAGTTACTTTACTCTAAATTGACTTAGTCTGAGTTATCTATTTGCCATGATATAGCTTGATTTGGCATGATGACGATAACTTAGCTTTGATATGGATCCGAGATATAGATCCGAGATTAAGCTTTGGGATATGATAATAGGGCTAACCGCTGAGAGATCCGATTCGAGATGTAGATATGAGATATAGATTCGAGATATGATAAGCTGGCCAATAGTCATCCGAGATATGGGATAACCTGGCAAGATGGTGAGATATCAATCCGAGTCATAACATAACCTGGCAATCTGGTGAACTGAATAAAGCTTCGGCCTGAATCAGAGATACAATTAGTACGCCGAGTCTGAATACCAATCCGAATTATAAAGTACCCTGGCAAGCTGAATCAAATGTTAGTCCGAATCAGAGACAATTTACTGAGCTGAGTTAAAGGCTAATTCAAAGCATAAACAAATTGACTTCAAGTTATATCCGAATCAACAATAAGCTGGCTGGTAAGCTGAGTTAGAGGACAATCCAAAGCATAAATAAACTGACTCAAAATCTACCTGAATCACAAATAAGATGATTTAACTTATGGCCGAGTTAACAGATAAGCTGGCTGGTGAGCTGAGTTAATGGGTAATCCGAAACATATATTAATTGACTCAAAATCTATCTGAATCACAAATAGGCTGATTCAACTTATGGCCAAGTTATTAGATAAGCTGGCTGGTGCACAGACCTAAATCAACGGGATGTTCTCTTAATCTAAAGGTGACTCCACGGATAAGTTGACTAGTCCCGGGGTTAAGTTATTTTCTCCCCGGGATGAAGGATTGAGTGCAGTTGGCTGAGTTATCTGTCACTTACAGTATACTTGGAGAAGTGTTTGGGTGAGTCTTGCTAGGTCATACTTGCCCTGCTGAGTTACTTGGTACTTACAGTAAGCTTGGAGTAGTGCTTGAGTCGTTCTTGCTGAGTCTTACCTGCTTTGATGAGTTAGACTTGGAGAGTCTCTGCGCTTACCTCTTTGTTCTCCGTTGACTTGGTGAAGCTGAATGAGCCCTGTGAGGAAGAAGTTGATGAAGATGTTCCCGTCCGGATGGAAACCCAACCAACGCCACTAGGAGGCCCCACGGTGGGCACCAAATGTCGTGGTGGTATCACGGCATATGCCATGGGTAGGCTAAAGTTGGGGCCGATGGACGTGGAGGAATCCGGGGAGGGATGATGCAGTGAAGACCGCACTCGTATGAACAAAGAGAAATACAATGTCTATTGGATTGAAGCTCTCCAGTGGAGATAACACCTCATCCTCTACATCTAATCTCTTATAATCTGGCCATACTTGTGGCTACAATCATGCTCCTTGAGCTGTATCTCCTATACCTCTACCTAGATTTCTCTATCAGGGTGGAGGAGGAAGAAGAAGGAGAGCTCCTATTGAGCTGAGAGGGGAGGAGCCCTTCGGGGCCTCCCCTAGAACGATCCCCCTGGTGCTCCTTATAAAGGGGAGCCTAGGGGACAAGTCTTGTTCCCCACGCTTGGCATCTATGTAGCATATTCCTGGCATCTATTTAGATGCTCAGCATATGCCTTGGCATCTTGGGAGATGCCATGGCATATTCCTGGTGCCAAGGGCATATTCCCTAGCATCTTCTTGATGCCAAGGGCATATTCCAAAGGACCTTGTGCCAGTCTGAGCCATGGGCGTCCCAAGACTGGCACGTGACTTGCTGCTCTTGTCTTGGCCTGAAGATATGTCGATGTAGTGGTCATGGAAACGTTCGAGGATGAATAACAGGGCGTCTAGGGTGAACTGATTCGGCCTAGACGTCCCAGGCGAAGCAGAAACTCGGCCCAGGCCTTGGCTGACTCGGCCCTGGTGGAGAAGAAGCGGCCCAGGCGGCGAGATGCCAGCCCAGCCGAGTCTTTGCTCAGCCCGGCCGAGGTAGCTCTTATTCGGCCCAGATGGAGCAGCCTGTTCCTGGGCCCAGCCGGAGGTACTAGAGAGGAGCCTGTGGTGTTGAGTCTCGCGGTGGGCCGAGCTTAGCCTCATTCGGCCCACCCGGGCGACGAGGTGAGGGAGCCTGCGCGGAGTCCCGCGGTGGGCCAAGCTTGTGCCCATTCGGCCCACCCGGGCGACGAGGCGGGTGACTAGGAGCTGCTCGTGCCGGCCCACCCGGGGAAAAAATGCGCGGGCGTGGAGCACAGCGCGGGAGCCGGAGGGAGCGCGGGGAGAGGTCGGTGGAGTGAGGTGGTGACGCGGTGGTAGCTCGGCTGCTGGGCCGGATTAGGCCCATGTTGCTGTTTTCGCCTAGGAGGGTGGCAGGACTAGGCCGAATTAGCTTCAATTCGGCCCAGGTCCTCTTTTCCTCTTTTCCTTTTTCTGTTTATCTTTTGTACTCATATTTAATATCATTTTCCTACATACGTATCTTATTGACTTACTTAATTTACCAACTCTGGGGTACCTGGGGTACACCCCCGACAAAGTGGGCCTTGGTACCTCATTATGAGTACTAACAAGGGGTGCAAAGATCCACAAATGTTTCTGTTAAGTTTTGAGTGCTTGGAATAGCCAAAGTAGGCATGAGAGTTAATTTGGCCAAAGTGACCATTCACTTCATTTGTTCATTTTGAGTTGTTTGTCTTTGGGAAAAGTTTGAGAATGATTTAAATGATGTTTATTTCACCTAAGAATCATTTTACAAGCAATGAAACACAGAACCATGGAAATTCAAAAGAATCCTAATTTTAAACACACATACATATGAATGCACTCATATTTTTAGATAGGAAAGTTTTTGTTAACCCTAAATTTGATGATTAGCAATTGATGGTTCATGTTTAATAATTTTGGGATGTTACAAACCTTCCCCCCTTACACAAAATCTCGTACCGAGATTTGAAAAAGGACGGAAAAGATTACCTAGGATTTGAAGAGATCTGGGAACTCCGTCCTGATGTGATCTTCGCGCTCCCAGGTAGCTTCCTCTTCCGTTTGGTTGCTCCACTGGATCTTGAGAAACTTGATGATTCTGGTTCTGGTAGTTCTGAAAGCTTCTTCCAAAATACGGATGGGTACTTCGCGATAGGTCAGGTCATCGTTGATCTCTATGGTCCGGTGATCAATGTTCTTGAACACTTCAGTCTTCTCGGGATCTTGGAGGCACTTGCGAAGTAATGAGATATGGAACACATTGTGCACAGCTGACCTCTCTTTTGGCAGTTCCAATTGATACGACACTTCTCCTCGACGGTTCAGAATCTTGAAGGGTCTGATATATATGGGAGCTAACTTTCCCTTTAGTTGGAAATGCTGCATTCCCTTCAATGGCGACACTTTTAGATACACGAACTCTCCGATGTTGAAGGCGAGGTCTCGACGTCTCTTGTCGGCGTAACTCTTCTGTCTTGACTGGGCGGTCTTGAGGTGCTCATGAATCTTGTGAAATTTCTCTTCTGCTTCTCGTAGGATGTCGGGTCCGAAAATCTGACTCTCTCCTACTTCCGACCAGTTCAAAGGGGTGCGGCACTTCCTTCCATACATGAATTCAAATGGGGCCATTTGCAAACTAGCTTGATAACTGTTGTTGTATGAAAATTCTGCGAACGGCAGACAGTCTTCCCATTTAGATCCATACTCTAACACACATGCTCTCAACATGTCTTTGAGTATTTGATTTACTCGCTCTGTTTGTCCATCGGTCCGAGGGTGATAAGCTGTACTGAAATCTAGTCGGGTTCCTAAACCTTCTTGGACTTTCTTACAGAATCTCGAGGTAAACTGAGTTCCTCGATCCGATACAATGTTCTTGGGGACTCCGTGCAAACTAACGATTCTAGTGATGTATAACTCTGCTAGCTTCGAACTCTGATATGTGGTCTTGACTGGTAAGAAATGGGCAACTTTGGACAATCTGTCAACTATGACCCAAATAGAGTCATTTCCCCTACTAGAAGTAGGCAATCCGGTGATAAAGTCCATTCCAACGGGTCTAAAGTCCATTGCAACAATCATGCGGGTCTTTGATGTCCCGCCTTGACTCTCTGACATATATCACACTTGGCGATATAGCTTCTGATTTCTCTATTCATCTTATGCCACCAGAATTGTTCCTTCAAATCCTGATACATCTTTGTTCCTCCGGGGTGGATAGAATAAAGAGTATCATGAGCTTCCTTCAGAATAACTTCTTTCAACTCTGAATCTGCTGGTACACAAAGACGTCCTTTGTACCACAAAACTCCTTCTTCGTCTTCGGTAAATCCAGGTACTTTGCCTATACCGATATGACGCTTGATTCCGTCGATACTAGCATTCCCTTTCTGCGCCTCTTTGATCTGGCTGATCAAAGTGGGTTGAAGTTCCATGCTAGACAAAAATCCTTCACTCACTAATTCCATTCGGAAATCTTCCATCTCTTTGTGCAGGCTTGGTTGCTCCTTCAAAATCATGGAGTTCAAGCAGCACGGCAATCTGCTAAGGGCATCTGCTACCACATTGGCTTTACCGGGGTGATAGTGAATGTCCAGGTCGTAATCCTTGATTAGCTCAATCCATCTTCTCCGTCTCATACTCAGCTCCTTCTGAGTGAATATATACTTCAGGCTCTTGTGATCCGAATAAATTTCACAACGGTTTCCCATCAGGTAATGCCTCCATGTCTTCAGGGCTAGAACTACGGCTGAGAGCTCGAGGTCATGGGTTGGATAGTTTTGCTCATGCTGTTTCAGTTGTCGGGATATATAGGATATAACTTTGCCTTCCTGCATTAGCACACATCCGAGACCGATCTTGGATGCGTCACAATACACGTCAAAGGGATTCGTGATATCCGGCATGATTAAGATTGGGGCTAAAATCAATCTTCTCTTGAGTTCTTGAAAACTCGCTTCACATTTGTCCGTCCATTCAAACTTCTTGTCCTTCTTCAGCAATTGGTTCATGGGTCTGGCGATACTTGAGAATCCTTCTACGAACTTGCGGTAGTATCCCGCCAATCTGAGAAATGCACGAACTTGGGTTTGAGTGGTTGGGGCTTGACAATCTTCGACATCTTTCACCTTTGCAGGGTCAACGGCAATTCCTCCGGCTAATACAATGTGGCCGAGGAATTCTACCTCCTATAACCAGAATTCACATTTGCTAAACTTGTCATACAACTGATGCTCTCTAAGGGTTCCAACAATGGTCCTTAGGTGTAGCTCATGTTCTTCTTCTGATTTGGAATAAATCAGAATGTCATCGATGAAAACAACGACAAACTTATCTAGGAAGTCCATAAAAATCTTATTCATGAGATTCATGAAATAAGCGGTGGCATTGGTTAATCCAAAAGACATGACGGTATACTCGTATAATCCATATCTGGTGGTAAAGGCAGTCTTGGGAATATCCTCTGCGCGAATCTTGAGTTGATGATAGCCAGTTCTAAGATCAATCTTAGAAAACACCTTGGCACCGGTCAACTGGTCAACCAGATCTTCTATCTTGGGCAATGGGTACTTGTTCTTAACAGTGACATCATTCAACTTCCGATAATCCGTACACAAACGGTTACCTCCATCTTTCTTGTCCACGAACAAGACATGTGATCTCCATGGTGACGCACTTGGTTGAATCAATCCAATTTCCAACATGGCATCCAGTTGCTTCTTTAGTTCTGCTAGTTCAGACGGGTTCATACTATATGGTCTCTGGCTATGGGTCCTGTTCCAGAGATTAGTTCAATGATAAACTCGATATCCCGATTTGGGGGCATACCGGGCAAAACATCTGGAAATACATCAGGGTATTCACAGACTATCCGGACTTGGTCAATGGTAGGTTGGGCTATACTCTTATTGCACTTGAATTGACGAGGTAAGATTTCAGATACATGCTTGACGGATATTCCGGCTGTACGGGTCATGGTTATGGCTTTCTTGGCACAGTCAATTAATCCTTTATGTTTGGACATCCAATCCATTCCTAGTAATACTTCCAAACCTTTAGTTACGAGTACTATCAGATTAGCATAAAAATCTATGCCATGGATTCGGATAGGGACGGCTTTGCAAATTTGCCTAGCTTTGGTGGTCGAACCGGGGATTTGAACAATCATAACATGCTTCAGTTTGGTTGGTTGAATCTTACTAGTGCATGCAAATTCTTCGGTGACAAATGAGTGCGATGCAACAGAATCAAACAACACTCTAGAAAGTACTGAATTAACAGAAAACATACCCAGCACAACATCTGGCGCTTCCTGGGCTTCTTCAGCATGCATGAGAAAAAGACGGCCGTTGCGGTTAAGTGAATTTCCCGGGGCAAACCTTCTTCCAGGATGAACACGACGCTGTTGCTGAGCTGGGGCATTTGCATTGGGGGCTGCGGCATTCTTCTTGGGGCACTCATTGGAGTAGTGACCCTTATTTCCACAGCCATAACAAGTCACTTGCGACTTGTCCTTTGCTGCAACAGGCACATCATTGCTTCCAGTCCTCGGGGCAATGTTGGTGTTGGTGGAGGCATTGTTGTTGTTGAACTTGGGTGGTGCACGGTTTAAATTGCTAGAGTTGCCGGGGTTGTTGTGATTTCCTCCAGGCCTTGGGTTTCCACGGTTGGGATAGGTCGGACGGTTCATTGGGGGTCTGTTGGTTCTCGGGGAAAATCCTGGAGATGGGTTGGGGCGATACTTTGGAGTATGATGGGTTCCTGGTAGATGCATCATGTGGCGCTTGCGGTTCTCATTGGCTTGGTTGATCTTTCCTTCCATCTGAATGGCAGAGTCGACGAGGGATTCAATATCAGCAAAGGGGATATTGACCAACATTGTCTGCATCTCATCGTGCAGACCATTCAAGAATCTCTCTTTCTTCTTGGCTTCAGTGTCAATTTCATTCGGGGCATACCTAGCTAATGACAACGCTTCAGTTCTATGAATTCATCTCTCATCCTTTTGATCAAACCCGGTGGCACATGGGTTCTACTGAATTTGACCTTGAATTCATCCCAGGTCATCATCTGTCCTCCGGTCATTGCACGAACGCTGTTCCACCATGCTCTTGCATCTCTGGCTAGATAGTGGGTGGCGAACAAAACTTTCTCGTTAGCTTCCACTCCGGCGACTTCCAGATTGTTCTCCATTGTTTGCAGCCAATCATCTGCATCTAGGGGTTCCTCTGACATAGTGAAAACAGGTGGGTTGGTGTTCTGGAAATTCTTGAGCTTAGATCCATGGTTGTCCTGATTTCCTTGGCCTTGATTGTTTTTGGCCATCTGAGCTATGTGCTGAAGGGTGGCTAAGTTGGCTTGACGTTCTGATCTTTCAGCTTCGCGGTCAGAAACCAACATTTGCAGGATTTGCAACATCGGGTCCGGGGATGAACCATTTCCTCCGCGAGGCATCTGAAGATTAAGATAGATCATGAGAAAAGAGGGAAATTTCTAAGGTTTAGGGACTTTGAAAAGTTTTTAAAGTTTGACTCGGATTTTCTAGCAACTTTCTTTTCATTCATTCATTCATAGCACACGATACAACACACACCACAACAAAGGAAAACAGATGGTTTTAAGAACCATTCTGGAAACTATGATACAGTGGGACCGAATACAGCTCACTAACGCTAGTGCTCAGGTGCTACTACTCCTCGGAGTCAGTGTAATCATCATCCTCATCATCATCGTTGTCATCGATGAAGGCGAAATCCTGATCATCTGTGAAGAAGTCCATGGCCTGATCTTCCAGAAAGTCATCATCATCGCTGAGATAGGAGTAGGGGTCTCCACGAAGATCTTCTCCGGCATTCTCCCTTTCCTCCAACTGCATGTCTCTCTCGTGGATGGTCTCCTCCAAATCCGTGATCCGGTGGCGAAGACGGGCAATGATGCGCTCCTTCTTGTCGAGTTGACGGCGACGAGACTTGCGATCCTTCACTAGCATGGAGAGGTTCTGATCCTTCTTCTGGGCGATGGCGGACTTGTGGTTGGAGTAGTCATGGGCATTGTCCAGTTCCTGCTGACGATCATACATCATGAAGCTAAGGTGGTCCAACTGAGTCTTCAGCTCAGGGTAATGTGGGGCTTCCAATGGCTGTCCCATAGCATCACACCTTGTATAGAACTCAAAGCGGGTACCCTTGATTGTGATTGATACTCTGCCCACATAGACGGGTATATAAATTTCCAGTCAAGCCCTACCCAATTTTCGGGTATTGTGGTTGTACGGTAAAATTGGAATAGTATCGCATCTAGACAACCATCAGTTTTATAAAGGTCTAAGGCTAATGCCTCAAAACATTTCCCATCTAGGGTTTCATCATCAAAATAATATGGTGTTCGAGAACACATGTCAAAACATTTCAGTAGAATGACTCATCATTCTAGGGTTTTCATAACCATTTTCACCAAATATTCCCATCTAAAGTTGATCAAGTTTTATGCTTAGCATTAGCATCTACAAGTGGGGGTAAATACTAATGAGGGGTAGTAAATAAGTGGGGATTACCTAGGTTCAATCTCATGCCTTAGGATGACATCAAGATTATCTAACCTAGGCCAAGTTTTATGCTCTTTATGCTACCTTCAATTATCTTTCTATAATCTACAAGTCACTATGTAAATTCTAAGAGAAGCTTTGATAAAGAAACTAAAATATTAAGCTTGCAAGTAAAACTAGGATTGGGTCATCAAGTGGGTATGATCACATATGCTTAAGGCATAGAGTTGGCATAGTAACAAGCAAGTAGTAGCTTGCATAATTGCAAGTATAAGATTGCTAAAGTAGGGTATCTTGCAAGTGTTAGCTTGCCTTGTGCAGAGAAGTGGTTGCTCCTCGGCTTCTTCCTCGTAGTATCCTCCTTCCTCCTCGTATCCTTTGTCGGTACTAGCGTCTATAAATAAATACGAGGTACACAATCACCAAACAATACTTAACTATTTTCAATCATCACACAAAGGTGTACTATAGATGATCTAACATCATCACCTATCATTACAAGATTAAAGCATTTGTCTTATTTATTTTAATGTGAGAAAAGTAATTTCTACTCATTGAAAAACTACTAAAGATTTAATATTCTCCAACTCAAACATGGGATCATGTTGACACATGTCATCACTACATATTTCAGTACATGGGAATGTGATTTAAAGTGGTGTCACCACTTAATAAGGTTTAACCTTTTTATTTTAAATAAATGAAGTGAATAGAAATGCCTATGTGGAATTCTTTTGTTATTTGAACATTATTTCTATAAGTAAACCCATATGTTTTTATATATTCTGAAAGGTATGATCAAATATGATTTTTGAGAGTTGGAATCAACTCAAAAGCTCTTATGGTTGAATTTTGAAAAATGTTTGAATGCAAAAAAGCTTCTGACTTGTTATTTTTACCAAGGTCGATCTACAGATCCAAATGATTTGAATCCAACGGGCTTGGATTAAGCATTTCAGTACCTTTCTAACAAAATTGGTTTCATGCAATTTGGTTCATTGGATCAAGCTGGGTTGCTTTTGAATCTATGTACAGAACTGTGTTTGAATTAAAATAGAGAAATCTAAATTCAAACGGTTGGGTCGCGCGGGAGAGGTTAATGGGCTGGCCCAGTGTCACTCCGCAGC
Source organism: Avena sativa (assembly GCA_916181665.1). NCBI lineage: Eukaryota > Viridiplantae > Streptophyta > Magnoliopsida > Poales > Poaceae > Avena > Avena sativa. The sequence goes on along the minus strand of OV702296.1, from coordinate 7,805,540 downwards.
GCAGGGCTCAGCTGACAGGGGGTCTACCAGTCAGCGGCTCATAATGCGCGAAGCGGTACGAGGCTACGTGGGTCGTTGGATTAGAAGGGAGATCGACGGCTGGGGATCATCGTCGACGACGAACCTGTCACCGGCGAGCTCGAACCCTAGCGGCTTAGTGGGGGTGCATAGGGGGCATACCAGGGCTCTAGCGATGACGGCGAGGCGGGCAAACGAACGAGTGGTCAGCGGCGAGTTCAGGGACAGTCGAGGCAGCTCCGGGGGTGGTCGCAATCAGCGCCCCCTTCTCCTCCAGAGGCGGCCTGCTCCGGTGCAATTTCGGCGAGTTGTTGCTCCTCGTGCTCTGGCTAGAGGGTGGAACGATCAGTGAGGTGAGGGGAGTGGAATGGTGTGCTTCAAACGGCTGGGGGTGGCTTCCTTTTATAGGCTCGACGGCGAGACCGAGAGGGATGGGCAGGCGATGGTGGCGACATGGCTACGGGCTGCTAGCGGCATGGCCGAGGATGGCGATCAAAGCGCGGTCTTCCGGTGATGCTCTAGAACTTAAATGCGGGCTTAGGGGCGGTGGTAATCGGTCGGTCGAGGCTGGCGCTCTAAGCGGATGAGGCGGCGTCTTCGACGGCGAGCGGTAGCTGTGAGGCATTGGGTGGCGAACGGGGATGTCTGGCGTGTTCCTTGGATTATGGAAAAGCGGTGGGCATGGGCTGCGATCGAGGGGCGACGTGTGCGCGCGTGCCGGGTGCGGCGCTCTGGCGCGTGATCGGCATGTCGCAGTGGCACTGAGCGCGGGGCGTGCTCGGTGGTCCACGACTTGCCTTGGCTCGGGGAGGGGACAGTGGGTGGCGGTGAAGTGCTGGCTAGCTCCCAGGCATGGCGAGAGAGGGGGAGGTGGTCTGCTGCGGCGGCGACAAAGTTGGCCGGCGAGGTGGCTCGACTTGCTCACCATTGATGACAATGGCCAGCTCACAGTGAGGCTAGGGGTTTCCAATTAAGCTAGATGATCTACTAAATGGTTGCTGTGAGCTAGAGAGGGCACAAGTTAGGCCAAAACACTATTAAAAACAGTGAATTTGATTTGGTTTAAATTTGCCTGCCAAGTGTTTGATGAAATGGCCACAAGAAACTTCTTTTGAATTTTGAAAATGTTATTGGTGGGTGTGCTAGGCATGTGCTGGAGACTCTGTGGGTGCTTGGGTTTTGAAAATTGAGCTTGTTTGAGTGGTTTTTGAAATAGTGGGATCTTCCCATATGAGAAAGATTCAATTTTGAACTGTCATTTAAACTTAGCATTTGAACCTTTTTGGAAGATCACAAAGTGGGCCTTGGTACCTCATTATGAGTACTAACAAGGGGTGCAAAGATCCTCAAATGTTTCTGTTAAGTTTTGAGTGCTTGGAATAGCCAAAGTAGACATGAGAGTTAATTTGGCCAAAGTGACCATTCACTTCATTTGTTCATTTTGAGTTGTTTGTCTTTGGGAAAAGTTTGAGAATGATTTAAATGATGTTTATTTCACCTAAGAATCATTTTACAAGCAATGGAACACATAACCATGGCAATTCAAAAGAATCCTAATTTTAAACACACATACATATGAATGCTCTCATATTTTTAGATAGGAAAGTTTTTGTTAACCCTAAATTTGATGATTAGCAATTGATGATTCATGTTTAATATTTTTGGGATGTTACATGTCTTCACGTTTGGTAGGTGCACCTCTGTGCACTTGCGGCGTATTTTCTCCTGATCCCTGAGCCCTTGCGCCACAGTTCACCGTTGGCTTTCTCGCAGGCTCTCGTCGCTGGCGTGCTATATTGGCCTGTAGATCGGAAGCTTGTGCTATTCTGGTTCGCCCACCGTCTACCTGCGTCATCCGCGTCTGTCGCCATCCTCTAAGTGAGCTTCGCCTCTATAAGTGTAGGGTTTCGTAGCATGGAAAACAAAAATTTTCTACCGCATACAAAAAAACAAGCCAAGATCTATCTACTAGATTGTAGCAACGAGTCGATGGAATAACTCACCCTTGAAGATTCCAAAGTGTTTAACGAGAGCGGATTCTCGTGGGTGATGTAGTCGTACTCTTGCCGATCTCAAGATCGCGTAGACGATCCTTCCGGCGCTGCGTTTCGGCAGCGCTTCCGCAGTCGGTCACACATTCGGTACTCGACGAAGACCTTCCTCTCCCTTGTTCCAGCAGGCAGCAGAGGTTGTAGCACTCACCTCGCGATTCCGGCAGCACAACGGCGTGGTACCGGAAGTAGAGGGGAGATCTCGCAGGGCTTCGCCTTAAGCCGGAGCGAGTATGGTGGACTATGAGAGAGAGCCTCGGCGATCTAGGGTTTAGATGCACCAAGGAGGAGCAAGGCCGGCGGCTAGGGTTTGCCTAGGCGACGGCAGCAGGAGGTGGCGGTGCCGGCGGCTAGGATTAGGGTTTGCGGGGCGTGGTGTTGTGTGCTTCGAGGGGCAGCCCTGCCCCTCCTTATATAGGTGGAGGGGGCGCTCCAAGGGGAGGGGAGTCCCTCCCCAACTCGGTCTCCAAGTGGGCCGGCGATGGAGGGAGGGAACTCCTCCCCAAGTAGGTTTCCTACTCTCCCTCCACCTCACAAAATAGCCGTTTGACTTTTCAAATTGGCGTTTGACTTTTCAAACTAGGATTTGATTAAACCCTTTATTTTGTTCAGCGATGACACCTAGCACATGATGCAATCATTCCAACTTGTTATGACACATTCATGTACCCTTCCCCTCCAGAGTGCCGGACATTCCGGAACCTTCTAGAACATTCTCGATGAAAACACCGGAACCATTCTCCAACCCCGAAACAGGACTTTCCTTATATGAATCTTATTCTCCGGACCATTCCGGATCTGCTCGTGATATCCCGGATCCCATCCGAGACTCCGAACAACATTTGGTCTCTCACTCATCATTCCATAACTACTCAAACAACGTCGAATCCTTAAGTGTGTCTCCCTATGGTTCGTGAATTATGCGGACATGATCGAGACACTTCTCCGAACAATAACCAATAGAGGAATCTGGAAATTCATATGGCTCCCACATATTTCTACGATTACTTTGCGATCGAATGAACCACTTACATACGATACCAATTTCCCTTTGTCTCATGATAGTTTACCTATCCGAGGTTATGATCGTCGGTATCTCTGCATACCTAGTTCAACCTCGTTACTGATAAGTACTCTTTTATCGTTCCCGTGATATGTGATCCCTTGTGAGCCAGTCACATGCTTGCAAGCTAATTGGATGACATTCCATCGAGAGGGCCTAGAGTATATATATCCGTCATATGGATGGACAAATCCCACTCTTGATCCATGTGTCTCAACCAATACTTTCCGAATACTCAATGCCACCTTTATAGCCACCCAGTTACGGTGTGGTGTTTGATGTCATCAAAGCATCCTTCCGGTGAAGGTGATATGCATGATCTCATGGTCGAAGGAATTAGGTTACTATGTATCAGAAAGCATATAGCAATTGAACTATTAAAATGACTTGATCTTTATGCTACGCTTATCTATAGGAGTATGTCCACCATATCATTCTCCTAACGATATGATCTTGTTGTTAATAACATCTCAATGTTCATGATAGGGAAACCACAATCATTTATTAACCAACAAGCTAGTATTATAAAGAGGCTTTACTAGGGACTCTATTTTAGTTTACAAATCACACAAGTATTAATGTTTCCTTGTTAATACTATTATAGCATGAATGTAAACATTTATCATAAACACAAAGATATAATAATAACTATATTTATTATTGCCTCTAGGGCATATCTCCAACAGTCTCCCACTTGCACTAGAGTCATCTAATCTAGATTACATGGTAATATACCGAACACCCATGGCAGTTTGGTGTTGGTCATGTTTTGCCCTCAGGAGAGGTTTAGTCAACGGATCCGCCACATTCAGATCTGTGTGTACTTTGCAAATCTTTATGTCCCCATCTTGAACATGTTCTCGAATAGCGTGAAAACGTAGCTTGATGTGCTTCAGCTTCTTGTGTGACCTTGGTTCTTGCGCATTGGCTATGGCGTCCATGTTATCACAGTAGATTGACATTGGGTCCAGCGCACTAGGAACCACACCGAGCTCTGTAATGAACTCTTTCATCCATATCGCTTCTTGTGAAGCCTTCGAAGCAGCTATGTATTCCGATTCAGTTGAAGATCTCGCCACAACGCTTTGCTTTGCACTCCTCCAGCTAACTACTGCACCATTCAAAGTAAATACGTATCCAGATTGTGATTTAGAATCATCCGGATCGGTGTTCCAACTAGCATCGGTGTAACCATTAACAACGAGTTGTTCATCACCTCCATAAGAAAGAACCATATCCTTAGTTCTTCTCAAGTACTTAAGGATGTTTTTGACCGCTGTCCAATGATCCACTCCTAGATCACATTGATATCTGCTAGTTAAACTAACAGCATATGCAATGTCGGGTCTAATACATAGCATGGCATACATTAGAGATCCTATGGCTGAGGCATAGGGAGTCTTACTCATCCTTTCTCTATCTTCTACCATTGCTGGACTTTGAGTTTTACTCAAGGTCGTATTGGGCAACATGGGCAAGAACCCTTTCTTGCTATCTTCCATTCCAAACCTCTTTAGAACTTTGTCCAAATATGTACTTTGTGACAATGATATTAGGCGTCTCGATCTATCTCTATAAATCTTTATGCCTAATATATAAGCTGCTTCGCCAAGATCTTTCATTTAAAAACTATTATTCAAATATTCCTTGACACTATTAAGAAGGTCTACATCATTCCCAATCAACAATATGTCATCTACATATAGTATTAAGAATGCTACAGAGCTCCCACTCACGTTCTTGTAAATACAAGCTTCTCCATAAGTTTGTATAAAACCAAAACTTTTGATTACCTTATCAAAACGTTGATTCCAACTTCGGGATGCTTGCTTCAATCCATATATGGACCGTTGAAGTTTGCGTACCTTGTTAGTATCCTCAGGATCGACAAAATCTTTGGGTTTCATCATATACAACTCTTCATCAATGTCTCCATTGAGGAACGCTGTTTTGACATCCATCTGCCATATCTCATAATCATAATATGCAGCGATTGCTAACATAATCCTCACAGACTTTAGCTTCGCTACTGGTGAGAAAGTCTCATCATAGTCTACTCCTTGAATTTGTCGAAACCCTTTTGCGACAAGTCAAGCTTTATAGACAGTAATATTACCATCAGCATCTTTTTTCTTCTTGAAAATCCATTTGTTCTCGACAGCCTTCCGGCCATCTGGTAAGTCCACCAAAGTCCATTCTTGGTGTACGTACATGGATCCTATCTCGGATTTCATGGCTTCTTGCCATTTATTGGAATCTGGGCTCATCATCGCTTCCTTATATGTCGCAGGGTCATCGGTGTTGTCCACCAACATGAAATTCATAACGGGATCATACCAATCAGGAGTTGTACGAGTTCTCGTTGACCTGCGAGACTCTGTAGCAACTACAACCGAAGTTTCATGATCATCATCATAAGCTTCCTCTCTTATTGGTGTAGGCGTCACAGGAACTACTTTCGGTGTTGCGCTACTCGCAAGTTCGAGAGAAGGTTCGACAACCTCGTCGAGTTCTACTTTCCTTCCAGTCACTTCTTTCGAGAGAAATTCCTTCTATAGAAAGGATCCATTCTTGGCAATGAATATTTTGCCTTCGGATCTATGATAGAAGGTATACCCAATAGTTTCCCTCGGGTATCCTATGAAGACACATTTTTCTGCTTTGGGTTCAAGCTTGTCCGGCTGTAACTTCTTTACATAGGCTTCACAACCCCAAACTTTAAGGAACGACAATTTAGGTTTCTTCCCAAACCATAATTCATACGGTGTCGTTTCAACGAATTTAGATGGTGACCTATTTAAAGTGAATGCGGCTGTTTCTAATGCATAACCCCAAAATGATAGCGGTAAATCTGTAAGTGACATCATAGAACGAACCATATCCAAGAGAGTTCGATTACGACGTTCGGACACACCATTACGCTGTGGTCTTCCCGGCGGTGTCAATTGTGAAAGTATTCCGCATTTCTTCAAATGCTCGCCAAACTCATAACTTAGATATTCACCTCCACGATCAGAACATAGAAATTTAATCTTCTTGTTACGTTGATTCTCCACCTCACTTTGAAATTCCTTAAACTTCTCGAAAGTTTCGGACTTATGTTTCATGAAATAGATATACCCATATCTACTCAAGTCATCCGTGAAGGTAAGAACATAACGATAACCACCGCGCGATGCTACACTCATTGGACCACACACATCGGTATGTATGATATCCAATAAGTCCGTAGCTCGCTCCATCATACCAGAAAATGGAGTCTTAGTCATTTTACCCATCAGACATGCTTCGCATCTTTCAAGTGATTCGAAATCAAGTGATTCAAGAAGTCCATCGGAATGGAGTTTCTTCATACGCTTCACTCCAATGTGACCAAGACGACAGTGCCACATATAGGTCGAGTTATCGCTCGATTTCAAACGTTTAGCTTCAATGTTATTAATATGTGTATTTCCACTATCGAGATTCAATAAGAATAGACCATCTATCAAAGGTGCATGTGCATAAAACATATTACTCATATAAATCGAACAACCATTATTCTCGGACTTAAACAAGTAACCGTCTCGCAATAAACAAGATCCTGATATAATGTTCATGCTTAACGCAGGCACCAAATAACAATTATTTAAGTATAAAACTATACCCGATGGTAGATGAAGAGGTAGCGTGCCGACCGCGATCACATCAACCTTTGATCCGTTTCCCACGCGCATCGTCACCTCGTTCTTCGCTAGCTTCCGTTTATTCTGCAGCACCTGTTTCGAGTTACAGATATGAGCAACCGAACCAGTATCAAATACCCAGGCACTACTACGAGTACTAGTGAGATACAGATCAATAACATGTATATCGGATATACCTTTCTTCTTGATGTTGTCGTTCTTCAAATCCGCCAAGTACTTTGGGCAATTCCGCTTCCAGTGACCTTCTCCCATGCAGTAAAATCACTCAGTATCAGGCTTAGGTCCAGCCTTGGGTCTTCTTCGTCGGCGTGGTAACTTTCTTACCACCCTTCTTGAAGTGTCCCTTTTGCTTAGACTTGCCTTTCTTGAATTTGGTGGTCTTATTGACCATCAACACTTGGTGCTCTTTCTTGATCTCCACTTCTATAGATTTTAACATGGCGAAGAGTTCTGGCAACTGCTTGTTCATGCTTTGCATATTGTAGTTCATCACAAAGTTCTTGTAACTTGGTGGTAGTGATTGGAGGACACGATAAATCCCCAAAGCATTAGGAATCACTATACCCCAGCTTTGAAGTTTGTTTGCGTCCCCAGACATCTTAAGCACATGCTCACTGACGGAGCTGCCCTCTTCCATCTTGCAGTTAAAGAACTTTTCAGAAGCCTCATATCTCTCAATTGCCGCGTGAGTCTCAAAGATCAATTTGAGATCATGGACAATATCATGTGGGTCTGAATTCTCAAACCTTTTCTGAAGCTCCGATTCTAAAACATACAAGATAGCACACTGAACTGTGGAGTACTGAGTCTTCCGAGCGAGGTAAACATTCTTTACTTAATCAGTAGCAGTAGCTGTAGGTGGGTCACCCAGCGGTGCATCCAGCACATAGGTCAAATTACCAGTAGTGAGGACAATCCTCAAATTGCGGAACCAATCCGCGAAGTTGCTTCCATTGTTTTTCAACTTTTCTTTCTCTAGGAACGCATTAAAATTGATGGTAGGGGCCGCCATTGATCTACAACATATTTGCAATAGTTTAGACTAAGTTTATGACAAATTAAGTTCTAATTAATAGTTAAATTAATCTAGGTGAACTCCCACTCAAAACAATATCCCTCACATTGTTTTAGTGATCACACGAACCAAATCGACCACATCAACACCGATCATCACGAGAGTCGATGTAGCTTCAATGGCGAACAATCGACATGTTCATCATATCTTACTATATGATTCATGCTTTACCTTTCGGTGATCTGTGTTCCGAGACCATGTCTGTACATGCTAGGCTCGTCAAGATCAAACCTTAGCTTCCACATGAGCAAATATGGCTTGCTCACGTTGTATGCACTTGCGGAATCTAACACACCCGATCATCACGTGGTGCTTCGAAACAACACGCTTTAGCAACAGTGCTTACTAAGGGTGAACACTTTAGAACTTGATATTCATGTGCATGAGGGATCATCTTATAATGCTACCGTCGTTAACTAAGCAATACAGGATGCATAAAGGATTAACATCACATGCAATTCATAATATGTGATATCATATGGCCTTTCTTCTTTGTGCTTCCGATCTCCATCTTCAAGCACGAACATGATCGCCATCATCACCGGCATTGCATCAAGGTCAATGATGCCGCTCCATGGTTGTCGTCCACCAGCTTCAACTATTACAACTACTTTGAATATACACGCGGGTCTTAACAGAAATTAAAGACAACCATATGGCTCCTGCCGGTTGCCAACTTACAATAAGGAACATTGCATACATCAAATATAATCACAATCATGGCCATATCACATCACAGCACACCCCTGCAAAACAAAGTTAGACGCCTCTACTTTCTTTGCATGTTTTACGTGGTTTGGGGCTTTCAATAAGTGTCGTTCTAACTTACGAACAAGAACCACAACATTGATACTAGTATTGTCAATCACCCGTTGTAAATTGAATCTTAACTATGTTGGGAGAAACAGGCACCCACAAAGCCACTTATGCAATACAAGTTGCATGTCAAGCATGGAGCAAGTCTCATGAACGATGTCATGTAAGGTTATCCCGGGCCGCTTCATCCAACCATCCCGCAAGATGCAAAGTACACAAGAAGCAATCGACAACAAAAGCATCAACTCCCACAATGACCATTGTGTTCTACTCGTGCAACAGATCTACATATAGACACGGCTCTGATACCACTGTAGGGTTTCGTAGCATGGAAAACAAAAATTTTCTACCGCATACAAACAAACAAGCCAAGATATATCTACTAGATTGAAGCAACGAGTCGATGGAATAACTCACCCTTGAAGATTCCAAAGTGTTTAACGAGAGCGGATTCTCGTGGGTGATGTAGTCGTACTCTTCCCGATCTCAAGATCGCGTAGACGATCCTTCCGGCGCTGCGTTCCGGCAGCGCTTCCGCAGTCGGTCACACGTTCGGTACTCGACGAAGACCTTCCTCTCCCTTGTTCTAGCAGGCAGCGGAGGTTGTAGCACTCTCCTCGCGATTCCGGCAGCACAACGGCGTGGTACCGAAAGTAGAGGGGAGATCTCGCAGGGCTTTGCCTTAAGCCGGAGCGAGTATGGTGGACTATGAGAGAGAGCCTCGGCGATCTAGGGTTTAGATGCACCAAGGAGGAGCAAGGCCGGCGGCTAGGGTTTGCCTAGGCGGCGGCAGCAGGAGGTGGCGGTGCCGGCGGCTAGGATTAGGGTTTGCGGGGCATGGTGTTGTGTGCTTCGAGGGGCAGCCCTGCCCCTCCTTATATAGGTGGAGGGGGCGCGCCAAGGGGAGGGGAGTCCCTCCCCAACTCGGTCTCCAAGTGGGCCGGCGGTGTAGGGAGGGAACTCCTCCCCAAGTAGGTTTCCTACTCTCCCTCCACCTCACAAAATAGCCGTTTGACTTTTCAAATTGGCGTTTGACTTTTCAAACTAGGATTTGATTAAACCCTTTATTTTGTTCAGCGATGACACCTAATACATGATGCAATCATTCCAACTTGTTATGACACATTCATGTACCCTTCCCCTCCGGAGTGCCGGACATTCCGGAACCTTCTAGAACATTCTCGATGAAAACACCGGAACCAGTCTCCAACCCCGAAACAGGACTTATATGAATCTTATTCTCCGGACCATTCCGGATCTCCTCATGATATCCCGGATCCCATCCGAGACTCCGAACAACATTCGGTCTCTCACTCATCATTCCATAACTACTCAAACAACGTCGAATCCTTAAGTGTGTCTCCCTACGGTTCGTGAATTATGCGGACATGATCGAGACACTTCTCCGAACAATAACCAATAGAGGAATCTGGAAATTCATATGGCTCCCACATATTTCTACGATTACTTTGCGATCGAATGAACCACTTACATACAATACCAATTTCCCTTTGTCTCACGATAGTTTACTTATCCGAGGTTATGATCGTCGGTATCTCTGCATACCTAGTTCAACCTCGTTACTGATAAGTACTCTTTTCTCGTTCTCGTGATATGTGATCCCTTGTGAGCCAGTCACATGCTTGCAAGCTAATTGGATGACATTCCACCGAGAGGGCCCAGAGTATATCTATCCGTCATATGGATGGACAAATCCCACTCTTGATCCATGTGTCTCAACCAATACTTTCCGAATACTCAATGCCACCTTTATAGGCACCCAGTTACGGTGTGGTGTTTGATGTCATCAAAGCATCCTTCCGGTGAAGGTGATATGCATGATCTCATGGTCGAAGGAATTAGGTTACTATGTATCAGAAAGCATATAGCAATTGAACTATTAAAATGACTTGATCTTTATGCTACGCTTATCTATAGGAGTATGTCCACCATATCATTCTCCTAACGATATGATCTTGTTGTTAATAACATCTCAATGTTCATGATAGGGAAACCACAATCATTTATTAACCAACAAGCTAGTATTATAAAGAGGCTTTACTAGGGACTCTATTTTAGTTTACAAATCACACAAGTATTAATGTTTCCTTGTTAATACTATTATAGCATGAATGTAAACATTTATCATAAACACAAAGATATAATAATAACTATATTTATTATTGCCTCTAGGGCATATCTCCAACAATAAGCACCAGGACGATCTATGGAAACTACTCTCTCAATTCCTCACCAATTTCACCAATCTGAGACGGAGATCAGGCTGTTCCACCCATCCACCCTCACAGCCTGTTCATTGTCTATGGAACTGCCGTCCTATTTCTTCTTACTTACAAGCCAAGTTCCTTTGCTCTACCGATCCTCACTTAATAACCCTCATACAAACATGCCGCTGGGCAGTTACATCATTTGGCCCACTCGCTCCCGAAGTAACGGGACGTAGCCTGCCTGGTCCTCTTGGGCCGGCCCACCATTGGAGTGGTCTCCTCTTCATCATCATCAGGCGTGGTAGATTCGCTGACAATCCCCCGCTGTTGAGGACCTGCTTTCCCCCAAGCAGGTGCTAGAGGAAAACGCTGGTGGAGAGCTTCAAGATCCTCCCACATCGCCTGGTCTTCATCAGCTCCACTCCACTGCACCAGGACTTGCGCCACCCCGTGATGACCAGCTTGACGGAGTTGACGATGAAGAACGCGAACAGGAATCTGGTACAAAGCATTAGGTGGGGGAAACTGAAGTGATACCTGGCGAGGAGGGCCAATGCAAGGCTTCAGCTGAGAAACATGGAACACCAGATGCACATGACTGGAAGGAGGAAAATCCAACTTATAGGTCACCAGACCAACGCGTTCCAGGACTGTAAAGGGGCCGAAGAATTTGAAGGCTAGCTTGTGATTAGCACGCCTAGCCACTGAAGACTGGATGTAAGGTTGCAACTCAGCAATACTTGGTCCCCAACAGAGAATTCCCGCTCCGTACGATGTTTGTCGGCTTGATGCTTCATACGTTGCTGTATTCGCAAAAGATGCTGGCGCACAGAGGAGAGAATCAGCTGGCGCTCATCGAGTCAGGCATGTATATCAGCTGAAGCAATCTGACTGGAGGCAATAATTCCAAAGTAACGAGGTTGGCGACCATACAAGAGCTCAAAGGGAGATTTTCCCAATGACGAGTGCTAGTTGGTGTTGTACCAGAATTCGCACAAGGCGATCCATTTGGACCAATTTTGGGGGTGAGAAATGATGAAGCACCTCAGATAGCATTCCACCGATTGGTTAACCCGTTTGGTCCGCCCATCAGTTTCTGGGTGATTCGCGGTGCTCATTTTCAGGTTAGTGTGGGTGGAGCGGAAAACTGACTGCCAAAACTGACTGGTAAAAATAGGGTCTCGGTCCGAAATAAGAGACTAGGGCATACCATGCAGCTTGTAAATATTGTCAACAAATAGCTCCACGACCTTGCTATCAGTATAGGGGTGTCTGAGAGGAATGAAATGAGAGTACTTTGTCATCTTATCAACAACCACTAGCAGGCAATCATACTGACGCGAAGGAAGAAGCCCATCAATAAAGTCCATGGTGGTTGTTTCCCATGGTTCAAATGGCATAGGCAAGGGCTGAAGCAAACCAGTTGGCGGCAGACGTTCCGGATTGGCTTGTTGGGAGACGCGACAAGAGCGCACGAACTCCCTGGCTGTTGCTTCATAGCAGGCCACTTGAATAAGGCACTCAAACAACGGTAAGTAACCGAAAACCCAGAGTGCCCCCCTTGAGGACTATCATGAAACGCTGCAATGATTTGCTGATGAAGCGAAGTGTTTGGCCCCACCCAAATTCTCCCTTTGTACCGTAGTATGCCATGATCCAGCTTATAAAACTCATCAGCGGTTGGGTCGAGCACTAGTTTCTGTAGCAAACCTTGAGCATAAGCGTCGTCCACATAGCTGGACTGGACTGAACGAAGCCACGAAGGTTGCACAATGGTGACGGCCATGAGCTACGAGCTATGGGGAGGTTTGCAAGACAAGGTGTCAGCAGATCCATTGAGAATGCCCTTATTGTAAACGACTTTGTATTGCAAACCCATCAATTTGGTCAGTGCCTTCTGTTTCCAATCAGTGTGCAATATCTGATCTGTTAAGTGGGCCAGGCTCTTGTGGTCAGTGCGAATAACAAACTCAGCAGTTTGTAGGTAAGGGCACCACTACTGAACTGCCAAAAGTATAGCCAGATACTCCTTTTCATAGACAGAGAGCCCCCTGTTGCGAGGGCCAAGAGCTTGACTAACATAGGCTAAGGGGTGACCGTTCTGAGACAAGACTGCACCAATACCGACATCACAAGCATCAGTGTCGATTGTGAACTGCTGAGAAAAACCAGGCAGAGCTAATACCGGAGCTGTAACAAGAGCATGCTTCAGCGTTTGGAAAGCAGTGTTGGCATCAGCTGACCAGCTGAATAAGTATCCCATACGCAAGAGGGCCGTCAAGGGTTGACTAATGACAACATAGTGCTTGACGAACTTCCTGTAATAACCTGACAATCCCAAGAAGCCCCTCAATTCCTTTGTAGACTATGGTACAAGCCAAGACTGAATAGTCTGGATTTTAGTCTCGTCAGTTGACACACTATCTACTGAAATAACATGCCCCAAGTAGGCAACCTTTTCTTGATCAAAGGCACATTTGGATAACTTAACCTGCCACTTACCCTTTTGCAAGATGGATAACACCGCAGACAAATGTTCAATGTGCTCTGAGAATGTCTTGCTATAAATAAGGATATCATCGAAGAAAACCAACTTACGCAAGACAGGTGCAAGCGAAGCATTCATGGCATGCTAAAATGTAGCTGGTGCTCCAGTCAGACCAAACGCCATTACCTTAAACTCATAGTGCCCATTGTGTGTTTGGAAAGCTGTCTTGTGTTCCTCTCCCGGGGCCAAACGAATCTGATGATATCCAACTTTCAGATCAAGCTTGGAAAACCACTTAGCTCCTGCCAACTCGTCCAAAAGCTCATCAATTACTGGTAATGGATACTTGCCCTTAACAGTCAAGGCATTGAAATGCCTATAATCCACCACCAAATGCCAAGTTTTATCCTCTGGACCCCTTTCTTTACCAAGAGAACATGTGAACCAAAAGGACTGTTACTGTGAGCAATAACTCCTTGCTCAAGCAGTTCTCGGACTTGATTATCCAGCTCATCCTTCAAATCAGGAGCAACACGATAATGCCTGATAGAGATTGGCTGAGCACCAGGTATCAGGGGAATATGGTGGTCGCACTGCTGTCTAGGAGGCAACCCAACCGGAGTAGCAAAAACAGCAGAAAAATTACCTAGGAGTTGTTGGACTTCAGTGGGAACAGATGGTGGTGAACTAGCATCCGTGTCACTAATGAGATGCAACTCCACCAGGACGTGTGTACATAATTGAGGTACTTCGCCTTGTAGCACGACCTGCCGCCCATCCTTCTGGATAGCGATCCATCCCTATTCCCAGTGAGTAAGCATTGGACTATATTTGTACAGCCAATCGAGTCCAGTAATTCCATCATAACCCCCTAGTGACAAAACCCTGAAGCTCACAGCAAACTGAACACCCTCAGCCTCCCAAACAAAGTGAGGAAAGTACTCAGTGCACTGTAATGTTTCCCCACCAGCTACCTTGACGTGGACATGAGTTGGTAACTGAGCAATACCCTGCAGCTGTTGAGCCTTGTGCTGATCAATAAAGCAAGAGGAACCGCCAGAGTACACTAGGAAGATGAATTCATTACTCTGTATAGTTACCCGCAGTAACATAATCCTGGGTGCAGGAAAACCTAAGTCAATCGCAGCTGCAAATAATAGCATCAAATGAGGATCACGCTGCAGTTCATCTGTTGACTCAGAAATCTCAGGAGAGATGTCATCAGTAAGCTGCATGTGCTCCACCATTTCCTGTACGACATGCAACTGAATAGCATTCTTACACTGAGGTTTCCTACTCCACTTTTCACTACACACAAAACAAAGGCCCTTGGATCTGCGGAACGCCTTCAAACTCTGCCACTTATCATCGCTAGTATGTCTCTGTGCTTCAGCAACCCTCTTCTCCTCCACAGATTTGGATACCCACCTGGAAGGTGGTGGCGGTGGGGGAGTAGGCATAGGATACGAAAAAGAACGCCGTGGCACTGGACACGGTGGAGAAGGGTGTTCCACCAGACCGCATTCATCACCCAGTTCCTCACAGAGCAAGGCAAGCGAGTAAGCAGAATCCAAATCACGGGGCTGCTGGATGGCAACGAGCAAGCGAACTCCTGACTGCAACCCATCAAGAAACTTCGTGGTATAATGAACCTGATCTAAGTTATGCTCATAAGCAGCTATCTGATCCATCAAGGTAGAGAATCTCGACACATAATCCTCAACAGTGGAAGTCTGAGTAATATGAATCAATCTCCTCACCAAAACCTGATGCTCATTACGGCAGAAACGAGCTAACACTGCAGTTACAAATTCTGACTAGACTGGACGTGGATGCTGTTGGAGATGCGACGAGCCATGTTGCTGCCTCTCCCACGAAATGATCAGAAGCATATGACGCCCACATATCAACTAGAGTCTACCTACGCTGAAAATATTCCTCGCAGCGACGTTGCCACAACTTTGGATTGGATCCATCAAATTGTGGCAGGTCAACACGCGGGCCAGAAATATGATCAGGAGCACGTTGTTGACTCGAACTACAATCAAGGGAAGAAAAAAGATATTCCGGCTGGATTGCATACCTCCGCCCGGAGGAGTCATGTGGGTAGCACATGTCTTCCCCAGAATTCTTGTTCACAGCAGTGCCCATCTAGGCCGGCGGTGCCTCCTCCCCGCTCCTGGTGCTGTGGAGCCGAAGGTGCCCCCGCCATGGCGCCAGGATCTGGACGCGGTAGGCGCCCAATCGCAGCCGCGAGTTGCGCGATCTTGGATCTGAGCAAAGATCGGACAGATCCGAGCTCGTTCCCAAGCTGAGCCCGAGCGGCTTCTGAGATCGAGACTCACTGATGACTTGATGGTATCCATCGGACCTCCTTGAACTGGACGCCGGTGTCGGCGACGAAGGGCTTGAACGCATCGAGGACCTCCTTCTTTTAGTCGAGGAAGCGGCGCTCTTATTCCTCCTTGGTGTCGGTCATCAGGAGCTCATACAAGGCCTTCGACTCTGGCGACAGGGACTCCATCACTTCCGAGCGGCGGCGAGACGAAAATCTGGTTGGGTATGAATGTGATGGGATCTCCAGATTGGTGGATCGGAAAGGCTCTGATTACCAATTGTAAGCACCAGGACGATCTATGGAAACTACTCTCTCAATTCCTCACCAGTTTCACCAATCTGAGACGGAGATCAGGCTATTCTATGAGAGAATTCCTTATTTGACACTATCTTCCAATATGATTCCTTATTTGACACTGATTTTTTTTAGTTCCCTATTTGACATCTAGTCTAAATTTTTTGCCTTATATGACACTACGGTTAGTTATGTTACATCCTTCCGTCAACTTTTTTCTAGATGGACCAAAGTACCCCTGTGTTAGTGCTAGTTGTATGTCTAAATTCAGTTCGCCGGTTAACTGTTCGTTTTGTTAAATATTAAGTCTAGGAAAGTAAAGCTAGGCAGCATGAGTTCGGCTGAGGACGTGTTGGGATCTAAGGTCCTATTACTGTTAGGATCCTCTTCTACATCTAAATGCACCACGTATATGGGCTGGCCTTTTGGGCCACAACGCCGACCCGGCCCGTGTGGCTAGCTCCCTGGGCTGCATGCTACTTATACACCAGGAGAGGCAACGAGGAAAGGCATCCAAGTTGGATCAGGCGAATGGCACGGCGGCTCCTCTCTCCCATCTAGGCTCTGATTCCCCATTCTCCTTCTTGCTTGTTCATCTTGTATCTAGCAAATCCTTGTAACAGTTGCTAGATTGTGTGAATTGACTATTTGATACCTAACATCTGGTATCAGAGCCACTTACCATCTTTCTCCAATTTTCCCCAAATTTTGTTCACCCATCTCATACATCGCCATGGATGCCGAGCTCAAGACATGCTTCGATAAGTGGGAAGCTAGCCTCAATGCACTTTGCTGTTATCTTCTCGACACCACCGCTGGTGTCACCGGGCCCGTTCCGGCCATCTCTGTCACGGACGAGCTCGCCATCATAGTGGAAGGGATGGCGCCCGCATCCTCTTCATCGTCCGCTTCACCGACCCTGTCCACGGTATGGGAGAACGGGTCACCAGTGGCTCAAACCTCCTGCGTAAACTCAATCGAAGGGGGCCACGTCTTACCCGTCGATGTGGTGTCAACGGCCATCATCATGGAGGTAGCCACGCTCACGGGCTTCAAGCCAGCGCAGGACGACACCATCCAGCTTAGTGGTGTCACCGTGATGGCTCGGGAAGGCGTTGCCACCGTGCATGTGACCTGTTCGACAAAAGGCCCAAGCCACGACGCCAACACGCCAGCACTTGCTTCCACTCTAGCAGCAACGCCGACGTCGCCCATGGCCACCGTTGGTGTCATCCATGTGCTCACTTCCGTGGCAGCAAGCGGCGGAACACTCGACAACGAGCCCAACGGTGTTTCATCACCTGCCAACATCATCCGGCAGCCATGGGTTGTTCCATGGATGGTTGCATCCTCACCACCATCTCCGAGCAAGTACAGCGACCGTGCGCTCTTCAAGCTGAATCCTAGCAGGAGCATCAGAAGTGAGGTCCCCATACATCGACCCATTCATTGGCATTCTTTCATGGGTTTTCATGCAGATAGAGATGAGACACGGCCCCAGCCATGGCCATCCTTCAGGGAGATAAATGACTGTGAGTTTCCAAGCGATGATGAGAAGGTGTCTGGGCGGTGCATGTTTTATAGTTCCAGTACAAAAAATAGTGAATGGATATGCTTGGATGATGTGCTCCTCTTTCTTGAATATTGGGGATCTGCTGGTTCATGGTTATCTGTTGGTTCACGGTTATCTGCTGGTTGTTCGCTTGTTGTGTGCTGTGAGTCTTCAATATATTTTTTAACGGGTTTCTACAATGCGATAAAATTTGTTGCTGGGCTACTTAGTACTATGGATTGGCACCCATTGGATTTCCTTGGCAGATCAACTGTAACAGCTTGTTTTCCTTGTATCCAAGAGCCGGACCATTATTTCTACAGTTCTCAACCCAAGGAATCGCTGATTCGGAATTCAATGAGAAGGTCAAATAGCTTGTATGATCAGTTTTCTTGTGCAATTTGGGATGCCTCTTATTGGCCTGGGAATTTTGTTACTGAAAGTGAGATCAACATTGTGTTTATTTCTATTAGTAGAGCTTTACGTTGGCTTGTTTCTTGTATGTGTGGTCCTCCAATGAGTTCTCCCTTCACTGTCCTATGTGATGAATGGGTACTATCACCATGGGATTTTGGACCACAGTCGGATGTCTCATATGACCAGTTTGCTTGTGCAGATCAGCATACATCTTGTGTACCTAAGTATTTCTTCACTTACAGACAGTTGCAAGTTACTGCTGCATCTTTCACACGACATCTGTTTCCAAGTAAATTTTCATCATATTTTCGTCAAGTGGTAATGCTTGAACTGCAGTTCACCGGAAGTGGCAGTCACTTTGTGTATTTGAGAGCGCTACGGATGGATACAAGTGGAATAGAAGGAGCGTCTATTAACAGTATCATCAACGTGAATCCTTGCATGCTCAAGTGGTCTGAGTCAATTATTGCATATCCTGATGATTTGGCCCCATACTGTTCAAACATCTCTCATACAAGTGCCGGTATATTATGTGATAGAAAGCTGGAGTTTAACAACTGGGTTTCTTGCATGGAAGAGGAGTACACCGAGAGTTCTTCTGGAATAAAAACTGGTCTGCATTTCCTTGTCGTTCCTTTCCAGTCTGCTGCTCTGAAATACATGGATTTATGGTGGTTTACAAATGCTACATTGACTGAAATTATGAACATATTCAGTGTTGTACAAATGGATGTTACATCTTCAACCCAACCAGAGTTGATGTTCAATCATGCTTATCAACATAGTAGTTTTGGCTGGGAGCAATTGGTTCAGGCAGCTCACTGGTACTGCATTACGGTTACCTGTGGTACTACTCTTTATGATCCCATTGTTGATTGGTGCATGCATATTTAGTATCTTTTCATTGGTGTGATGCACATGGTCTGCGAGAGTATTTTGGCACCAACAATGTTCAGCTTTGCCAGGGACAACTTGACTTATTTTTCCAATTCAGAGATACAAAGTTGTGCCTTGATGATTGGGTTTATTATAGGAAATGCTGCTCAGATAAGATCTGAAATAAGCAATAAGGATATTTGTGCTCTCGCTGCATGTATTGACATAGTTGCAAGTGTTGACAATGGTGTGGCCACAAGGAAGCATGCTGGAATTGATCATGTGTGTCACACGGAGGTGCCATGTTACACCGCCGTTTGTAATGCTGCACTTCCTGCTACATTCCAAGAAGTTTCACTTCACATCCTTTGGGATCCTCGCAGTTCTACATCGTGTCGCTTGTTGTGGTTTTCTACATACTATGATCAAGAATCTTTTAAAGGGTGGAGGGATCTCATAGCTACAACCGTCTGGGATCAATGGCTGCTCGAGACCGACCACATCAACGAACATCGCCTGCAATGGGATCCTGGCAGTCTCTGGTGTCGGCTTGGGGTCAAGCCGAATTTCAAGGAGGGAGGGATGTTAGGATCCTCTTCTACATCTAAATGCACCACGTATATGGGCTGGCCTTTTGGGCCACAACGCCGACCCGGCCCGTGTGGCCAGCTCCCTTGGCTGCATGCTACTTATACACCAGGAGAGGCAACGAGGAAAGGCATCCAAGTTGGATCAGGCGAATGGCACGGCGGCTCCTCTCTCCCATCTAGGCTCTGATTCCCCATTCTCCTTCTTGCTTGTTCATCTTGTATCTAGCAAATCCTTGTAACAGTTGCTAGATTGTGTGAATTGACTATTTGATACCTAACAATTACGGAGCTACATAGATATACCTATCTATACAAAAGACCGACTGATTTGACACCTATTAGCGATCTTCATGTTTGCTTCAGTCGTACCTGGACATGTTCCCTCGACGCTTCTCAACTTACACGGCATCGACCTCCTTTACCTAGTGGACTCTTTTTTTTCTGCGTCAAAATCCAGCATTACCGGGTGCCAACCAGTCTTCTAACTTAATTTCCTGGTATTCATGCAGTTAAAATATTCCTGTGGTACTGGTTGTGGCCCGTGTATATTTTTTCTCCCAAATTACATGGCTCTGCGGCCTTTTTTCTTTCACCTGGTTCGGACCAACGCTAAACAAGAACTCCTAGTGGATGTTTGATTTCCTATGTTTTCACGGATTAGAGAAACTTTCCAGAGGATTTGTAGAAAGTGATTCCTCCGTTCCGTACAACCAAAAAGGAAATAATTCCTTAGAAATAGCTTTCCTCTAGTTTTTATGTACTATTTCTCCAAACCAAACTGGACCTAAATAGTCACAACAAAAATCTTTACGCTAGTGGGATTAGAGTATACGTGCATGTGAAATTGGTGGGTTGACTTCCGGTAATACATGGTAATGAAATAGAGTTTTTCAAAAGGTTCAAATTTCCATAAGCTCAAATGCACGCATGGTCAAGTCTCAAGTACACTTGTAACCGTACTCCATTACTAACATGTTTTGAATATGATTTTATAATTTTACCACGAGCACATTGCCATTTGCTTTTGTCATATTATTCACCAGGGGCAAAAATGTCTTTGTAGGTCCCAAACTAACACTGTTGTTATATGTTGATCCAAATTCTACAAAGTATAGGCCAACTTCTAACAAGTGGAGCGAGGCCCGTCGCCGGAGGCTTGGGCCGAGTGTAAACTTTATTTGTCCAATAATATTTTGTAGGAAGTACTGGAGATGAAATCTGCTGCTGCTCTATGGGAAAAACTGAAAACGATTTGTGTGTCAAAGGATCTAACCAGTAAGATGAACGTGAAGATGAAGTTGTTCTCGCATAGGCTGCAAGAAGGTGGATCGGTAATGAATCACATATCTGTTTTTAAAGAGATTGTTTCAGACTTGCAGTCTATGGAGGTAAAATATGATGATGAGGATTTAGCTCTTCTACTCTTATTCTCGTTGCCTAGTTCCTATACACATTTTCGTGATACAATATTGTTGAGCCGTGATGAACTAACCCTTGCCGAAGTACATGACGCCCTCAAACAGAGGGAAAAGATGAAAACTATGGTAGGGTCAGATGGTATGTCATCCAAGGCTGAGGCTCTGCAGGTTCGTGGCAGGACCGAGCAGAGATACAACAACTATGGCAACTGAGATAAGAGCAAGGACGGTAGAAGTCGTTCAAAGTCCAAGGGAAAGGATAAATTCTGCAGATATTGTAAGAAATCTAATCATGTTATTGATGATTGTTGGAAGTTGTAGAATAAGGAGAAAAGAAACGGAACTTACCAACCGAAAGATAGGGCTGAAGGTACTGGTAAGGCTGATGTTGTTTCTGATAGTTCTGATGGTGAATGCTTAGCTGTTTCTGCTACGTGTGCTTCTCGTGATGATGAATGGATACTTGATACTGCATGTCCGTTTCATATTTGCTGTAACAAAGATTGGTTCAGTTCATATGAGTCTGTGCAGACTGGAGATTTTGTGCGTGTGGGGAATGACAACTCATGCCATATTGTTGGTGTTGGATCTGTTAAGATTAGGACAGATGATGGCGTGACACGCACATTGAGTGAGGTGAAGCACATACCAAGCATGGCCAGAAATTTGATTTCCCTAAGTACCATGGACGTTGATGGATACAAGTATGCCGGTGGGCATCGAGTTCTGAAGGTATCAAAAGGTTCTCTTATTCACATGATAGGTGATATGAATTCTGCTAAATTATATGTTCTCAGAGGTAGCACTTTGCCTGGTATTCCTGCTGCTGTTACTTCTATTGATTCTGATGATTGTGGTAAAACACATCTGTGGCATATGCGTCTTGGGCATATGAGCGAATAAGGCATGGCTGAGTTGGTCAAGAGAGAGCTGATTGATGGTTGCAACATGAGTAAGTTTGAGTTCTGTGAGCACTGCATCTTTGGTAAGCATAAAAGAGTTAAATTCAATGCTTCCGTTCACACCATCAAAGGCATATTAGATTATGTGCATGCTGATGTATGGGGTCCGTCCCGTAAGACTTCTATTGGTGGTGCTAATTACATGCTTACTATTATTGATGATTACTCAAGAAAAGTGTGGCTTATTTTCTGAAGCATAAATCTGATGTTTTTGATGCTTTTAAGAAGTGGAAAGTTATGGTTGAAAAGCAAACTGAGAAGAAGGTAAAGGTACTACGTACTGATAATGGTATGAAATTCTGTTCTAATGAGTTTGAGGAGTTTTGCAGTAACGATGGTATGGTCAGGCATCACACCATCCCATATACTCTTCAGCAGAATGGCGTGGCTGAGCGCATGAACAGAACCATCATTTCGAGGGCTCGTTGTATGTTGTCTAATGCAGGTATGCATAGGCGTTTCTGGGCTGAAGCAGCCAACACAACGTGTTACCTCATCAACAGGTCACCTTCTATTCCACTTGAGAAGAAAACTCCCATTGAGATATGGCCAGGTTCGCCTGCTGATTATTCACAGTTGAGAGTTTTTGGCTGCACTGCAGATGCTCATGTTGATAATGTAAAGTTAGAGCCTAGGGCTGTTAAGTGAATATTCCTTGGTTATGGTTCAGGAGTTAAAGCATATAAACTATGGAATCCTGAAACTAAAAAGATTTTGCTAAGTAGAAACGTTGTTTTCAATAAGTCCGTTATGTATCATGATAGCTTGCCATCAGATACCTCTCCTGTTGCTGTTGGAGAGGAGGGAATTAGTGTGCAGGTGGAGAACCTGCAAAAAACTGTTGATAATGATGCTATCGTTGAAGATACACATGAGGAAAACATTGATGATATTGTTGTTCAGCACTCACCTACTGTTTTGCAGCAGCCACATGAGTCCATTGCTGCTGATAGACCAAGGCGTAACTGTGGTCCTCGTCCTCGTTTAATTGAAGAGTGTAATCTTGTACATTATGCTTTGAGTTGTGCTGAACAGGTGGAGAACGATTCTGAACCTGCTACATATAATGAAGCCATTGCATCCGTTGACCGCGAGAAGTGGGTTTTTGCTATGCAAGAAGAGATGCAATCGCTTGAGAAAAATGGCACATGGGATGTTGTGCGCTTGCCTAAACAAAAGAAGGCGGTCCGCTGCAAATGGATCTTCAAGAAAAAAGGAAGGTATGTCTCCCAAAGAGCCTTCAAGGTACAAGGCAAGGTTAGTAGCAAAAGGGTTCAGCCAGATTCCAGGTATTGATTATAATGATGTGTTCTCTCTAGTTGTAAAGCATAATTCCATTTGTACTTTCTTTAGTATTGTGGCTATGCGTGATCTTGAGCTTGAGCAGTTAGATGTCAAGACTGCTTTTCTGCATGGAGAGCTTGATGAGGAAATATACATGGACCAACCAGAAGGGTTCATAGTGCCTGGTAAAGAGGATTTTGTGTGCAAATTAAAGAAGTCTCTTTATGGCTTAAAGCAATCTCCAAGACAGTGGTATAAAAGGTTTGATTCATTTATGATCTCACATGGTTTTGAGAGGTCTAAATATGATAGTTGTGTTTATATCAAGTTTGTTGATGGGTCACCCATATACTTGCTGCTATATGTTGATGATATGTTAATTGCTGCCAAGGGCATGAAAGAAATCGCTACTTTGAAGGCACACCTAAGTAGTGAGTTTGAGATGAAGGATCTTGGTGCTGCTAAGAAGATCTTAGGTATGGAGATTACCCGAGATAGAAAATCTGGTTTGTTATTTCTTAGTCAGCAAAGTTACATTAAGAAAGTTCTTCATCGTTTTAATATGGATGGTGCCAACTCAGTTAGTACTCCTATTGCTCCTCATTTTAAATTGTCAGTTTCTCAATCCTACTACTGATGAAGAGTTTGAGTACATGTCAAAGGTGCCATATTCTAGTGCTGTTGGTTCTTTGATGTATGCCATGGTTTGTTCTCGTCCTGATTTATCATATGCTATGAGTTTGATAAGTAGATACATGGCTAATCCTGGTAAAGACCATTGGAAGGCTGTTCAGTGGGTTTTCAGGTACCTTCTTGGCACTTCCAATGCTTGTTTGAAGTTTGGCAGGACCGGTGAGGGACTCGTTGGCTATGTGAATTCATATTTTGTTGCCGATTTGGATAAGAGAAGATCCCTCACAGGTTATGTGTTTAATGTTGGTGGTTGTGTTGTTAGCTGGAAGGCTACATTGCAGGCTGTTGTTGCACAATCTACTACTGAAGCTGAATACATGGCTATTGCTGAAGCTTGCAAAAAATCTGTTTGGTTGAAAGGTTTGTTTGCTGAGCTTTGTGGAGATGATTCTTGCATTACTTTCTTTTGTGACAGTCAAAGTGCCATATACCTTACAATAGATCAGATGTTCCATGAGAGAACTAAGCACATTGATGTCAAGTACCATTTTTGTTAGAGACATTGTTGCTCAAGGTAAATTAAAGGTATGCAAGATCAGCACTCGTGATAATCCTGCTGATATGATGACTAAACATGTTCCTGTTGCTCGAACTTAGTTGGTTTAACTGATTAGCCCAAGTGGCTATTGGCGCCGAAAGTATTTGCTTTGTTTGTTCAGGGAGATGGTTGCTGCTGATGCTACAAGGAAGAATTTGTCTCAAGGTGGAGTTTGTTATATGTTGATCCAAATTCTACAAAGTATAGGCCAACTTCTGACGAGTGGAGCGAGGCCCGTCGCCGGAGGCTTGGGCCGAGTGTACGGTACGGATCGTCGAAGACCTAGGTTTCCACCGATATATAAACCCCTTGTAAGCCGCCGGTTGGGATGAGTTGCATCTGTGAAATCCCGGCGTTTGTAAACACTCCTCGGTATAGTGAAGTTTCGCTGGCTGGCGCCCGTGGTTTTTTCCTCTCTTTATTGGAGAGGTTTTTCCACGTTAAATCTATGTCCCGTTGCTGTGTTTTTCGTTTTCGTTTTTCGTTATCTTCTTGTCGCAATTGTAACAGTTAGCTCTCAAAATACACTAGAGTATCATATAAGACAAAATATTTACACTAGTTGTCAAATAGGGAAGTAAAAAAAATAGTATCAAATAAGGAATCATATTGAGACATAGTGTCGAATAAGGAATTTTCTCCTATTCTATCCATCCATCCTCACAGCCTGTTTATTGTCTACAGTACTGTCGTGCTATTCCTTCTTACTTACAGGCCGAGTTCCTCAGCTCTACGGATCCTCACTTAATAACTCTCGTACAAAACTGCCGCTGGACAGTTACATTATTTGGCCCACTCGCTCCCGAAATAATGGGCCATAGCCCGCCTAGTCCTCTTGGGCCGGCCCACAATTGGAGTGGTCTCCTCTTCATCATCAGCAGGCGTGGCAGGGTCGCTGACAGCCTCTAACTTTCCTCTCAGGTTTTCTCCATCACCGTAGTCACCGCATGCGTTCGAGTTCGTGACGCCATGGCTTTCTCGACGTCGAGCGTGCCCACAAATCGTCCCTCTTTCATATCCTCATGCGAACGCGTACCTAGTGCAGCACTTCCGCACGCGCACGCCTCACCATCCCAGGACATGGTCACCGGACAGAGCCGCCGCGCGCGCCGCAGGTGCAGACAACACAGCAGAAACATCACCATAGTACCTCTGTTCCCCCGTTGCTCCTGTCCACCTCAGTCCTCCTTCCGGCGAATTCTTCAACCGAACACGTAGAGAGGAAACATCCAGATACGTTTTGGTCCAAACGGCGCGCCAATCCATTCACCGTAGCAGTCGGGTTCTTCCGCCGAAGATCGAGAAAACTCTCCGTTCATCAGTTAAGTTTTTCCGTCAGTCCGGGCCCTCGTTTGTTCCTCTGTTCACAGCAAGATTCCGATCTTTCCAGTTCTTCTACGGAGCGGTTCTTTTCGGATGTTCCTTCTCGGGACATTTCCCTCCGCTTATATTCAAAACTCAAGGGAATTTTCAGAACTTAAATATATTAATCCTAACTATTACCACTAATGACAATTTTGGCCTCTTTCATTTAAAAATGCATTTATTAACAACTTTTAATTTCTAAATCCAAATAATGCAAATAATATATGTTTTGATATCATAAAATTACAAGGATCAATAATATGCTGTCAAAAATGAATTTTGAACAAATAAAATTTTCAAAATTATTTAAATGTTTAAAATGACTTTTCTTAATAAATTCATAACTATTAAACCGTATTTTTGAATTCGACAAATGATATGTCTAAATCGATTAGCGCAACGAGCCATTTACAAACGTGCACTTAATACTTGCAATCACATCATGCATCCAAGAAAACCAGGATGAATAAAATTGGGAAATAGTCATTTCTTATCAATAACGCCTCATGAATGTAGTATCATCAATGTGCCATGTAAATGACGTATTTCCACCATGTTTTGCATCATTAACTTTCCATGTCATGCATCATATCATGATCATGCCGGTTCTTCTGCATTATTTGTAATTGTTACAGCATTTGTTTCTTTTAGTGCTTTGCTTCTTTCCGGATAGGACGATTAGATGTGCGAGTATCGATCCGATATTTAGATGAACCTTCGAGAATATTTTCAGGCAAGCATTATCCCCCTTTCTACCTATTTTATATTTCTAGTCTTTACTTATTTCTGTTTATCTATTGCTATCTGTGTTGCGATGCTTTAGATTCAGTACCACGTTATATCCCTTGTAGCCTATATTGCCATGGACACCCCTATTACCTGTTGTTTGGTAGATAGTCGGCCTTGCGAGTTGTAACACCCTCAGAATCGACCCTATGCAAGTTTTAGCGAAACCCGCCAAACCCGCATAGAAACGATTCAAAGGTGCCCACCAGGCACTTTCGTGCGGGTGGAAAACGAAGTAATAACATTACACAACAGTCCTCGATGGGACCCACAGAACAGATATATACAACAGCGACTCAAAGAGTCAAGAATACATATATAATATACAAAGATCCAAATCACCTTGAAAATGATAGAGCGTCCGACTACGGACAAGATGCAAATGGGGCTAAGAGCCCTGAAGAATAACCAATGGCGTCCATAACCCTGCCCAGGCCAAGCCGGAAGGGTAACCCTGCTAACGACGTCGATCTCAAAACCTGCTTAAAACAAAAGGGGTGCCGACAAAGGACAAAGGAAAAAGAGGAGCGTCAGTACTGAGGCCAGTACACGGCGAGGTTAGAATTCGTCGGTCCTCACCTACATAGGTATGGTGGACTGAAGCGGCAGCGGCAGCATGCACTAAACAACCTATAGAGACTCGATACTACTGGCGGCTATCAGAGAGGGGTAAGGAAGACCTATTCGGATCCAACCTGATACTATCATCCAACAAACCCATCCTGGCGTTTCCCCCTCGAGACCAACGAGGAAGTCAACCGAGGAACTCACACAGTTGGCAGTTTTATGTATTCAGTTATTGTTGCAGCAATTATAGTCAGGTGTAGATAATCGTCCTGATAAAATAAACAGTGGGCCGTTTTAGTTAACCATTCCGTTGTAGTTGCGACACTTACTAGTCAGATACAATTAGCATGAGATAATCCAAAACCCAGCAGTTGTTGGCACTTTTATTCAGCCATTCCATTATAGTTGCAATACTTACTAGTCAGGTACAATGGTCGCAAGCGACTTCCAAACAAGCAATTGTTGGCAGTTTTATTTAGCCATTCCATTATAGTGAAGCTGATTACTAGTCATTATAAAGTCAAATTTATAGCACTACTTTAGTTATGCTTGTCTATGATCGAGATACTGTGCTCCAAGTCGTCCATAACCGCGGACACGGCTTTCAGAAAGTTTTAAACCGGCTGGGGTGCACAAATAGCAACACACACTCGATCAACCTCGGAAAAACCAAATCAAAACCCAACGAGGCTTTCACGACAAAGCAATCACAGGATTCAGAAATATTTCAGGGGGCCACCCCATTAAGCTACCCGCCACGAAGTTAGCTGACTCCGAAACGGACTCAAGGTTTGGGTATACGGCTGTGAACGACTGGGAACCCAAAACTGGTCTTGTCGACACCGCGGAATCATGTCCCGATCCTAAACAGTACAGGTGCTATCTGTCGCATAATTTAAATAAAGCAGTAAAGCATGGCATAAGTACAGGATCGTAAATAAAACCTCAAACTAGTTTGTGGCCCCAAGAAATAAGACTGAATCAAGCTCTGGCTCAGGGGGGTCCCATATACCTCCCGGATGTGGATAGCGCGATAAATCAAGGAACAAGTATCAAGTACTCGGGGTCCTACGGGACACAAGTGGGCGTTCGGAAACCAAATATTATCTATCACCCACCGATGCCTCTGCTTACTTCAATTTTAGTTGTTAAACAGGAATTAAAGTGAACGCTAAGTAAAACCATGATCATCTCCAACATCAACATGCGGCATTTCTCCAACAACTGAGGTACTTGACGGCACGCAACAACATTTGAGCAAGCGACTACGACGCGCAAGTCCATCTATCTACCAAACAACAGGTAATAGGATGTGTCCAAGGCAATATAAGGCTGCGAGGGATATCACGGGTACGAAAGACTAGAGCATCGCAACACAGATAGCAATAGATCAACAGGAGAAAATAAATACTATAAAAGTAAGATAGGTAGAAAGGGGGAGATGCTCGCCTGAAAACATTGTCGAAGGTTCAACCGGAGATCGGAGCGAAGCTCACATCAACTCAACGGCCTTATCCGCGAAGAAGCAAACACTAGAAGAGACACCGGATGCAATATTTAATACAACGGCAGAAGATCGGCATGATGCATGTATGATGTATGACATGGCAAAGGTGCGATGCAATTAGGTCATATTAAGCGGAACCGGGGTTCCGACAATTAATTATATGGTTCAAGTTGTTTAGCTACCCCGCAATTTAAATGTTGTCTTAACATGGCAAAAGATAGCACCGGTTCGCTACACAAGTTTAAATGAGGCCAATATGAGACTAGATTTGACTAGATTTGCCCGCATATGGGCCCCATATTTAATTAGAGGTGAATCGGCATAAGGCCCCCAAACCACATGACAAGATGCATGCAAGTATGACAATTAATATGCAACAAGTTGTTATTTCATTTATAAAATAGGGCTCGAGGAGAGGGGTCACACATTAGGGTTCGGCAGATCTTGGGGTTCCGGGGTTCGGGGTAGGTCTCGGGTCCAGGGTTCGACGGAAACGTTCTCGGATAACAGAGGTAGGTCTTGTCGTTCGGGCAGACGAACTTGGCGTGGCGTCGGGGCGCATCGGTCTCGCCCTGGTCGGTGTCGAACTTGTCGGGTCCGCGTAGACGGTCATGGCGTTCCAGGTGGAGAACTTGGCGGTCCGTGGCGAGTGCTTGTCGTGTCGAGGGCTCGGCGTCGATGGTTCATCGGTTTGGTATGTCTTCGGGTTCCGTGGAAGGGACTGCGGCGTTCGGGGAGGAGGATCTTGTTGATGCCGCACTCTTGGTCCATCCAACCAAAGCGTCCAACTTGGTGTATTGGATGCTCAGGGAGTCCTTGAGTCGGTTACACATGTGAAGCCCAAGGTACTAGATCGATGCTCTTGAACGGCCACCAACTCGTACAACTCTGCACACATGTGTGAACCAACACAAGGCGTGCTGTTCCTGTGACGTTGCTCGGACAGGTCGTAGAGGATCCCTGTGTGGCTTTGGACGGGGCTAGGCAGCAGCGTTGCTCGCGGGGACGGTGGCGAGCCGAGCGACGAGGAGGCCGGGCGGAGGGCGTCTGCGGCGGCGGTTGCCGGCGAGCTAGGGAGGAGGGCGGCCGGGAGAGGCACGGGCCGGCGGCGGCAGAGGCGCTTGCAGGCGGCGGCGGCTCGCCGGAGAAGTAGGAGGGGAGGGGTCGCGTGGGCGGCGAGGTCGGCGACGGGGGAGGAGGGCTCGGGGCGTTGGAGGTTGACAGGGAGGCAGTGAAGGGCTCCGCGGCCGGAGCGTTGGAGGCGGGCAGCGGCGACCGGGGCCAGGCGGGGCGGTGGCTTGCGAGGAGAAACCCGGCGGGGTCGGGCGGAGGTGGGGAAGGGGCGTGCGGGACCGCGGCCGAGGAGGCGCCAGCGGCGACGAGGGTGCGGCCGGGCCGGGGAAGAGGGCGAAGGCGAGGCGGCCGGAGGTCGGCGAGGGTCGGTGGCGGGCGCCAGGGGGAGGCGGGGCCGAGGGCGGTGGCGGTGGAGCCTGGGGTCGGGGAGGCGGCGCGGCCACGCCGGAGGGGAGGGGAGGCCGGCCGGGCGAGCTCAGGCGCCGTCGCGGGGGAGCTGTGCGGGGTCGGGCGCGCGCAGGAGAGAGAGAGAGGGGGAAGGGGCTGCGGGGGGCGAGGGAGGAAGAGGACCAGAGAGGGAGAGGATCGGGAGGTGGGGTCGCAGGTGGGGACAGGGGCGGGGCCAGGACGGTTGCGTGCGTGAGTGGGTGGGTGCTGGGGTGGGCCAGCAGGGAGAGGGATGAGATGGGTGGGGTGAGGTGGCACTGCCTGATAGGGTGGGGGAATGGCCAGGGTGATGTGGCGGCCTGGGATAGGTGGGGGTGATGTGGAGAGGGGCTGGGTAGAATAGGTTGGGTAGACTAGGGATTTAGGTGGTCCGTTTTTAATTCCTGGGGGTGGTCGTTCGGGTCGAATCGGCCCGTTCGACTGCTCCCACTAAAAATAATTAATATCTTATTTGTTTAAAACAAGACTTATGCAGACTGATAGCAGACAAAACAAAATAATCCGGAGGCCCGGGGTTTGCGTTTGAATAAAGACGGGCCGTTTAGAAAACACAAACAGGTCTTTCCGCAAATAGTTTTATACAATCAAATGCAAGATGATGACGATGCTCAAATGTAATGTGGCATGATGACATGAGCATGCGGTCATGATGATGCAATGCACAAAAACAACGCGATTTTCTAGTAGTGGTTTTGCGGGATGCCACAATTCGACACCACTAACAAGGGATCTCGCCCTCGAGATCCGCCTCATGGTACCGGAAAGACGGGCGGCGTTCTGAATCTTCTCGCTCCGTGTATATCCTCGCGACACCACTAACAAGAGGTCGTTGTCCGTGATCGGCGAGAGAACACTCCGGGAACAAAAGGTCGAAGGTAGAGGTATCCACAAATTAAGCCACCCCTAACTTCCGTGGACGGAGTAAAATTGCTGGATCCACTGATTCGATGTACAAGAGCGAAAGATAAGAGTAGTCGGATGGTGATCAGTCCATCGCGCACCCAAACAATTACTATGCACACGAATAGGCGAACAGTGCAACCAACTCTCGGAATTAGACTGAAGATCTCGACAATCGAGGTGTAGAACAAAGGAGTGATGCAGACTCTGCATCGGATCTGGCGTAGATGATGTCGACGCGTCGGAAAAACACCGGAAGGCGCAGACAAGGAACAAAGGATGGTACCACAGACGAAGGATTCCTCGGATAGCATGAAGACCGGATGTAGAAACACCGTTACCAAAAGAGGAAGCGAAACCCTGAAGGTACGACGAAACCCAACCACGAGAAATCCTGGACTCCAAGAGAGAGAAGAGAGCGGATTCAAAACACGTCGAGATAAGAGGAGAATAGCAGAGGGGTAAGAAGTAAAATCAGACCTAATCAGAACTATCCAACCGATTTTGCAAAAATAGTTTGACACTCTACTGCGGCCGTTAGCTAGGTTATCCTACAGGCTGGACTTGTGGGGTATCGCAATTGCTGAGCTCTGATACCACTCTGTAACACCCTCAGAATCGACCCTATGCAAGTTTTAGCGAAACCCGCCAAACCCGCATAGAAACGATTCAAAGGTGCCCACCAGGCACTTTCGTGCGGGTGGAAAACGAAGTAATAACATTACACAACAGTCCTCGATGGGACCCACAGAACAGATATATACAACAGCGACTCAAAGAGTCAAGAATACATATATAATATACAAAGATCCAAATCACCTTGAAAATGATAGAGCGTCCGACTACGGACAAGATGCAAATGGGGCTAAGAGCCCTGAAGAATAACCAATGGCGTCCATAACCCTGCCCAGGCCAAGCCGGAAGGGTAACCCTGCTAACGACGTCGATCTCAAAACCCTCTTAAAACAAAAGGGGTGCCGACAAAGGGCAAAGGAAAAAGAGGAGCGTCAGTACTGAGGCCAGTACACGGCGAGGCTAGAATTCGGCGGTCCTCGCCTACATAGGTATGGTGGACTGAAGCGGCAGCGGCAGCATGCACTAAACAACCTATAGAGACTCGATACTACTGGCGGCTATCAGAGAGGGGTAAGGAAGACCTATTCGGATCCAACCTGATACTATCATCCAACAAACCCATCCTGGCGTTTCCCCCTCGAGACCAACGAGGAAGTCAACCGAGGAACTCACACAGTTGGCAGTTTTATGTATTCAGTTATTGTTGCAGCAATTACTAGTCAAGTGTAGATAATCGTCCTGATAAAATAAACAGTGGGCCGTTTTAGTTAACCATTCCGTTGTAGTTGCGACACTTACTAGTCAGATACAATTAGCATGAGATAATCCAAAACCCAGCAGTTGTTGGCACTTTTATTCAGCCATTCCATTATAGTTGCAATACTTACTAGTCAGGTACAATGGTCGCAAGCGACTTCCAAACAAGCAATTGTTGGCAGTTTTATTTAGCCATTCCATTATAGTGAAGCTGATTACTAGTCATTATAAAGTCAAATTTATAGCACTACTTTAGTTATGCTTGTCTATGATCGAGATACTGTGCTCCAAGTCGTCCATAACCGCGGACACGGCTTTCAGAAAGATTTAACCCGGCCGGGGTGCACAAATAGCAACACACACTCGATCAACCTCGGAAAAACCAAATCAAAACCCAACGAGGCTTTCACGACAAAGCAGTCACAGGATTCAGAAATATTTCAGGGGGCCACCCCATTAAGCTACCCGCCACGAAGTTAGCTGACTCCGAAACGGACTCAAGGTTTGGGTATACGGCTGTGAACGACTGGGAACCCAAAACTGGGCTTGTCGACACCGCGGAATCGTGTCCCGATCCTAAACAGTACAGGTGCTATCTGTCGCACAATTTAAATAAAGCAGTAAAGCATGGCATAAGTACAGGATCGTAAATAAAACCTCAAACTAGTTTGTGGCCCCAAGAAATAAGACTGAATCAAGCTCTGGCTCAGGGGGTCCCATATACCTCCCGGATGTGGATAGCGCGATAAATCAAGGAACAGGTATCAAGTACTCGGGGTCCTACGGGACACAAGTGGGCGTTCGGAAACCAAATATTATCTATCACCCACCGATGCCTCTGCTTACTTCAATTTTAGTTGTTAAACAGGAATTAAAGTGAACGATAAGTAAAACCATGATCATCTCCAACATCAACATGCGGCATTTCTCCAACAACTGTGGTACTTGACGGCACGCAACAACATTTGAGCAAGCGACTACGACGCGCAAGTCCATCTATCTACCAAACAACAGGTAATAGGATGTGTCCAAGGCAATATAAGGCTGCGAGGGATATCACGGGTACGAAAGACTAGAGCATCGCAACACAGATAGCAATAGATCAACAAGAGGAAATAAATACTATAAAAGTAAGATAGGTAGAAAGGGGGAGATGCTCGCCTGAAAACATTGTCGAAGGTTCAACCGGAGATCGGGGCGAAGCTCACATCAACTCAACGGCCTTATCCACGAAGAAGCAAACACTAGAAGAGACACCGAATGCAATATTTAATACAACGGCAGAAGATCGGCATGATGCATGTATGATGTATGACATGGCAAAGGTGCGATGCAATTAGGTCATATTAAGCGGAACCGGGGTCCCGACAATTAATTATATGGTTCAAGTTGTTTAGCTACCCTGCAATTTAAATGTTGTCTTAACATGGCAAAAGATAGCACCGGTTCGCTACACAAGTTTAAATGAGGCCAATATGAGACTAGATTTGACTAGATTTGCCCGCATATGGGCCCCATATTTAATTAGAGGTGAATCGGCATAAGGCCCCCAAACCACATGACAAGATGCATGCAAGTATGACAATTAATATGCAACAAGTTGTTATTTCATTTATAAAATAGGGCTCGAGGAGAGGGGTCACACATTAGGGTTCGGCAGATCTTGGGGTTCCGGGGTTCGGGGTAGGTCTCGGGTCCAGGGTTCGACGGAAACGTTCTCGGATAACAGAGGTAGGTCTTGTCGTTCGGGTAGACGAACTTGGCGTGGCGTCGGGGCGCATCGGTCTCGCCCTGGTCGGTGTCGAACTTGTCGGGTCCGCGTAGACGGTCATGGCGTTCCAGGTGGAGAACTTGGCGGTCCGTGGCGAGTGCTTGTCGTGTCGAGGGCTCGGCGTCGATGGTTCATCGGTTTGGTATGTCTTCGGGTTCCGTGGAAGGGACTGCGGCGTTCGGGGAGGAGGATCTTGTTGATGCCGCACTCTTGGTCCATCCAACCAAAGCGTCCAACTTGGTGTATTGGATGCTCAGGGAGTCCTTGAGTCGGTTACACATGTGAAGCCCAAGGTACTAGATCGATGCTCTTGAACGGCCACCAACTCGTACAACTCTGCACACATGTGTGAACCAACACAAGGCGTGCTGTTCCTGTGACGTTGCTCGGACAGGTCGTAGAGGATCCCTGTGTGGCTTTGGACGGGGCTAGGCAGCAGCGTTGCTCGCGGGGACGGTGGCGAGCCGAGCGACGAGGAGGCCGGGCGGAGGGCGTCTGCGGCGGCGGTTGCCGGCGAGCTAGGGAGGAGGGCGGCCGGGAGAGGCACGGGCCGGCGGCGGCAGAGGCGCTTGCAGGCGGCGGCGGCTCGCCGGAGAAGGAGGAGGGGCGGGGTCGCGTGGGCGGCGAGGTCGGCGGCGGGGGAGGAGGGCTCGGGGCGTTGGAGGTTGACGAGGAGGCAGTGAAGGGCTCCGCGGCCGGAGCGTTGGAGGCGAGCAGCGGCGACCGGGGCCAGGCGGGGCGGTGGCTTGCGAGGAGAAACCCGGCGGGGTCGGGCGGAGGTGGGGAAGGGGCGTGCGGGACCGCGGCCGAGGAGGCGCCGGCGGCGACGAGGGTGCGGCCGGGCCGGGGAAGAGAGCGAAGGCGAGGCGGCCGGAGGTCGGCGAGGGTCGGTGGCGGGCGCCAGGGGGAGGCGGGGCCGAGGGCGGTGGCGGTGGAGCCTGGGGTCGGGGAGGCGGCGCGGCCACGCCGGAGGGGAGGGGAGGCCGGCCGGGCGAGTTCGAGCGCCGTCGCGGGGGAGCTGTGCGGGGTCGGGCGCGCGCAGGAGAGAGAGAGAGAGAGAGAGAGAGGGGGAAGGGCTTGCGGGGGGCGAGGGAGGAAGAGGACCAGAGAGGGAGAGGATCGGGAGGTGGGGTCACAGGTGGGGACAGGGGCGAGGCCAGGACGGTTGCGTGCGTGAGTGGGTGGGTGCTGGGGTGGGCCAGCAGGGAGAGGGATGAGATGGGTGGGGTGAGGTGGCACTGCCTGATAGGGTGGGGGAATGGCCAGGGTGATGTGGCGGCCTGGGATAGGTGGGGGTGATGTGGAGAGGGGCTGGGTAGAATAGGTTGGGTAGACTAGGGATTTAGGTGGTCCGTTTTTAATTCCTGGGGGTGGTCGTTCGGGTCGAATCGGCCCGTTCGACTACTCCCACTAAAAATAATTAATATCTTATTTGTTTAAAACAAGACTTATGCAGACTGATAGCAGACAAAACAAAATAATCCGGAGGCCCGGGGTTTGCGTTTGAATAAAGACGGGCCGTTTAGAAAACACAAACAGGTCTTTCCGCAAATAGTTTTATACAATCAAATGCAAGATGATGACGATGCTCAAATGCAATGTGGCATGATGACATGAGCATGCGGTCATGATGATGCAATGCACAAAAACAACGCGATTTTCTAGTAGTGGTTTTGCGGGATGCCACACGAGTCATAGTTGCTTGCGCAGATATTGTTTCGCGCCGTCGTTGTTCCACAGTTGTTGGAAGGTTGATCATGACTCAAATTACAACTGATATTAAAATGCTAGAAATAGTTCTAACTAATGCAGAGGCACCGGTGGGCAATAGATGTAATTTGGTTTTTAACCGCTCACCGGTGTCCCGTAGGACCCCGAGTACTTGATACCTGTTTCTTAACTATTCGCAATATCCGCATGTGGGACCATGAATCCCCTTAGCGAGATCTTGAATCATATATTATTTCTTGGGGTCGCAAAGTAGTTTGGGGTTTTATTACTATCATGTACTTATTCCATGCTACTGCTTTATTTACTACTTTTGCTCATTGAGAGCATTTACTACTGTACTGTTTTGGAACCCCGTGCCACGTTTTTGTGGTATCGGCAATCCCAGTCACACTTTCGGGTTCCCTGTCATTTAGAGCCGTCGTCACAAACCTCTGGGTCTGTCTTGGAGCCGGCCAACTTCGTAGCGGGTAGCTTAGTGGGGTGCCCCCCTGAAATATTATATGAATCTTGTGATTGCTTTGTCGTGATGCCTCGTTGGGTTTTCATTTGGTTTTTCTGAGGTTGATCATGTGTGTGTTGCTATTTTTGCCTCCTGCAAGGTAAAACTTTCTAAAATCCGTGTCCGCGGTTATGGACGACTTGGAGCACAATTTCTCGATCATAGACAACTATAACTAAAGTAGTGCTATAAATTTGACTTTAGAATGACTAGTAATCAGCTTCACTACAATGGAATGGCTAAATAAAACTACCAACAACTGCTGAATTTGGGACGCCTCATGCTATATGTATCTGACTAGTAAGTATTGCAACTACAATAGAATGGTTAACTAACACTACCTATTGCTTATGATATTAGGATGACTCATGCTATCTATATTTGACTAATAATTGTTGCAATTATAACGAAATGACTAAAACTGCCAACTGTGTGAGTTCCTCGGTTTGACTTCCTCGTTTGGTCTCGAGGGGGAAAATATCAGGATGGGTATGATTGGTGTTAGTATCAGGTTGGTTTCGAATAGGTCTCTCTTATCCTTATCTGATAGCCGTCACTTATGCCGAGTCTTTATAAGTTGTTTAGTGCATACTTCGCCGTCGCTTTAGTCCACCATACCTGTGTAGGCGAGGACCGTCGAACTCTAAGACTCGCCAGCATGAACTCAACTCAGTATGGACCGCTATCT
This sequence comes from Avena sativa, assembly GCA_916181665.1. Classification (NCBI taxonomy): domain Eukaryota; kingdom Viridiplantae; phylum Streptophyta; class Magnoliopsida; order Poales; family Poaceae; genus Avena; species Avena sativa. Next base: position 7,768,486 of record OV702296.1, on the reverse strand, counting down.
TTTTTTTGCCCTTTGTTAGCATCCCTTCTGTTTTAGCAGGTTTTAAGATCGATGTCGTTAGCAGGGTTACCCTTCCGGCTTGGCCTGGAAAGGGTTATGGACACCATTGGTTATTCTTCAGGACTCTTAGCCCAATTTGCATCTTGTCCGTACTCAGACGCTGCATTGTTTTCAAGGTGATTGGATATTTGTATTGTATATTTGTATTCTTGACTCATGGAGTCGTTGTTGTATATCTGTTCTGTGGGGTCCATCGTGGACTAATGTGTAATGGTATTACTTCGTTTTCCACTCGCATGAAAGTGTCTGGTGGGCACCTTTGAATCGTTTCTATGCGGGTTTGGCTGGAATCACTACAACTTACATAGGGACGAACCGATGGTGTTATAATATGGCTATAATAAGATTGCCTAATAAAAGCACTAATAGCAGTACTGCAAGAATTTGTTCTTGACCTCATCATACAAATCAACAGCACCATCTGCACTGCTCCAAGACAACTAAAGAACTACAAGCAGTATCATTTGAATGAGTACAAGCAGAGTACTACAAGCAGAAGTCAGGTAGTAGTTCTTGTGTAAGTAGATCATGAATAGCATGAATAAATAAGGGAGTAACTGAAATCAAGCACTTGAAAGAAAATCTATGTATGAATGAAAGAGTGTGCCTTCATCTTTGCTAGAACAATAAGTGGAAAATTTAAGAAAGAATGGATGATGGTCATCCCATTGTACCTAGAAATAAATTGAGTTAATTCAAAATTATCAACCGAGGAAAAATAACCAAAGAATAATTACAACATACAACACTCACTAACTTCTAACATCTGGAACTCCATTTCTTCTATAGGGGCATAGGTTTATTTAAGTAGCTCTGTCGTGATAGATAGAGCTATTGGTAGTCATCCTTCTGCTTGCGGACGTTCTTTATGATTGTGTGGCATGTCATAGCCCATGCCTCCTCCAACTTCCATCACCCCAATAATAATATGTTGTAGTGTGATGAAACTCCGAGAAATCGTGTCCACATCGTGGTTGTGGAATTCTTCCTCTACACCCTCTATTAGTTCCTTAATAGTTCCTAGTGCTCTGTTATCAGTGAGGGATTCAAGTGACCCGAAGAAGCAAAGGTCCAAGATATTCATATCCGGACTGTTTATGGTTGATTCATCAATTGAAATTCTAGGTCAGTCATGACCACGAACCGTTGAAAAGAAATATCACTAGGGAGTAGATGAGGTTTTGCTTTATCTTTCTGTATCAAGATTTTTCTTCCTATATCCTCATTATGCCACTGATCTTGGATTGCTGGAACTACTTTCTTGAAAATGAACTCCCTCATGAAATTACGTGTTACTTTCAATGGTTTTAGTTCAATTGTCCCTCTAGGTCTACATCGACTTTTTTTAGCTGGCGTCTCTTTGACAAACGCCCAGGTGCCAATCTTTCCATCGAATGTGACCACTCCTCCTTCACCGTACCTAGGCTTGGCCACAGTTGTCAAGAACATCACTTTCCCAATGCTATTCTTATTATGCACTGTGCGCAATGATATAGTTTCTTCAGGGAGTAGGTAGTAGTTGTTCTTCACCTTAGTCACGTAGAACCACTTTTCATCTATGTGGACGACATTGTCCATTAGCTTGAACATAGGCCAAGGACTTGTCAACCAGCCCTCGTCGAGCATGGAGACACAAAACTACAGTCTCTTAAGCTTGTTTGCTAGTGTCATAGAAGGTTTTAGGAGGCTACTGTGGAGTCTCAGAAAGCCCAACTTAAACCTCCGGTGTAAGGTTGACCGGATCACACCCAATGATCTTGCTAGACCTCTAATGGCCCTCCTTTTGTTAAGTGGTACTATTGCTACTCGGTAGATCCAGGTCTTTATTTTTTCTCCCAACATTACCCTTCTTCTTATTTGAAACATCAACTACTTCATTACATGCAATCTGGCCTAGGGCTTTTCACCATATTCTTTTAATTGTGCGGACACTTGGACACTTGTATTCAGCATAACTGCAATGATCTCCTTGTCATGCACATGAATCGAACCATCTCTACAGTTAATCACCTCCAAAGCAAAATACACACCAAACCTTTGCTCATTTGTGAGTTCTGGTTTTGGGCCAACACCTGTAGGAACATTGCAAGCAAAGTAATTTCAGGAACATTGCAAGCAAAGGAATTTCAGGAACATTGCAAGCATCCGGAATATTATCTTCTTGTTCTTCTTGTTCTTGTTCTTGTTCTTGTTGTTGTTCTTCTTCTTCTTGAGGAATCTCATTCAAATTGAGACCCGCTATTCAAACTGAGACCCACTTCTTGAGGAATCTCATTCAAATTGAGACCCGCTGCTTGAGGAATCTCATTCAAATTGAGACCCGCTGCTTGAGGAATCTCATTCAAATTGAGACCCGCTGCTTGAGGAAGCTCTTTCAAAGCAAGAACCGCTGCTTGAGGAATCTCATTCAAATTGAGACCCGCTGCTTGAGGAAGCTCTATCAAACCAAGATCCGCTGCTTGAGGAATCTCATTCAAATTAAGACCCGCCGCTTAAGGAATCTCATTCAAATTGAGACGCGCTTATTGAGGAAGCTCTATCAAATTGAGACCCGCTTCTTCACGAATTGTATCTAAATCAAGACCCGCTTCTTTAGGAAGCTCATTCAAATCGAGGCCCACTTCTTCAGGACGATGAATTCAAGGGAACTCAACCTTGTAGGTGTTACGTAGGTGTGTACACATTCCTGTAAAACAATGAGATTGTTTCAAGAACAAACAATACATGGTTTGATTTCGAGGACAAGAATGACATGGTTTCTTTCAAGCATAGTAGCTTACCATGTACCAAAGGTTCAGAGAATATGTCTTTTTGACGCATCCTTGTATATTTCAACATATGTTGTGCTTTATAGGGTAGTTTCTTCTTATTTCTAGACAGCTTACATAGATTATCCCCAGCAATTTGTTTCTTCATATACATGTGGAAAGAGAAGATTAAATTTACTTTCATTGTGAATTTGTTCTTGTAGATTAGGGCCAACTGAAAATTACACATTAGATAACACTAGTTCCTGATCAAATTTCATCATTCTCTTTTGTTAGCTTGTACACATAGAGGAGCAGCAACCGGAGAAGCAGGTTTCAAGTTTAGGTGCAGCAACTAGAGCAGTAGGTTCAGGTTGATCAGTGGAGCAGCAACATCAGGAAAAGCTATGACAAGTAGAAAACTATTTAGCACATCTGCAAACTAGAGCAAAGCTATGGCAAGTATCCTTTCATGAGAACCAATCACTCACACAATTATCACCTATACTCCATAAATTTCAGTCTTTCTGCATGTCAACAGCAAGACAAAACTCATAAATTTCAAGTAACTATGCATCAAACAGAAACAAAGAACTATGCTTGAGGAAGTATGCATCAAGTAAATTTAGTAAATTCAAGTAAACTAAAAAAACAGCAGTAAGCAGCTATAGATCTACACTTGTTTCATTTTATAAGTATGATATGGTAAGGACAAACAATGCTTTACCCTTTTTTTACACATAGAGGAGCAGCAACCGGAGAAGCAGGTTTCAGATGCCTTTTCTGATATCTGAATACAAAACAACAAGAAATATATCAGTACCTTGCAACCCCAAACATGTCAGTAAGACACTCCCTCTATGCACATACTCAGATTGCCTTATAAGAAACTATGAACATGCGAGACAGTGAATTTCTTTTATTTGCACAAATTCTCTCCAAAATCAGCATGAAAAAAATCAGTTTCGACTGCTTTGTGATTCTTTAGGAACCTTCTTAGCCAAGGTGAAGATACATGCTGATGCACAAATAAAGAACAGGTAAACAAAAACTAGGAGTGAATCTAGAGATGAAAAGAAAAAAAATCACAACTAGTTTAGGCTTCTGAAGCACTTCTCATACAAGTGACATGTACTGCTATTCATTAGCGGAGGGCCATAAATTTGATGAATAGGGTCAATTTTCTTGGGAGAGAACATTAATTGAGGAATTCATTTTGTGGCAGAGGCTACTAGTAATAAAAGAACTTCATTAAAAGAACTGCACATTCTCAAAATGATACTCTTATTGCCTTTCTGTAGAACTGTGTGGGAACTATATATGATGCGGTTTAGCAGCATATTATTTGGGTTGTGATACTCTAAAAGATTGCCAAAGAGATTTTTTTGTAAATGATATACAACTTCTTGCAGAAACTTGACAACACGTGATGCAATGATTTTTATAGTGTACCTGAAGTTCTAACCCAGGATTATCAGAAGACAATCCTTCTGCAGCACCCAAGATTATCTAAAGCCTTCTATTCCACGAGAGAGGAGTATAGATTCGGCTGAACAAGTGATCTTCCAAGCTCTTATTGGGCATATACTCGTAGACAAATAATCTTTGGGCCCCCCTTTCACCATCAACAACACAATATCCAAAAAGCTTTACAAGATTTGGGTGCTCAAGAACCCCAAGGAACTGTACTTCTGCTAACCATTTCTTATGTCCCTGCTACAACATTAAAAAACTGAAATATTAGGAACATAAAGATTTGACTATAGAAAAACATGGAAAGCTGATTATGTTGGAATTTGGGTGTGGGCCTTGGCCCATAGCCTAATACAAATTCTGAAATTCTCTTGGCCCATTCATGCCTAGCAAGGGGTGGCACCAAAGTTTAGTCCCACCTTGCTAGTTTAGAGGGAGTTGGACCAATATATATAGTGGAGTGTTTCACTACCTCCTAAAGAGAGCGAAGAGGAGTGGCATACACGCGCGCTCCTCCTCCTCCGCCGCCCGCCTCGTCACGAGGCGCGCCGCGGTTTGCGGAATTGTGCCTCGGTGCCGATCTTATATTTTTGCTGCTTGGAAAAATTATTGTGCGAGTCCGGTCTTTCCGGAAACCCTAATACGAGAAAATACACATCTCTCTGCCTCCAGAATCTTGCGCCGCCGCTACACCTTCTCCATCCCCTCTTCCGGCGTGCACCGGACGACGGGACAGTAGGCCTCCGGAACCACCGCCTCTCGTGAACCTGTACGGGTGAGGGGCGATCAGGTTTTTGGGGAGCGCGTCTGCGCGACTACTGACGGCATCACGTCGACCGACCACTCCTTCCCCGACGAGGACTTCTTCCCGGACATCAGCAGCCTCTACATCGACGCCATGGCTGACGACGCTGGTGTCAACGCGAACCTCAACCCCAACCTGAACACGAACCCGATACCTCCTCCAGCACCGTACGTAATCTGTTCCTATCTAGTTCAGTCTCTGTTGCAGTTTCTTGTACTAGCTCTTCGAATAGATGTGATCTGCTTATTCTGGTTGAATATGATCTGTTCGTCTATTCTGCTAGTATACATGATTAGATTAATTCCAGCACTTATAGTCATGATTTATTATTACTTATTTCGGATTAAATATTATGGTAATTTTCTTATATTTTCAACAATCCAAAAACCTGATTATAGGCAACTGAATTCAACTGGTTTAGCCGCGGCTACAAGGCCGCCTCCTTTTGACGGTGTCAATTATAAGAGATGGCGCACGAGAGCAGTTCTATGGTTGAAAAACCTAGGCTGCTATAGCGCCACTCTTGGCAAACCCGAGGGAGACCTTTCTCCTGTTCAGGAGGAAGCGTTTCAGAAAGTCGACACCATGTTTATGGGGGCTTTGTTCAATATTCTTGGTGACAACATTGTTGACACCTATATGTCATTTGATAATGGCAAGGATGCGTGGGATGCACTGGACGCCAAGTTTGGTGTTTCAGATGCTGGCACTGAACTGTATATCATGGAGCAATTCTATGACTACAAGATGACTGATGACCGTCCCATCGTGGATCAGGCTCATGAGATACAGTCCCTTGCCAAAGAACTCGAGCAGTTCAAGTGTAACTTACCGGACAAGTTCGTGGCCGGAGGCATTATTGCCAAGCTTCCTCCTTCTTGGAGGAAATTTGCTACCTCTCTGAAACATAAGAGACAGGAGTTTTTTGTTTCGGATCTCATCGGATCTCTTCATGTTGAAGAAAAGGCGAGAGCAAAAGATACACGTCCTCGAGGATTTGATGGAAGTTCTAGCGCACATGTAGTGCAGAAAAACAACTTCCAGTCCCACAAGTTCAAGAATAAGAACATGTCTGATGGCAAAGGAAAGTTTGATGGCAAAAACAAGGCCGCACAGACTACCAACTTCAAGAAGAAGACTAAGTATAAGAAGAAAGGATCCTGCCATGTCTGTGGTGATCCTAATCATTGGGCTCCTAGCTGCCCCAATCGCTTTGACAAGCGTTCACATGGAAATAGTGGCACGTCCGCTAATGTTGTCCTTGGTGATATTGAGATGAAGGATGCTGGGTACGGTATATTTCCCACTGTTCTTTCAGTTTGTAATTCACCTGATTGGTGGATAGACACTGGTGCAAATATACATGTATGTGCTGATATTTCCATGTTCTCTTCTTATCAGGTCGAACGGGCTGGCTCCGTGCTGATGGGAAACGGCTCACGTGCTTTTGTTCAAGGTGTTGGTACGGTGGATCTGAAGTTTACTTCGGGGAAGATCGTACAGCTGAAGAATGTGCAGCACGTTCCCTCAATCAATAAAAATCTCGTCAGCGGATCTCTTCTGTGTCGAGATGGTTTTAAGTTAGTCTTTGAGTCCAATAAAGTTGTAATTTCTAAGTGTGGACAATTTGTTGGAAAGGGTTATGAGTGCGGAGGCTTGTTCCGTTTATCTTTGTCAGACTTATGTACTCAAGTTATTAATCATGTTTGCAATGATAGTGAATCCAATATTTGGCATTCACGACTTTGTCATATTAATTTTGGGTGCATGACGCGGCTTGCCGATATGAATTTAATTCCGAAATTTACTACTGTCAAAAGTTCCAAGTGTCAAGTATGTGTGCAAGCTAAGCAACCTCGCAAGTCTCACAAGACTGCCGAGGTACGAGATTTGGCACCACTGGAACTAATACATTCAGATCTTTGTGAGATGAATGGTGAGTTGACAAAAGGTGGAAAGCGATATTTCATGACTTTAATTGATGATTCCACTCGATACTGTTATGTGTATCTTCTGAAATCTAAAGATGAAGCTTTTAATCACTTCAAAATCTATAAAGCTGAATCAGAAAACCAACTTGATCGAAAGATTAAGCGACTTCGGTCTGATCGTGGTGGAGAGTATTTTTCCAACGAATTTGATTCTTTTTGTGCGGAGCATGGTATTATCCATGAGAGGACGCCTCCCTACTCACCTCAGTCAAATGGGGTGGCCGAAAGAAAGAACCGTACTCTAACTGATTTGGTTAACGCCATGTTAGATACATTGGGTCTATCCAAGGAATGGTGGGGGGAGGCGATAAAGACTGCGTGTCATGTCCTAAACCGTGTTCCCAAAAAGAACAAAACCATTACTCCATTTGAGGAATGGGAAAGGAAAAGGCTGAAACTCTCCTACTTACGAACTTGGGGTTGTTTGGCGAAAGTGAATGTGCCGATACCCAAGAAGCGCAAGCTTGGACCAAAAACCGTGGATTGTGTCTTTCTGGGATATGCATTTCATAGCATTGGATATAGATTTTTGATAGTGAAATCTCAGGTATCTGACATGCATGTTGGTACAATCATGGAGTCGAATGATGCGACTTTCTTTGAAGACATCTTTCCCATGAAAGATTCGTCTAGTTCATCAAATCAGGAGATGCCTAGTTTATCTAGTCAAGAATTAATCACAATTCCTGAACCCACCATTTCGATAGAACACCCTGATAATCCTGTGGAGGATAACAGTGAAGCTCCTACCAGAAGTAAGAGACAAAGGACTGCGAAGTCCTTTGGTGATGATTTCATTGTATGCCTCGTGGATGATACTCCCACTTCTATTTCAGAAGCTTATGCATCTCAAGATGCTGACTACTGGAAAGAATCCGTTCGCAGTGAGATGGATTCCATCATAGCAAACGGAATTTGGGAAATTACTGATCGTCCTTATGGGTGCAAACCTGTAGGATGTAAGTGGGTGTTTAAGAAGAAGCTTAGACCTGATGGTACTATTGAGAAGTATAAGGCACGCCTTGTTGCCAAGGGTTATACCCAGAAAGAAGGCGAAGACTTCTTTGATACTTATTCACCTTTGGCTAGATTGACCACCATTCGAGTACTGCTATCCTTGGCTGCCTCGCATGATCTTCTCGTTCATCAAATGGACGTTAAGACAGCTTTCCTAAATGGAGAGTTAGATGAGGAAATTTATATGGATCAGACGGATGGATTCGTGATAGATGGTCAACAAGGCAAGGTGTGCAAGTTACTGAAGTCTCTGTATGGTCTTAAGCAAGCACCTAAGAAGTGGCATGAGAAGTTTGAAAGGACTTTAACTGATGAAGGCTTTATTGTAAACGAAGCTGACAAGTGTGTGTACTATCGCCATGGTGGGGGCGAGGGAGTCATCTTATGTCTGTATGTTGATGATATACTGATATTCGGGACCAATCTTAATGTTATCAATGAGGTCAAAGACTTTCTATCTCGTTGTTTTGAGATGAAAGATCTAGGAGTGGCTGATGTGATATTGAACATCAAGCTGCTGAAAGATGATGATGGTGGGATAACACTGCTTCCGTCTCACTATGTGGAAAAGATCTTGAGTCGTTTTGGGTATAGCAAATGTAGATCCTCTCCTACACCATACGATCCTAGCGTGTTGGTTCGAAAGAATCAGGGAGATCCTAAGGATGCTAAAGATCAGCTGAGATATTCTCAGATTATTGGCTCGCTTATGTATTTAGCCAGCGCTATGAGGCCTGACATCTCTTTTGCTGTAAGCAAGTTAAGTCGATTTGTCTCAAATCCTGGAGATGTTCATTGGCAGGCCCTTGAAAGGGTTTTGCATTATTTGAAAGGCACTGCGAGCTATGGGATTCACTACTCCGGGTATCCAAGGGTACTTGAAGGGTATAGTGACTCAAACTGGATTTTTGATGCTGATGAGACTAAGGCCATGAGTGGTTATGTGTTTACACTTGGTGGTGGCGCTGTTTCTTGGAAGTCTTGCAAGCAGACCATCTTAACGAGGTCAACTATGGAAGCAGAACTCACAGCATTAGACACAACCACTGTTGAAGCAGAGTGGCTTCGTGAAATCTTGATAAACTTACCTGTGGTTGAAAACCAATACCCGCAATCCTTATGAACTGTGATAATCAAACTGTGATCATAAAAATAAACAGTTCTAAGGACAATATGAAGTCATCAAGACATGTGAAGAGGAGATTGAAATCTGTCAGGAAAATGAGAAACTCCGGAGTTATTGCATTGGACTATATCCAAACATCTAAAAATCTGGCAGATCCCTTCACAAAGGGTCTATCACGTAATGTGATAGATAATGCATCGAGGGAGATGGGTTTGAGACCCACTTTTTGAGTTGCTCCCAGTGGTAACCCGCTCTATGTGATCGGAGATCCCGTGAAGTAGAGTTGGGAGACAAGCTGTTGGTCAACTGGGAGGAGAGTATCCTTACAGCATACTACCACTCCGTATAGATGCAATACTCTCCTATTCTGCATGGCAGGTTGGTATTTACCTTAATGTGTTCTGAGTGGCTTGTTTAAGCAAAGATGTTATCCTGCAGAACATCTTTTGAAGAACACACCTATATGAGTCTGACTGTCAAACGTCGCAGTCCGTGAGAGTTGGGTGCTCTCTAATAAACTCATGAAAGGCCATGGAGTATGACGCATAAGCTCCAAACCGCGGAGAAGCTTCGCGGCAGCCCTGTATCGGTCTAGACCTTATGTGAAACTAGTGCGCACCAAACTTGTAGTTCAAGGCATAGTCCACTATTCAAGTTGCAATCTAGTATAGCATGAAGTTCTAAGTGGAAGTTCAACTTAACAGTCTCCACCTCGCACCGGTATATAAACAATGCTCTGGAACTGATTGATGTGATGTAATGATATGTGCCTATGAGAATTTGTGGGGGATTGTTGGAATTTGGGTGTGGGCCTTGGCCCATAGCCTAATACAAATTCTGAAATTCTCTTGGCCCATTCATGCCTAGAAAGGGGTGGCACCAAAGTTTAGTCCCACCTTGCTAGTTTAGAGGGAGTTGGACCAATATATATAGTGGAGTGTTTCACTACCTCCTAAAGAGAGTGAAGAGGAGTGGCATACACGCGCGCTCCTCCTCCTCCGCCGCCGCCTCATCACGACGCGCCGCGCCCGCGCGCCGCCGTTTGCGGAATTGTGCCTCGGTACCGATCTTATCTTTTTGCTGCTCGGGAAAATTATTGTGCGACTTATTTTTCTGTCAGCCGTTTCTGGTCTTTCCGGAAACGTGGGCTGTTACTACTCAGACGTGGGCTACGCCCCACGTCTTACCCGACCGGCGCCTATATATAAACGGCCTTAGGCGAAAACCCTAATACGAGAAAATACACATCTCTCTGCCTCCAGAACCTTGCGCCGCCGCTACACCTTCTCCATCCCCTCTTCCGACGTGCACCGGACGACGGGACAGTAGGCCTCCGGAACCTCCGCCTCTCGTGAACCTGTATGGGTGAGGGGCGATCAGGTTTTTGGGGAGCGCGTCTGCGCGACTACTGACGGCATCACGTCGACTGACCACTCCTTCCCCGACGAGGACTTCTTCCCGGACATCAGCAGCCTCTACATCGATGGCTGACGATGCTGGTGTCAACGCGAACCTCAACCCCAACCTGAACACGAACCCGATTCCTCCTCCAGCACCGTACGTAATCTGTTCTTATCTAGTTCAGTCTCTGTTGCAGTTTCTTGTACTAGCTCTTCAAATAGATGTGATCTACTTATTCTGGTTGAATATGATCTGTTCGTCTATTCTGCTAGTATACATGATTAGATTAATTCCAGCACTTATAGTCATGATTTATTATTACTTATTTCGGATTAAATATTATGGTAATTTGCTTATATTTTCAATAGATTACTCATTTGATGTCAAGTCGCTAACATTTTGTAGTAGTCTTAGAACATCAAGTAATAAATCTAGAACACTAAGCACTTCTAATGTTTATTCAACTGTTCAAAATTTATTATGTTTTGAAGTAGAGCTATAGAATAGGATCCTACTCTCATTGTTCAAAATGTCAGTATGTATTCCCACTCTTTCTGGATACTTTCTTTTCTTGGGTAAAATACTGCTACGCTTATGTTCCTATGGATATTACAATCACAACAATCTGCTCTCAGGAGCGTAACCGTTTGTGATACAATTTATTTTAGCAATTTAATAAATTTCACTAATGATATACCAGTAGACATAGCCACTAGTAGAAAATAGGCTATCCGTTCGTGCCTCCTAACAACATTAGTCCCGGTTACGCCACGAACCGGGACTAATGCTGGCACGTGTCCCGGTTTAAGCGGGCACGGGGGATAGAGGCATGCGTTCCGGTTGGTAGGGGGGCATACGTACCGGTGTGCGTGGTACACACCTTTAGTCCCGGTTTGTGACGTATGATCCCGTCCTCTATAAATGCAACGCCCCAGCCCTCTGCCTTCACTCTGTTTTTTCTTGGTGGAAGGTGTGAGGGGTCTGCTAGTTTTTCTCCCTATGCATGCATTCAAGGTGTTTGATGAAATGTTTGAGTGAATGATCCCGTTCAATTTCTCATAGAACAAAAATATAGAAGGTGTCCGAGACGCATTTGAGCTCTCCTCTTTATTTCCCTCGATCGAGGTTAGCAATCTTATCTTTTCTCTGTCATTGATACAATGCATGTGTCGATGTGAATTGGTCATTTCACTATTTATGATGTCCTGTTCTTGATAAACTTACTTATATGATGCAGATGAACGGTCGGGAATGGATGTACGGTGACCGGCGTGTACCCGGGTATATGAAAGGCGTGGATAAATTTATCGATGTGGCTACGGCAAACAAAGAGAATGGTTTTATACGTTGTCCATGTGTTCAATGTCGGAACAACAAGGAGTACTCTTCCTCGAAAATCATTCGTGGCCACCTGATTATGAAAGGTTTCATGCCCAACTATAATTGCTGGACCAAGCACGGGGAAAGAGGGGTTATGATGGAAGACGGTGAAGAAGAAGATGATGATAACAACTATCATCATATGTTTCCTGAATACAGTGATACTGCAATGGAAGACAATGAAGAGGAAGGAGGTGAAGAACGGGCATCAGATGAGCCGGCTGATGAACTTGGTAGGGTCATTTCTGATGCAAAGCGAGACTGTGAAACAGAAAATGAGAAGTTGAAGTTAGAGGGCATGTTAGAAGATCACAAGAAATTGTTGTACCCAAATTGTGAAGATGGCAGCACAAAGCTCGGTACCACACTGGAATTGCTGCGATGGAAGGCAGAGTGTGGTCTAACTGACTCCTCATTTGAAAAGATGCTGAAAATAATGAAGCCGAAGTTTCCAAAACATAACGAACTTCCCGAGAGTACCTATGAAGCAAAGAAGACTCTTTGTCCTCTAGGATTAGATGTGCAAAAGATACATGCATGCATTAATGACTGCATCCTCTACCGCGGTAAGGAGTATGAGAATTTAGATAAATGCCCGGTATGCAATGCATTGCGGTATAAGATCGGATGAGATGAACCTGGTGATGTTGAGGGAGAGCCCCTCCGAAAGAGGGTTCCTGCTAAGGTTATGTGGTATGCTCCTATAATACCAAGGTTGAAACGCATTTCAAAAACAAAGAGCATGCCAGGTTGTTGCGATGGCACAAAGAATACCGTAAGAAAGATGGGAAGTTGAGATACCCTGCTGATGGTTCACAGTGGAGAAAAATTGAGAGAGACTTCCCAGACTTTGCAGGTGACGCAAGGAACTTATGGTTTGGTCTAAGTACGGATGGCATGAATCCTTTTGGGGAGCAGAGATGCAGTCACAACACATGGCCCGTGACTCTATGTATCTACAACCTTCCTCCTTGGTTGTGCATGAAGCGTAAGTTTATTATGATGCCAGCGCTCATCCAAGGCCCGAAGCAACCGGGCAACGACATTGATGTGTACCTTAGGCCATTAGTTGAAGAACTCTTACAACTATGGGGCAAACCAGGTGTACGTGCGTGGGATGAGAACAAACAGGAGCCATTTGATCTACGAGGGTTGCTTTTCGTAACCATCAATGATTGGCCTGCTCTTAGTAACCTTTCAGGACAGACAAACAAGGGATATAAGGCATGCATGTACTGTTCATAAATGCAAGAAGGTTGTGTACCTAGCGAATCGATGATTTCTTTCGACCAATCATCCGGTAGGAAGGTTGTGTACCATATTTGCATAAATGATCTTCGTCGCCTCACCCGGCTCCGTCGCCTCACCCTCTTCGTCGCCTCACCAATCTCCGGCGTAGCCATCGCCGCGGCAGCCATCGCCGGCGCCTCAGGATAAAAAGTGTAAGCGTACCACCGCTACTCTGCGTCGTGGTAAGCGATCGCCGAAACGTAAACAAGAGCCTATTCCAAAAGTACCAAAGGTTCCTCCCAAGAGAGCTTATGACTGTACTGAAGAGGAGACTACGACCATCGTTGATCCGGAAACGACAACGTTTTTCTCTAAGATGAGGCGGCCGAAAGATCCAGAGTTCCCCAACACCAAAGAAGAAAAAGCCAGAGTGTTCAAAATGCTAAAGACTCTTCATCAACCCGAGCCAAAGCTGTCATCAGACTATGAGCGTTCTATTCTCAAGTCACATGTGGCACAACAAGCCTCGACGAGCAGTACTTATGCAAGTGAGAAATCTGTTGCCCAGCTCGGAGAACAAGCAAAACAGTCTTGCGCCCCTCTCAAGTTGATTTCCCATACCAATGTGGGGTCGAGCAAATATGCGGCCAAAGAGCAGTATGATCCAGAGGTAGTTGCACAATACGGAGAAGCTGCCGCTGCTCAAGGTATGAGTATTGCCCAGTACTTATCCCAGTTAGAGTACTTACCCGTGTGTGAAGTAGCATACAAATACCTGTACGGCAAACCTCTCGTCAAACCTGAGGAGGTAAATAATCTTCCAACAAAAATACGAAGATTGCATAACTGGTACATGCATGCCACAAAGGCCGGGGCTAAATGGATAGTGCTGAGGGTTACAAAAAAGCATTATGGGAAAGAAATAGATGATATGATATCCATTGAATTTTATGAACAATTCCAATTATTCAATCAAGACGCCTTGGACAAATCGATCATCAGTGCCTATTGTCTGTAAGTACTAATTCTGTAATTAATTTAGTCTCTAGCTATCTCACCTCGTTATTGCATGTATATAATCATACTATAATATGCAGAATGAAGATTCTCGAATGCAGTGTAGGGTTTCGTAGCATGGAAAACAAAATTTTTCTATCGCATACAAACAAACAAGCCAAGATCTATCTACTAGATTGTAGCAACGAGTCGATGGAATAACTCACCCTCGAAGATTCCAAAGTGTTTAACGAGAGAGGATTCTCGTGGGTGATGTAGTCGTACTCTTCCCGATCTCAAGATCGCGTAGACGATCCTTCCGGCGCTGCGTTCCGGCAGCGGTCCCGCAGTCGGTCACACGTTCGGTACTCGACGAAGACCTTCCTCTCCCTTGTTCCAGCAGGCAGCGGAGGTTGTAGCACTCTCCTCGCGATTCCGGCAGCACAACGGCGTGGTACCGGAAGTAGAGGGGAGATCTCGCAGGGCTTCGCCTTAAGCCGGAGCGAGTATGGTGGTGTATGAGAGAGTTCCTCGACAATCTAGAGTTTAGACACGCCGAGGAGGAGAAAGCCGGCGGCTAGGGTTTATCTAGGCGGCGTCGGCGGTTTGCCCTAGGGCCGGCGGCGGCTATGGAGGCGGCGGCGGCTTGGTACTAGGGTTTGGAGGAGAGGATCTTGTGTGTCTCTAGGAGGGAGCCCTGCCCCTCCTTATATAGGTGGAGGGGCCGGCCGGCCAAGGGGAGGGAGAGGAGTCCTCCCAAACTCGGCTTGGGTGGTGCGCTGGCGGTGGGGAGGAGGGACTCCTCCCTAACTCGGTTTCCTCCTCCTTTCCTCTTTCCAAAATTAGCCGTTTGACTTTCAAACTAGCCGTTTGACTTTTCAAACTAGGATTTGATTTAATCCTTTATTTTGTTCAGCGATGACACTTAGTACATGATGCAATCATACCAACTTGATATAACACATTCATGTACCCTTCCCCTCCGGAGTGCCGGACATTCCGGAACCTTCTAGAACATTCCTGATGAAAACACCGGAATCATTCTCCAACTCCGAAACGGGACTTTCCTTATATGAATCTTATTCTCCGGACCATTCCGGATCTCCTCGTGATATCCCGAATCCCATTCGAGACTCCGAACAACATTCAGACTCTTTCTCATCATTCCATAACTACTCAAACAACGTCGAATCCTTAAGTGTGTCTCCCTACGGTTCGTGAATTATGCGGACATGATCGAGACACTTCTCCGATCAATAACCAATAGAGGAATCTGGAAATTCATATGGCTCCCACATATTTCTACGATTACTTTGCGATCGAATGAACCACTTACATACGATACCAATTTCCCTTTGTCTCACGATAGTTTACTTATCCGAGGTTATGATCGTCGGTATCTCTGCATACCTAGTTCAACCTCGTTACTGATAAGTACTCTTTTCTCGTTCCCGTGATATGTGATTCCTTGTGAGCCAGTCACATGCTTGCAAGCTAACTGGATGACATTTCACCGAGAGGGCCCAGAGTATATCTATCCGTCATATGGATGGACAAATCCCACTCTTGATCCATGTGTTTCAACCAATACTTTCCAAACACTCAATGCCACCTTTATAGCCACCCTGTTACGGTGTGGTGTTTGATGTCATCAAAGCATCCATCCGGTAAAGGTGATATGCATGATCTCATGGTCGAAGGAATTAGGTTACTATGTATCAGAAAGCATATAGAAATTGAACTATTATAATGACTTGATCTTTATGCTACGCTTATCTATAGGAGTATGTCCACCATATCATTCTCCTAACGATATGATCTTGTTGTTAATAACATCTCAATGTTCATGATAGGGAAACCACAATCATTTATTAACCAACAAGCTAGTGATGTATAGAGGCTATACTAGGGACTTCAATTTAAGTTTACAAATCACACAAGTATTAATGTTTCCTTGCTAATACTATTATAGCATGAATGTAAACATTTATCATAAACACAAAGATATAATAATAACTACATTTATTATTGCCTCTAGGGCATATCTCCAACAGTCTCCCACTTGCACTAGAGTCATCTAATCTAGATTACATGGTAATATACCGAACACCCATGGCAGTTTGGTGCTGGTCATGTTTTGCCCTTGGGAGAGGTTTAGTCAACGGATCCGCCACATTCAGATCTGTGTGTACTTTGCAAATCTTTATGTCCCCATCTTGGACATGCTCTCGAATAGCGTGAAAACGTATCTTGATATGCTTCAGCTTCTTGTGTGACCTTGGTTCTTGCGCATTGGCTATGGCGCCCATGTTATCACAGTAGATATACATTGGGTCCAACGCACTAGGAACCACACCCAGCTCTGTAATGAACTCTTTCATCCATATCACTTCTTGTGAAGCCTCCGAAGCAGCCATGTATTCCGATTCAGTTGAAGATCTCGCCACAACGCTTTGCTTTGCACTCCTCCAGCTAACTGCTGCACCATTCAAAATAAATACGTATCCAGATTGTGATTTAGAATCATCCAGATCGGTGTTCCAACTAGCATCGGTGTAACCATTAACAACGAGCTGTTCATCACCTCCATAAGAAAGAACCATATCCTTAGTTCTTCTCAAGTACTTAAGGATGTTTTTAACTGCTGTCCAATGATCCACTCCTGGATCACTTTGATATCTGCTAGTTAAACTAACAGCATATGCAATGTCGGGTCTGGTACATAGCATGGCATACATTAGAGATCTTATGGCTGAGGCATAGGGAGTCTTACTCATCCTTTCTCTATCTTCTGCCGTTGTCGGACTTTGAGTTTTACTCAAGGTCGTATTGGGCAACATGGGCAAGAACCCTTTCTTGCTATCTTCCATTCCAAACCTCTTTAGAACTTTGTCCAAATATGTACTTTGTGACAATGATATTAGGCGTCTTGATCTATCTCTATAAATCTTTATGCCTAATATGTAAGCTGCTTCGCCAAGATCCTTCATTGAAAAACTATTATTCAAATATTCCTTGACACTATTAAGAAGGTCTACATCATTCCCAATCAACAATATGTCATCTACATATAGTATTAAGAATGCTACAGAGCTCCCACTCACTTTCTTGTAAATACAAGCTTCTCCAAAAGTTTGTATAAAACCAAAACTTTTGATTACCTTATCAAAACGTTGATTCCAACTTCGGGATGCTTGCTTCAATCCATAGATGGACCGTTGAAGTTTGCATACCTTGTTAGCATCTTTAGGATCGACAAAACCTTTGGGTTGCATCATATACAACTCTTCATCAATGTCTCCATTGAGGAATGCTATTTTTACGTCCATCTGCCATATCTCATAATCGTAATATGCAGCGATTGCTAACATAATCCTCACAGACTTTAGCTTCGCTACTGGTGAGAAAGTCTCATCGTAGTCAACTCCTTGAATTTGTCGAAAACCCTTTGCGACAAGTCGAGCTTTATAGACAGTAACATTACCATCAGCATCTGTTTTCTTCTTGAAAATCCATTTGTTCTCGATAGCCTTCCGGCCATCTAGTAAGTCCACCAAAGTCCATACTTGGTTTTCGTACATGGATCCAATCTCGGATTTCATGGCTTCTTGCCATTTATTGGAATCTGGGCTCATCATTGCTTCCTCATATGTCGCAGGGTCATCGGTGTTATCCACCAACATGACATTCATAACGGGATCATACCAATCTGGAGTGGTACGAGTTCTCATTGACCTGCGAGGCTCTGTAGCAACTACAACCGAAGTTTCATGATCATCATCATTAGCTTCCTCTCTTACTGGTGCAGGCGTCACAGGAACTACTTCCGGTGCTGCGCTACTCGCAAGTTCGAGAGAAGGTTCGACAACCACGTCGAGTTCTACTTTCCTTCCAGTCACTTCTTTCGAGAGAAATTCCTTCTCTAGAAAGGATCCATTATTGGCAATGAAGATTTTGCCTTCGGATCTATGATAGAAGGTATACCCAATAGTTTCCTTCGGGTATCCTATGAAGACGCATTTTTCCGCTTTGGGTTCAAGCTTGTCCGGCTGTAACTTCTTTACATAGGCTTCGCATCCCCAAACTTTAAGGAACGACAATTTAGGTTTCTTGCCAAACCATAATTCATACGGTGTCGTTTCAACGGATTTATATGGTGCCCTATTTAAAGTGAATGCGGCTATTTCTAATGCATAACCCCAAAATGATAGCGGTAAATCTGTAAGTGACATCATAGAACGAACCATATCTAAGAGAGTTCGATTACGACGTTCGGACACACCATTACGCTGTGGTGTTCCCGGTGGTGTCAATTGTGAAAGTATTCCGCATTTCTTCAAATGCTCGCCAAACTCGTAACTTAGATATTCACCTCCACGATCAGAACGTAGAAATTTAATCTTCTTGTTACGTTGATTCTCTACCTCACTTTGAAACTCCTTAAAAAACTCGAAAGTTTTGGACTTATGTTTCATGAAATAGATATACCCATATCTACTCAAGTCACCCGTGAAGGTAAGAACATAACGATAACCACCGCGCGATGCTACACTCATTGGACCACACACATCGGTATGTATGATTTCC
The DNA here is from genome assembly GCA_916181665.1 of Avena sativa. Taxonomy (NCBI): domain Eukaryota; kingdom Viridiplantae; phylum Streptophyta; class Magnoliopsida; order Poales; family Poaceae; genus Avena; species Avena sativa. Next base: position 7,749,673 of record OV702296.1, on the reverse strand, counting down.
AATAAGTCCGTAGCTCGCTCCATCATACCTGAAAATGGAGTCTTAGTCATTTTACCCATCAGACATGCTTCACATCTATCAAGTGATTCGAAATCAAGTGATTCAAGAAGTCCATCGGAATGGAGTTTCTTCATACGCTTCACTCCAATGTGACCAAGACGACAGTGCCACATATAGGTCGAGTTATCGCTCGATTTCAAACGTTTAGCCTCAATGTTATTAATATGTGTATTTCCACTATCGAGATTCAACAAGAATAGACCATCTATCAAAGGTGCATGTGCATAAAACATATTACTCATATAAATCGAACAACCATTATTCTCGGATTTAAACAAGTAACCGTCTCGCAATAAACAAGATCCCGATATAATGTTCATGCTTAACGCAGACACCAACTAACAATTATTTAAGTATAAAACTAATCCCGATGGTAGATGAAGGGGTAGCGTGCCGACCGCGATCACATCAACCTTTGATCCGTTTCCAACGCGCATCGTCACCTTGTTCTTCGCTAGCTTCCGTTTATTCTGCAGCACTTGTTTCGAGTTACAAATATGAGCAACCGAACCAGTATCAAATACCCAGGCACTACTACGAGTACTAGTGAGATACACATCAATAACATGTATATCAGATATACCTTTCTTCTTGATGTTGCCGTTCTTCAAATCCGCCAAGTACTTTGGGCAATTCCGCTTCCAGTGACCTTCTCCCTTGCAGTAAAAGCACTCAGTATCAGGCTTAGGTCCAGCCTTGGTCTTCTTCGTCGGCGTGGTAACTTTCTTACCACCCTTCTTGAAGTGTCCCTTTTGCTTAGACTTGCCTTTCTTGAATTTGGTGGTCTTATTGACCAACAACACTTGGTGCTCTTTCTTGATCTCCACTTCTGCAGATTTCAACATGGCAAAGAGTTCTGGCAACATCTTGTTCATGTTCTGCATGTTGTAGTTCATCACAAAGTTCTTGTAACTTGGTGGTAGTGATTGGAGGAGACGGTAAATCCCCAAAGCATTAGGAATCACTATACCCAAGCTTTGAAGTTTGTTTGCGTGCCCAGACATCTTAAGCACATGCTCACTGACGGAGCTGCCCTCTTCCATCTTGCAGTAACAGAACTTTTCAGAAGCCTCATAGCTCTCAATTGCCGCATGAGTCTCAAATATCAATTTGAGATCACGGACAATATCATGTGGGTCTGAATTCTCAAACCTTTTCTGAAGCTCCCATTCTAAACCATACAAGATAGCACACTGAACTGTGGAGTACTGAGTCTTCCGAGTGAGGTAAACATTCTTTACTTCATCGGTAGCAGTAGCTGCAGGTGGGTCACCCAGCGGTGCATCCAGCACATAGGTCAAATTACCAGCTGTGAGGACAATCCTCAAATTGCGGAACCAATCCGCGAAGTTGCTTCCATTGTTTTTCAACTTTTCTTTCTCTAGGAACGCATTAAAATTGATGGTAGGGGCTGCCATTGATCTACAACATATTTGCAATAGTTTAAACTAAGTTTATAACAAATTGAGTTCAAATTAATAATAAAATTAATCTAGGTGAACTCCCACTCAAAACAACATCCCTCACATTGTTTTAGTGATCACACGAACCAAATCCACCACATCAACACCGATCATCACGAGAGTTGATATAGTTTCAATGGAGAACAATCAACATGTTCATCATATCTACTATATGATTCATGCTTTACCTTTCGGTGATCCGTGTTCCGAGACCATGTCTGTACATGCTAGGCTCGTCAAGATCAAACCTTAGTTTCCGCATGAGCAAATCTGGCTTGCTCACGTTGTATACACTTGCGGAATCTAACATACCCGATCATCACGTGGTGCTTCGAAACAACAAGCTTTAGCAACGGTGCTAACTAAGGGTGAACACTTTATGATTTGAAATTCATGTGCATGAGGGATCATCTTATAATGCTACCGTCGTCTACTAAGCAATACAAGATGCATAAAGGATTAACATCACATGCAATTCATAATATGTGATATGATATGGCCTTTCTTCTTTGTGCTTCCGATCTCCATCTTCAAGCACGAACATGATCTCCATCATCACCGGCATTGCATCAAGGTCAATGACGCTTCTCCATGGTTGTCGTCCACCGGCTTCAACTATTACAACT